>CAWUFW010003896.1:1200000-1688912 GCA_963921515.1 Calotriton arnoldi | reverse complement strand
CACTGAAAAAAACCATGGGTTTCAGACACGTTATAGTTACAAATTAGCATTTAAAAAACCTTTGAAATTCACTGAAAAAACCATAGGTTTTAGGGACAGTTATAGTTACTTGGACATTGCACTCGTACAAAACCCGTGAAATTCCCCCGTTATAGTTAGTTCAGCTAACTATAACTCGCGCCCCGCAATGCACTGCTGATGACGTCACATATTACATCACTCATGACATGGTCAGTGACATCACTGATGACATCACTGATGACATCTCAAATGACATCACTGATGACATCATCCAGTGACTGTGTGTTTCTGTAAAGTTTAAATATTTTTAAAATATATAGGAAAAGACGTATTGAAGAATGAGTGGGTGTCTAAGTGTCTGTATGGATGATTTAGTAGGTGCGTGACTGACTCTATAAGTGAGTGATTTAACGTATCTTACTGAATGCATGGGTTAGTGACTAAACTGGGTGTATGTCTGTATCCGTCTGTCTGTTGCTGTGTAAGTGGCTGCATGTGTTTGTGAATAGCTAAATGATTTTCTATATGAGTTATTGAATGCTTGTCTGAGTATCTGTATGGGTGCCTGAGTGTTTGTGTGGGAGGGGTGTGTGCAACTCTGTGCATAGATGTGTGAGTGGGTGATTCACTGGGTGGATGGTTTCAAGAGTGCATCTGTGATAGACTGTATGGGTGGGTAAGTGTGTGTAAGAGTGTGTTAGTGAGTGAATGTATGTCCCAGTGGTACATGTGTGAGTAACTACATATGTGAAAGGCAGTATATATGTGTGTTGGAGTATATAAATAGCTATAAGCAAGAGTGAGTGATTGTGATAGTGGCTGTATGGATGATTGTGTGCTTGTATCAGTGATTGTATAAGAGCGTAACAATGTGCTACTATTTGTATGAGTAAGTGAGCTGGTGTGTGTATAACTGTATAGGTGAGTAAATGGCAGTGTGTTTAATTATTTGCATGACTGACTAGGTGTGTGAGTATCTCTATGGATGAGTGGCGTTGTTTGAGTGTCTATATAGGAGTAAGAGTGCATATGATAGTCCTGTACTGAGTGACCGTAAGTATGAGTGACTGTACGGGTGAGTGAGTGGATGTGTGTGTGTAGACCTAAGAATCAGTGAGTGGGTATGTAGTTATTGGTGTTGGAGTGTCTATGGTTTTGCGAATGGCAGTCTGTAATTTAGAGTGGGTGTATCAAAGATTATATTAGGGTGTGAGGAGGTGCATCAGATTATCACGTGGATGATGTCATCAGTGATGTCATTTGAGATGTCATCAGTGATGTCACTGACCATGTCATGAGTGATGTAATATGTGACGTCATCAGCAGTGCATTGCGGGGCGCGAGTTATAGTTAGCTGAACTAACTATAACGGGGGAATTTCACGGGTTTTGTACGAGTGCAATGTCCAAGTAACTATAACTGTCCCTAAAACCTATGGTTTTTTCAGTGAATTTCAAAGGTTTTTTAAATGCTAATTTGTAACTATAACGTGTCTGAAACCTATGGTTTTGTCAGTGAATTTCAAAGGTTTTTTAAATGCTAATTTGTAACTATAACGTGTCTGAAACCTATGGTTTTTTCAGTGAATTTCAAAGGTTTTTTAAATGCTAATTTCTAACTATAACGTGCCTGAAACCTACGGTTTTTTCAGTGAATTTCAAAGGTTTTGTAAATGACAATTTTTAAATGTATTAATTGTTATATTAATTTTTTTCATACTGATTTACTACATTTTTAGAAACAATTTTTTTTTACATATTTTATTTGTCAAATTACATTGTAATTACATTATACATTACATTACAAAAAATACTTTCTCAGAATGAATTACTTTAGTTTAAATACTTTGCAGATAGGCAATAGACTTTTAAGTACAGTAGTTACAGTTGTTGCAATGGGCAACACATTTTCAAACACAATGCAACATTCAGCTCAATGTGAATTTCTAGTTAAATGCAATTAGTTACTTTATGGATTACTTTTGTAACCACAGGACTGGATCCTAGATTCAGTCCTGGTACATCTCCTGTAAACAGTTGAGTAAAAGCGTTTTGGTTACAGTCGTGATTTTTAAGGAATATTATTGTATTTTAAAAGTTGACACTTTGAAACTTTTTCTCATAGAATCACCAATGTTATCCTATGGAAGGAAATTCACTTAGCAAGTAAAAACTGTTATCGTTACTTTTTCTTACTCAGTGTTGGATCCTGGATCCAGCACTGGTGCATCTCCTGTAAACAGTTGAAAGAATGCGTTTAAGTCATACAGGCGATTTTTAAGGAATATTTGTAGTTTGTGAAAATCAACACTTTGAAACTTTTTTGCTGAAAACCAGTCAATGTTAGCCTATGAAGGAAATTCAAGTTACCGGTAAGTACGGTTAAAATTACTTTTGAGGATCAGTACTGGGCTGAAACATGCAGCACTGAGGTCTCTCCTGATAACAGGTGAGTAAATCGGAATTCGTATTTCGGCTGATTTTAGAGGAATATTTTAAAGTTCCAAAACTCCACACTTAGAAGAATTTCCAAGTGAAACCAGTCAATGTTAGCCTATGGAAGGAAATTCAAGTTACTGGTAAGTACGGTTAAAATTACTTTTCAGGACCAGTACTGGGCTGAAAGATGCAGCACTGAGGTCTCTCCTGATAACAGGTGAGTAAATCAGAATTCGGATTTCGGCTGATTTTAGAGGAATATTTGTATGTTTCAAAAATCAACACTTAGAAGAATTTCCAAGTGAAACCAGTCAATGTTAGCCTATGAAGGAAATTCAAGTTACCGGTAAGTACGGTTAAAATTACTTTTCAGGATCAGTACTGGGCTGAAAGATGCAGCACTGAGGTCTCTCCTGATAACAGGTGAGTAAATCGGAATTCGTATTTCGGCTGATTTTAGAGGAATATTTTAAAGTTCCAAAACTCCACACTTAGAAGAATTTCCAAGTGAAACCAGTCAATGTTAGCCTATGAAGGAAATTCAAGTTACCGGTAAGTACGGTTAAAATTACTTTTCAGGATCAGTACTGGGCTGAAAGATGCAGCACTGAGGTCTCTCCTGATAACAGGTGAGTAAACCGGAATTCGTATTTCGGCTGATTTTAGAGGAATATTTTAAAGTTCCAAAACTCCACACTTAGAAGAATTTCCAAGTGAAACCAGTCAATGTTAGCCTATGAAGGAAATTCAAATTACCGGTAAGTACGGTTAAAATTACTTTTGAGGATCAGTACTGGGCTGAAAGATGCAGCACTGAGGTCTCTCCTGATAACAGGTGAGTAAATCGGAATTCGTATTTCGGCTGATTTTAGAGGAATATTTTAAAGTTCCAAAACTCCACACTTAGAAGAATTTCCAAGTGAAACCAGTCAATGTTAGCCTATGAAGGAAATTCAAGTTACCGGTAAGTACGGTTAAAATTACTTTTCAGGACCAGTACTGGGCTGAAAGATACAGCACTGAGGTCTCTCCTTATAACAGGTGAGTAAATCGGAATTCCTATTTCGGCTGATTTTAGAGGAATATTTGCACAATGGTGAAGGGAGGGGGCGGGGCCTGAGGTGACATCTTTGCAAACGCGCCCCGTGGCGCGTTTTAAGTTGGGGGATTAAGTTCCCTTGAATCCTGAGGGTCCCTAGGGGCCAACTAGACCACCAGGAACCTCCAATATGCGCCAGAGGCTGCGTTGCAGAGACGTGTAGAGAGGCCACACCCCTTTTACACCTCTCTGCAACGCAGCTCTGTGGCGCTTTCTGGATGTACCTGTTGGGCTAGTTGGCCCCAGGGACCCTCAGGATTGAAGGGGATTTAATTCCCCATCTTAAAACGCGCCACGGGGCCTGTTTGCACACGTCACCTCAAGCCCCGCCCCTCCCTTCACCACTGTGCAAACGCGCCCCGTGGCGCGTTTTAAGTTGGGGGATTAAGTCCCCTTGAATCCTGAGGGTCCCCGGAGTCCAACTAGCCCACCATATACCTCCAAAAGCGCCATAGAGCTGCGTTGCAGAGAGGTGTAAAAGGGGCGTGGCCTCTGTACACCTCTCTGCAAGGCAGCCCCTGGCGCATACTGGAGGTTCCTGGTGGGCTAGTTGGCCCCCAGGGACCCCCAGTATTCAAGGGGAATTGTTCCCCTCTGCAAACGCGCCAGGGGCGCGTTTGCAGAGTGGTGAAGGAAGGGGCGGGGCCTGCGGGCCCGATCGTTTTTTTTTTTAAATTTTTTTTTGGGGGAGGGGGCCGCGTGGCCCCCTCCCGAGCCACTACTTGCCCCGGGGACCCCATCCCCCGGGCTGGCCCTCTCGTTGGGGACTGTGGGGGTCCCCAATCCTCCCACAGTCCCGCCGGCTCCCCACGTCCCTTGGGAGCCGGCATTGCTTACACATGGGGAGCAGCTGACATGCTGCTCCCCATGTGGAAAGCAGTCGGCTTTGGATATTGGAAGAGAGAGCAGGTTTCCTGCTCTCTCTTCCAATATCCAAAGCAAGTTTGCAATGACAGGACGGGAGCCGCGAGGCTCCCGTCCTGTCATTGCAAACAGCAGTGTCCCGGGGGTAGGCACCCCGGGACACTGCAGGAGCCGGCCCTGGGGGGTGGTGGTCCCCAGGGCCATCAAGGGCTCCAGGAGGGGGGCCGCGCGGCTCTGGGGGTCCAAAACGGACCCCCATTGTAATTTTTCTTAGTGCCCCGGGGAGGTGGTGGTCCCCGGGCGTGTGGGGGCTGGAGCCCCCACACAGGTTTTTAATAAAAAAAAGAAGCCCCGGGGAGGTGGTGGTCCCCGGGGCTGCGGAGGGCTCAGAGCCCTCCCGCACCATTGTACATAAAGCCCCGGGGGGTGGTGGTCCCCGGGGCTTGGGGGGCCCTTAGAGGCCCCCACACATAAAATTAACCCCCCCCCCCAGCATGCCCCCGGGACTTGGGCCACCCGGGGGCCAATTAACATCGAAGCGCGGGAGACCGCGCTTCGATTTTTTTTTTTTCGGCAAGGTTCGCGCTCCCTGAGCGCATCCTGCCGATTTTTAAAAAAAAAAAAAAATTTTTTTTGCCCAGGGGGTCCTTGTGGGACCCCCTGAGCAAACCTAGGGGGTCAGGGTGTTTCTACCCTCCCCCCTTTGCGCACTTGTTTCTGTCCCTCGGTTCTACCGAGGGACAAAATGGCTGCCAACATTTCCTGAATCCGAATGTTGACAGCCAGCTGACAGCCAATTAACATGCAGCTCGTGATCGGGAGGGTGCGCGAATCCTCCGTGCCCATAGATATATATGTACTTTTACTTTTTGATTTTCTCAGCAACTACTGAACGGATTTACACCATTTAACAAAAAGGGTTCTTTCTGAACCAAGAACTACCTCTTTGCCAAATTTGGTGTAATTCCGTTCAGCAGTTCGGGCTGTAGCCGTGTCTAAAGTTTCCTATGGGAAAATGCATGGGGAAAACGCGTTTTGGGACCCCCTTTTTCTCGGCCCCCGCTTGACGTATCACCCCGAGACTTTCAGGGTAGGAGCGGACCGGAGCGCCCCACGAAGTTTGAAAATTTCGCGAACATACGTCAACCGGCAAGAGAGTTATTTCAAATAGAATGTCGCGGATTTCCTATGGATAATAGGTTGTAACTATAACTATCTACTGGCGACCGCCAGTAGATAATATATATATATATATATATATATATCCAAACGAAAACTGCTCACACAGTAAAGGCGCCACACACAACGTGAATTTCACCATCTTTATTTGGCAGGCAGCAGCAAAACCGATAATGCCTTTCCCAAGCGTAAAGTCTTAAAGCATAGTGTCTTTGAGCCATAAAGCCAAACGCGTTTCTGGAATATTTTCCCTTGGTCACTGGCTGGCCTCTGGGGGAAGGAACAGCTGCATTAGTTCACCTCGTTTATTTATAGTCCCGCCCATGAGGGCGGATCGGCATCCAATGCACGTTGGTTAATGTAGTTTCAAAGTAAGTATTAATCCATAGTGGTTGCTGCTGTAACTTGAACTTTCCCTTTCACAAATTTCTTAAAACCCATCGGGTCGCTCGTTCTATGCAAAACCGATTTACTGCTGAACTTCAGCCTCACCAAATCAGTGACGTCGTTCCTTACGGTGCTCTGTGATCAAGGCAACCGGACCTGCACTTGCAGTGGGGCGTCTTCGTGGTCTTCATGGGCGGGACTATAAATAAACCTATTATGCTCCCAGCGTCCTCTTATCACCTTCCTTGGTGTGCCGGCCCTAACTGTCCTATTTTGCAGGGTGAACCCAGCACTTAGATAAGGGTGTGCCAGGGCACAAACGAAGACAATGCAACGGATGTGTTATTCGGACTCAGAATGGTAGCAATCATAGATGGTAGGACAAATTGCCCAAACAATTTGTCACAAGATTTGACTCATTTCAGTATCTACATTGGATTCCGATTGCAGCTAATAATGTCTAATGAAAAGGTTTCTGGGTTGCCACCTTGCAGAGATTGGGGACTTTATTATTAAAGCTGTGGTGGCAGAGATTTCCTTGTAATACTGGCACCAGGCTCCCTACAAAGGGAATTGTTACCTAGCCCTTTAATGGAAGTGATCTGTCTATAAATATACTGATTTCCAGTACCACAATAAATGGAAAAAAGCATTGGGAAAACAAATAGGTCAAAGTTACACCCACTGGCAGTGCCAATACTAGTGTGTCCTCTTCCACTACAGTCTGTCTCACTCAACCTCTGCTGACTTTTTCTCTCTCCAGTAGACTTTCCACGTCATACTCTTACTTCTGAACACCACTTTCCCTGCTCTGGTCTTCAATGCAGATAAAGGCCTCCTTTGCCCCACGTTGTGTTAAGAAATGAGTTGTTTCCTTGAGATTCTCCAGGCCCCTTGTGGTAGTCCCCAGGTCCAAAAGACATGGTTATGGACACCAGGACTCACAGAAAGCTAAACGACTGCACATTGTTTTAGTCTGAAGTCATGTTTCAAACAAACATTTGCTTCATATGATGGATTTGCAGGTGAAGATCATCAGGATAGCATATATACTCAGCACTTGAATAGCTTGAGATGCTTTACCTCCCATACAATATTTTTATATTCATTATCATCTGTTACAACCCTGAATGGTCTTCTAGCTTTATAGAATTTTTCTCCAAAATGCAAACCAAGCCATCTAGAGGTATGGTTAATAATGCCTGTTATGTCATATTTATGATTTTCTTCATTTTCCTACACTCAATGACATTTGTCAGGCAATATTATTTGGAGGTTGAAGCATTTTGTAAATGTTTAGGAGATTTTGACAGGAATTCAGAAATATTGGGAATGTGTGTGGTTAGTTAGCTCTTTGTCTTTGAACATGTGTCTTGTGCTGTATTTGCTCTTACTCTATTGTCATGGCTCCATGATGATTTCTCATATGGTGCCTCTAATAGGCAGTGCCTACTCTGGTGCACATGCATTCTTTGCCAGCAGTGAGTGGACGAGAAAAAGCTGTATGGATGTGCCTAAACTGTGATGCTTTTCCATGCACCAAATTGCTTAAAAGAAATATGAAATCAGCAGTAATACTGCAAATCAAAGTGCACTGATTGATCCAGAAAGACTGTCGTTGCCAGTGCAAGTTTACCTGAATAGAAATTACTTAGAACGTTCTCTCCATGAGTCGATGCTTCCCATTAGTGATCCCAACTTAAGTTTCCTTCTGTGACTATAGAGGCCACATTGGAGGCCTCCTGCATCACATATGAAAGCATAAACGACTGCATAACCTATCTGTTTCTCAGGTGAAGTTGGTCATGCCACTTGACTATATGTGATCATGTTCTATCTTCCTGGTACTGGGATCCCCGGTTGTTAACTGAGTGATGCACTATTGTTAAAGGTCTTCACTTGCTTTTACTGAGACCTGTACAGTGTTATACATTAATACCTAGCCTTGCTAGTGCATCCACGTGCGCTCATTTTTCTTTGCATTAATAATTTCACTTATGAAATTTGAGCGGATGCAGAAGAGCAACCGTTGAGTTCATCGTGCACCAATTTCTCTAGGCTTCCAAACTTTGTTCACTAGCTCCATGAAAAAAGTTCAAAACCAAATATAATACAATATATTGAAAAAACAGGAATATTACTAGCTGCAGTTAGGCCGGAAAAACTCAGATCTAACAATGTCAAACTGTAAACAGCAGTTGACGTGCACTGCATCAAGTAAATATTGTTGTGAAGGCTTAAAATATTTAAACAGAGCTTCAAAAATGTTGGCTAAGGGAGTCTTTGTGAGCGCATAATGCAAAGTTGAGTAACCCATGGTTCCCCCAAAAACTTTCTTTTTGACCATTTAAATGTATGCATTTTATGGCATTAGACTGAACTTTCTCTGCACGAGGTTCACACCTACAGTAATTCCCCAGTCATGTAAAGCATGTGTCTGCACATCGACTATTTCAAACGGATGTTACTGTGGTGCTTTCAATGAAACATGCTCAGTAGCGGTGTGTAGAATCTGTTTTTATTGGCGAGGTTGAATATATAGTTAACAAGAAAGCAATCCGATTCCTGCAAGATAAAATATCAATTGCCATGGTCTGGCTTCAGTTTACATTGCATTGCATAGCAAGTATTGGTTAAACACCAATGTGCATTTGATTATCAAGGTACAAATCAGGTGGTTAAATAAATTGGCCTCACTCAACACACTCCAGCATGTTAGTAAAAAAAAAATAATTAAACAGTGTCCCTTGTGAATGGTCTAGTGAACCACCTGCTTATGCCCAGGTAGCCATATTCCTTACAATACCTTCTGACCTGAATGGAAAACCGACCACTGTATTAGCCTGCAGGGGTCAACATTAAAATGTTATTTTCCTCCTGATAAAAGCTACTCTTGGTGTTTTGTTTCAGCCATGAGTGATTCATGCTCTAAAAATAGCAGATGAGAAGGGTGCCTGATGCTGTGCGAATCAAAACTTACAATTGAGTGTAGGTAATGAGTCTTCAGACCGGAAACACTGAATGGGCTTGATTCCAGTCTGCTCTGTCTGGCCTCGTTTTTTATCATTAATTATTTTTCAATCATCTACTTAAGTGTGTGCACAGTCTTTTGGGTCTATCAGCATTGTTAGCCCTACAGCACTTCCTCCTGGTGCAGGTTGAATTTGAATTCTGCTCAGGCCTTGTTGATTTTGGGAGCCATTTACACGACTTTCTCTTCCTATCGCCATGACTCCGTCCCTCTGTATTACGGAAATTCAATTTGGACAATAGGGTAATGTTTTCTGTCTTTCTAAGTCCTGTTTTTTTTTTTACTGTGTCTTGACGGTTGAGTAACACCTAGTGCTGAAATTGGATGATTCTTCTTGCACGCTTAATTTCTCACAATCGTTTGATATATAGGCAAGCTCGGTTTTCCAGCATGGCTGCTTTTCTTCAATTACATTTGCAAACTATTGTCCTGCAATGAAACATGCTTCTTACCCAAGCAAGTTTCTGTGTGGGTCCACAACCCTTTTTTTTTGTTTTAGTTTATACTGCTTTTCTCTTCTCTAACCCGCAGGTGGATTATATTTCCACACGCTGCTTTCAAGTCGTGCAAATGGTACCCCGGGACATTTTCAACAGCTGACTTGCAGACCCTCTCTATGTCTGACTTATTTTCTTTAAAATAACCCTCACCCACCAAAAGGTCCCTTGGTGGCATGCTTCATCATCAGGTTCTTCCCGCCCCGCTGCGGGACGGGGCGTGCTGCAACCGACGGAGACGTGGGAGCACTTTTGGGTGGCGAGGACTATAGTTAGACTAAGATAAATTAAATGGGAGTGAAGAGGCTCAGTGATAAGTCAAAGAAATGTTTAAAAATACCTGGCCACTAGGAAATATACTTTATTAGAGCTAGTGGCTGATATGACTAAAAAGAGGTTGTGGGAAAACACATAATTTAATGTATGTGTAGGTTCGCGGTCAACATGTTTCAAAGCCTGCCCCTACGGCTTTTTCTTCAGGACCAAATAGAGTTGATCCCTGCTATTCACTCCTAGGAACTTAAAGGTGTAACTTATTCAGTGCCTAAACAGTGATTTTATACAATACCCATTTTGGTATGTTGTTTCAAGGACCACCTAATGTGATGGTCTTGTAAAGGTTCATATCTGGAAAGACAATGCAAAAATTACCATAGGTTAACTTACCAACATGTTATAACGTAAACCATATCACCATCTGGTGGGAGAAAAACGTATATGTTTGTGATATATTTTTCTCTATTGGCGTGACTATGTCACAAAGTGCCTGTGAGTAAATCATACAAACAAGACAAACTGACACGTAACAATAAACACACACACTAATTGCCGTCATGGTTTAGGTGCTGGTAGATCTTGTAATTCTTGTGAGAGTACTTAGCTTGGATATCGTACTTAGTTTGTAATACTGCGATGCCTCATGAGCTCTTTTACGGGAGGGAAAGGGACGCTTCTAGTCAAACTCTGGTAAAAAGAGAGGTGCTTCGTTTTTAAGAAAAATGGAAGTAGCATTAATTACATGTCCGGTATAAGTATTCCGCAATTCGGCTATGCCGTACTTACTATACCAAAGCTACTCCCTCACACAGCAAGTTGCTGCCTGCCCGCGGCTCCGTGGATGCAGGAAGTGACTTGCTGGTCAATTTTTAAAGAGCGTTTGGGCGCGTGATTCTGCCTCGTGTGAATAAAGACTATACTGCTTACTCTCAAAAATGGCCGCCCTTTGTGGCTTAGTCTAATGCATCATGGGCAGTGTATTCTTCATCAGGAGGTTTAAGGCAATCACGGTCATGTGATCTCTCATCTTGAATGTCTAGGGTAGAGAGTGCCAAATGTGTATAGCGCGCCTGTTTTGGAGAGCCGGTTTTCGTTTGTAATACGTGATGATTCACGTGCTATTGATCATTCGGTATTGAATCTAAAAACGATGGACCGCTAACCCTCGCAAAATGGCCACCCCCATCTGGCTAGATGTGGTGTCTTCTGGGTGGGTTAGTTAATAGGGCCCCTTGCATTGTCCTAGTGTTAGCCAGTTAGTGAATGCGTTCAGCACCTGGAGAGCACTAATGATGTCTAGAATAGCCAGAGCGTTTCCCATATTAGCTCACTACCGATCAGGGTGGTTGTTTTGCAGCGTGAATCCGTCTGGATTCACTATGCTGTGCATTATTCCGCGGTCTAGTGGTTGGGTCCGGAATCGTAGTCTCATTTATCTTTTTTTTTTTTTTTCGGAGTAGCCCAGGTGGGCGTCGACGCCCCACCATTTGGTGTCCTCCCGTGACGTCGGCGCGCTTCCTCCGGAAGCTCCCACCCTTGGGCGCCATCTTCAGATTCTTTTTTCCGCCGTTGGGTCTGGATCGTCGTGAGAAGCTCCAGAGTTGCAAAAGGAGAGAAGAAATAAGAAAAAGCAGAAAGAGCCGAGAAAAATTGGAGATTTTCAGCAGAAGATAAAGAACATACTACCGGGACGACGAAGTCGGTGAGAAATATAAGAAACTTCGACGTCCAACGGAGAATGCGCTCACAGGGGGCTCCCTGAGCGCTGGAATGGACAAGACACCATTCAAATTCTGTCGTAACTGCCACCACAAGTTCGCGCAGAAAGACCAGCATCCAGTTTGCAACCTCTGCTTGCCAATCGACCATCAAAGCGCCGACTGCAACGCCTGCTCAGCATTCGCCACCAAGACCCTCAGGGTCAGGGAAAGACAGAGGAGAGCAAACTACAACATGCAGGGCCAAGGGCCACCCCCCTCGCTGCGGGACCTGGGCCTCTCCAGTGGGGAAGAGGACAACGTTGCCGAGGGACCAGAGGACTGCACGGTCGTAGAGACCGATAACACGTCGAGGAAGGAGGTAAGAGAGACGTCGACCCCGAAAACCCCAACAGACTCTCGAAAGTCTGAGCCAAAGTCCACGAAAGGAGCACCGGCGTCGAAGCACTCGACGACCGCAGCTGCGTCCACGGACAAACAGCCCAGCGGATCCTTCGAAAAGGACTCCCGGTCGGCGAAAGCTCTAGATGCACCAAGGTCGTCGAAGCACGGTTCCCAGAAGCCGCACCCGACACCGAAAGCGAAAGAGCAAAAGGCAACTTCGACGTCCACGTCAGCGACCTCGAAGAGAACAGCCGAAACTCTCGACGCCGAAGAATCGGCAGACATGGAGAGGAAGAAGAAGAGGCTCGAGGCCGAAATGGCCAGTATCCTCCAAAGGAAGAAGGACTTCGAACGGATGAGTAAATACTCCATCCCTTCGAAGCCCTCAACGGTCGTCGAAGCAGAGGCACAAGAGGAGTTCGACAGCACCGAGCCGCCCAAAACTCCCGAACCATCGGAGCAACAGGACGAAGAGGGCCTGTTCTATTATACAGAGGGTGATGACGACCAGCAATCGCACCTCGGCTCGACACCCTCGGAGGCTCAAGACCTGGAATGGCAGGATCTCGACGCCGAAAACCCGGAGGAGGCCGTGGAAACGTATCCGTCGAGGCCTTCACCGCCGGACGACATAGGAATTTACAACATGGTGGTCAGGAACGCAGCTGCCACCTACAGAGTGGAAATGGAGGAGGAAAAGCCAAAAGCCTGTTTTCTCCTGGAAACACTGCTGCCAACACAAACTAGGAGCCAATTCCTTCCTATGCTCCCTAGTGTGCTAGACCAAGGCAGGGAAGCTTTCAAGGAGCCTTCTACCTGCAGATCCGTCACCCCCAGGGCTGAGAAAAAATACAAACACTCTTCCAAAGACCCACCATACATCCAGTGATCTGTACCGGCTGATTCCATCATAACAGCAACAGCCAGGAAGAGGGCCAACGTTCCCACAAACTCCGGACCGCCTCCAGACAAGGAGAGCAAGAGGATAGACCTCACAGGGAGGAAAATCAAAAGGAATGCAGCAATACATTGGCGCATTGCCAACTCCAATGCCCTTATAAATAGGCACGCCTACCAGCACTGGGAAGAAGTTGGGCAGTTGCTCAAACTGCTCCCCACCGAACAACAGCAAAGAGCGGCACACCTCGTAGAGGAGGGGAAAACATGGCCAACACCTGCCTGAAGTCGGCCCTGGACGCAGCTGATACATCAAGCAGGCTGATGATGATCGGGGTAACAGAGAGAAGACATGCCTGGCTCAGGATCTCTGGGTTCAAGCCAGAGGTGCAAAACAACATCCTGAAGTTGCCCTTCGACGGGAAAAAGCTGTTCGGCACGCCCGTGGACGAGACGCTGACGCAGCTCAAAAAGACAACGAAACTGCAAGGTCCATGGGAGCACTGCAGTTCAGGGGTATGAGAAGGGGCACCCCCTCACGAAGACCGAATGGCAGAGGTGGGAACCAGCCAGGAACATCGCACCAGGCCTTCCAGCAAACATTTCAGGGAAGCAGCCAGGAGCAACAAGGCTGGCAGAACCAACAAAGGGGCCAGTCCTTTCGAAGCCGACCAAACGGACGAGGCCATACGAGAAGAGGCGGCCAGCAACCCGCCCCCAAGTGACTTAACAATACAAAACGTGCCCGCACTCCCAACATCTCCAGAGGCGCAGCACAACAAAAGACACGGACAAGACTTACAAATTTACCATCATACAACGCCCGTAGGAGGCAGACTAAAACACTTCTCCCAGGAGTGGGAGAAGATAACAACCGACAAGTGGATACTCAACATCATACAGTTCGGCGACTGCATAGAACTGGTAAGGAAGCCACCAAACAGGAGGCCGGCAAACAAAAGACGCTCAGCAGAAGAGTTGTCACTACTGTGGCAGGAAGCACAAGAACTCCTCCACAAACAGGCTATAGAAAGAGTGCCATACAGAGAAAAGGGCACAGGAGTGTACTCCAACTACTTCCTCGTACCAAAGGTAGACGAAACATTAAGGCCCATACTGGACCTACGGTTCCTAAACAAATACATAAAAACTCAAAAGTTCAAGATGACGTCCTTGCAGGAGGTCATTCCTCAAATAAGGCACGGGGATTTTATGGCCACAATAGACCTCAAGGATGCCTACCTACACATCCCTATGAACCAAAAACACAAGCATCTGCTCAGATTTACCATCAGCAAGATGCACTACCAGTTCACGGCCCTAGCCTTCGGCCTAAAATCAGCGCCAAGAGTATTCACCAAATGCCTAGCTGCCGTAGCAGCACATCTGCGAAGACAGGGAATACACGTATACCCCTAACTAGACGACTGGTTGGTAAAGGCAAGCTCATACAACCAGTGCAAACTACATGCTCAGCAGGTCACACAAACGCTGACAAAACTGGGCTTCTCCATACACGAGGAGAAGTCATCGCTGGAACCAGAACAAGTGAAGATCTTCCTGGGTGCGAGAATCAACACCATTCAAGGAAGAGTGTTCCCCAGCGACAAGAGGACCCTCGCACTACTGAAGGAGACTCGCCACTACCGGAAGGGGCAACGTCTGACAGTGAGGACAGTGAGCAAACTCATGGGCATGATGGCATCATGCATACACTTAGTCCCCAATATTCGGCTACACATGAGACCATTCCAGGAATGGCTGCAACAGCAGTGGTCACAGGCAACAGGGAGTTGGGAAGATCTAGTGGTTGTAACGCACGCAGTGCAGGAAGAGATAGCATGGTGGAACAGGGACAACATAACAAGGGGAAAACCGTTCACACCACCAACTCCAACAGTGACCATCACAACAGACGCATCCCAAATGGGGTGGGGAGCGCACATGAAACTGCTCAAAGTGAGGGGTTTATGGACGCAAACAGATGCCGTCAAACACATCAACTACCTAGAACTCAAGACCGTATTCCTTGCCCTCAAAGCATTCCAGAAACAGCTGTACGGCCAAAGGGTGTTAGTACAAACAGACAACAACGATGTTCTACATCAACAAGCAGGGAGGAACACAGTCGGTGGCGCTGTCAGATCTAGCGCAACAAATATGGAAATGGGCTATCCCATTACAAATAGACCTACTGGCAATACATCTGCCGGGGAAGGACAATGTGGAAGCAGACAGACTGAGCAGACAAACGTCGACCTCACACGAGTGGGAGCTCAACGCTCAGGAGACGCAAAAACTATTCAAAAAGTGGGGAACACCACAACTAGACCTGTTTGCAACACACCAGCATGCAAAATGCCAATACTTCGCATCCAGGCAACCAGGACATCAATCCCAGGGAAATGCCCTATGGATGAGCTGGTCAAAGACATTTGCATACGCTTTTCCACCGATACCGCTGATACACAATGTGCTCAGCAAGTGCAGAACAAGCAACATGACACTAATTCTATTGGCACCTCAGTGGGCCAGGCAGTCCTGGTTCTCACAGATCGTGGAAATGGCACAGGAACCACCACACAGGTTCCCAAAAAGAAGGGACCTGCTCTCGATGGAACACGGAAGAGTACTCCATCCAGAACCAGAGAGCCTCAGCCTAGCAGCATGGCTCCTGAAGACCTAGAGTTCGCCCACCTCAAGCTTCCGCAAAGCACGCTAGCGGTACTGCGAGAAGCAAGGAGGCCCACCACAAGGAAATGCTATGCAGCGAAATGGAAGAGATTCACTGAGTGGTGCATCAAGGAGAGGCTCCACAATAGAATCACCAGAGTCAACTGTGCTAAGATACTTAACACACTTACTAAAGAGTAACCTGAGCTGCAAATCACTAAGGGTGCACCTGGCAGCAATAGTAGCCTATACAAGAGGAGAAACGGGGAAAAGCTTCTTTACATCTCAAGTGGTAAAAAGATTCCTAGAGGGAGCCAAAAGAATAGCCCCGCCAAAGAGGATGCCGCTGCCGGCATGGAACCTCAACGTGGTTTTAACGCAGCTTATGAAATCACCATTCGAACCTATTCACAAGGCCTCGCTTCATATGCTCACCATAAAAACAGCATTCCTGGTAGCGATTACCTCGCTCCGAAGGGTGAGCGAGTTGCAGGCCCTTAAACTACAAGAACCCTACATTCAAATTCACAATGACAGGGTGGTAATGAGGACTGACCCACACCTCATGCCTAAGGTGGTGTCCAAGTTCCATATAAGCCAAACAATACAAATTCCCAGTTTCTTCCAAAAACCATCCACCAGCGCAGAAAGGGCGCTGCACACGCTGGACGCCAGAAGGGCAGTAATGCACTACATTGAAAGGACTAAAGGTTGTAGGAAGACAAAGCAATTCTTTGTGTCCTTCGCAAGCAGTTTCCTGGGCAGGCCAGTAACAAAAAATACCATTGCACGATGGATCGCACAAGCAATTCAATACTGCCACAAACAAGCAGGCCAGGAGCTACAAGGGGCAGCTCAGGCTCACTCAACCAGGAAAAAGGGAGCAACAATCGCCTTCCTGGCAAACACACCTATCCAAGACATTTGCCTGGCGGCAACATGGGCTTCAGTGCACACATTCACTAAGCGCTACTGCGTGGATATACAGATGAACAAAGAAGCACAAGTAGGTCAGAAAGTGCTTCAACATCTATTCAACAACAAACGCTCATCTTCCACCCAGCCGCCACAAACATAGCAAACCGCTACAAAGTCTATGCACAGCATAGTGAATCCAGAAAGATTCACGCTGCAAAACGAATAGTTTCTTACCTGTCGGTGTAGTTTTGCAGCTTGAAGACTTTCTGGATTCACTAGCGAACCCACCCGCCTCCACCAGAAAGATGAGACAGGAGGAAAATGGGGATAACAAAAAAAAAAAAAAAAAAACCTTCAAAGTTAACAAGATAAACAAGGAAAAACACAAGACAAGAAAAAAAGAATCCGAAGATGGCGCCCAAGGGTGGGAGCTTCCGGAGGAAGCGCGCCGACGTCACAGGAGGACACCAAATGGTGGGGCGTCGACGCCCACCTGGGCTACACCGGAAAAAAACACAAAAAGAGACTACGATTCCGGACCCAACCACTAGACCGCGGAATAATGCACAGCATAGTGAATCCAGAAAGTCTTCAAGCTGCAAAACTACACCAACAGGTAAACTATTCGTAATATATGAAAAGATTCCTTTAAAAAAAGGGGGGGAAATAGGGGCACACAGCTTTTTGTGATTTCTCATGTTTATAGGATTGTTACTAATCAGAGGCAAAAAAAACCCTATCAATGCGATCTAGGTAAGTTGGCTCCATGGAATTTCGTCGTTCAGTCCCATGACGTGTCCGCAGGCGAAAAATCCAACGTTGTTCTTTCTCAAACAATTGTGATTCAGATGGTATTTGTTCTAAAAACAGTCCATTTCTGATCTTGTATCGTGTGTTTCTTCTCAAGGAAATGTGTGGACAGAAAATAAGTCTTTCCCTTAAGGATATCTGGAATGACCTCAATGATCTGGTGGACTTTCTTTGATTGAATCATAACGTACAGGAGGCCAGGTCCACTAGATACCTCTCTCTCCCTCTTTTGATTATTACTAGTATATATACAGCGCACAGCTGTGGGAGCTCTCTCCTACTAAGAAAGGTGATATTCACACGTCCCTTTCTCACGCACTGAACACAAACACACAATCCACTGTCATGGCAGAAATCACAGGCCTCACCTTCTCAGAGGAAGAGGTGGAACGGATACTCGCCACAATGAGTCCCTTTGAGGGCTTAAGTAATACAGACCCCAAATTAAACGACACCTCAGATTGGGACGAACTAACCACCCTACGGAGAACACAAATAAAAAACAGCACTACATGGGTTAATGATGACCGAATACCTCAGAGCAAACGCTGCCCCACAGGGATTAATAGTGAGGAATGAGCCATTCATCGTCACGCATGTTAAGGTTTTTAAAAAGACTGGTCACTCATCTTGTGGCACTGTATACGTGATTGGCTGATTTTAATAATAAAAACAGCCACCAGGATCTCACAAGAACTAAAGACGGAGATACAAACCATTGAAGTGAAACTGAAAATCTACCAATAGGTCGGCTCCCTGAAAAAGAGACTTGAGCTAAACCAGACAATGAGTGAATTTGAGTTCACGTTGAAACAATGCAAATTTAACAAACTAAAAAAGGATACCACGAAGTTCAGCCATGAACGTGTATATCCGTACATCAGGGATGACTATACCCCGTCCGAGAGAAACCAGGACTTTAACACCGATGTTGACACCTCAGATACCGGGTCAAATAGCTCTGGCCCCAGCAGAGATAGCAGAACAAACTATAACGGAAGAAGAGGCCAAGGCAGGAGAGGGGAATACAGAGATCCAAGCGGATGGGGCCCCAATCAAGGACCACCAATGTATCCCATACCCATGTACTACGGCCCCCCGCCCGCACAAGGCCCACCCATGGCATACAACCATTGGAATCCTGCACCACATGAATTTCAATACTACCCACAGAATCCTTTTTTAGGATCACGCCAAGGACCAAGAAGAGGCCGCACACGGAGAACGAACCAAGTACACTGGGTGACAGAGGAAGACGAGTCGAGGAGGACAACGAGAAGCATGACGGGAGCGCAGAACCAGCAACCCACGGCCAGCCTAGTGGTTAACCTAACCGACTTTACCCTGTCAACAACCCAAAAGGAGGTCTTGGAAAAAGGTTTGGGTTTCGTCCCAACCGAGAGACTGGACAAGTTTAAGATGTGCATCGAAGTAAATTAATTCATAAGAAAACTAAAACTAAGAACCTTCTTTGCGAACAAAGAACCTATGGATGACACAGGCGATGACACAGATTTGAGACTAAAGTCAACATTCACTCCACCCAGCACCAGTCTACCACCAGAAATTCTAGCTTTCGAGAAGGCGGTTCTCAGAGATATTGGGAACCTAGACAACAACACGAGCAAGGTCTTCCACAACACAACCAAAGAACAGAAACAAGCGATGAGAGAACTAGGGAACAACGAGGACCTAGTCATCAAACCAGCTGACAAAGGAGGTGCAATCGTGATTCAAACAGCAGAGTCATACCACAATGAATGTATGAGACTTTTGAATGACCAAAGGAACTATGAAGAACTTACCACGGACCCAACAGAGACCCTAAGGATACAAATTGGAAGCATGGTGGAGGAAGCCCTTACACATAATTGGATGTCAAATAAAGAAGGTGATTTTTTGACCAAACCACACTCCAAAATCCCTTACTTCTATACAATCCCAAAAAATCCATAAAAGTCTCTCACTACCCCCAGGAGGTCCGATTGTATCTGGGATTGGATCAATCCTGGAACCACTATCCAAATTCGCAGACGCTTTTCTAAGACCATTGGTACAGAAGACCGACACCTATCTACGGGATACCAAAGACGTTCTGCGCATTCTACAGGATCAACCATTTGACCCTAACCGAATTACTAATGGGTCTCGATGTGCAGAGCCTGTATACTAGCCTCCCACACGAAGAAACACTTAACATCATTGAAGATGTCCTGTTTGAAACAGAATGGGACTACCAAACACCACGAAATGTCGTCATGGAATGTTGTAAACTGGCCCTCACCCGAAACTTTTTTCAATTTGAAGAAACACTATATCTCCAAAAACACGGGACCAGTATGGGGAGGACCTTTGCGCCTAGCATAGCTGGTCTCTATGTACCATCTGGAGAAACACAAGGTCTTGAACGAGAACCACAACCCATTCCTGCAACACATTGGTCTATGGAAACGTTACATAGATGACGTCCTAGTAATATGGAACGGTGACAAAGAAACGGCGCAGAGATTTATGACATGGCTAAATGTCCAAAACGAGTTCTTGAAATTCACGAACACGATGTCAGACCATGAACTGATTTTTCTGGATCTCAACATTTTCTGCCAGGATGGGACTTTAAAAACAACCACCCACATAAAACCAACGGCGAAGAATTGCCTCCTGGTATACGATGGCTTTCATCTGAGACATCTACGCAATAACCTACCCTTTGGCCAGTTTTTGCGGTTAAGAAGAAATTGTACGGATATAAAGGATTTCAAGATACAAGCAACAGACCTACACCAGAAACTGGTGGATAGGAGATACCCAGTGCAAATTGTAAACAAAGCTTTTAAAAGGGCTCAGAACAACCATAGAGAGGCCCTTCTGGAAATCAGACCACCGAAACCAAAGGATGACAGACCTATATGTATTACTACATATAACACAGCCAGCAACCAGCTTAACAAGATAATTAACAAGCACTGGGGGGTGCTGAATTGCGGGGATCTGATTTTCCCCAAGCCCATGTTTTCTCATAGAAGGGGTAAAAACTTAAAAGACTTACTAGTACACACCAGACCACAAAGGAAAAACAATGAGACACCCCAGTCTTTTCTAACTCCCCTATCTGGCTATCATCCATGCGGGACGTGCAGTGTCTGTAACCTGACTACAAAGAGCAAGAAAATACAGTTTAAAGACAACACCTCCTGGGAACGACGACGCTTCACCAATTGTAATACAAAAAATGTAATTTACATGATCACTTGCTCATGCCAACTATATTACATTGGAATGACATCGAGGATGGTAAAAGTACGCATTGGCGAACACAAAAGCAACTTGCGCTGTGAGAGAGCCACGACCAAGATGTCCGCACATTTCCTTGAGAAGAAACACATGATACAAGATCTGAAATGGACTGTATCTGAAAGAGACACGTTAGTGACAGATTCCTTACCTTAGAATATCCCCAGGAGTCAGGCTGGATCCCGGAAAGTTTCGCGTAGCAGTACCCTTGCGCGTCGGTAGGCGGCGTCGTGCGGCTCCGCGTTCGTCGTCGAGATCGCCGGGATGACGTCGCGGCCAGTACTTAGACGCCGCCCATGCGCGCTGACGTCAGTTCTTTCTTTTTCCGCGCCAGTAAGCGCAGATCCGGAGAGAGCAGTGCCCCAGTCATTTTTTGACTGAACTTTTTGTGACTTTTTGTCACTGT
This sequence comes from Calotriton arnoldi, assembly GCA_963921515.1. NCBI lineage: Eukaryota > Metazoa > Chordata > Amphibia > Caudata > Salamandridae > Calotriton > Calotriton arnoldi. The sequence continues at coordinate 1,668,020 of CAWUFW010003896.1, read as the reverse complement.
TTTCTCGAGTTGTTCGACTCCAACGGTGTCAGTAGGGATGCCCGGCTTCAAGCCATGCGACGCCTGTGGTCGAATGATGTCGATCACGGACCAGCATCAGGATTGTCTCTACTGCCTCGGGCGCGACCACGGCTCCAAGTCGTGCCCTGACTGTCGGGCCTTGCATCCGAAGCTTTGCGAGAGCGGTCTCGAAAGCTTCTCGAGGTCCGGCAGTCGGCTCCGCGCCAATCCAAGCCCCGGTCACGAGAGAGGTCGAGGGGCCGGTCGCGGAGTCCTCATCGTTCTTCGGGGTCAAAGTCTTCGCACTCCTCCGGTAAGTCGAAGCACAAGAAGTCGAAGAAGCGTCATCGCTCGACGACTTCCCCTCGCCAGTCGCGCGACTCGGCTCAGGGTCCCGACGGCACCGTCCCCGCGGCTCCGGGAGTGCCTGTGGAGCCGCCGCCGCATTACCCGCCCTTCCCGGGTTCGGCGGCGACTCCGGCCGAAATACAGGAGTTCCTGTCGGCCATGGCCCGCCTCTTCGGGCCTAAAGGTCCCCCCGGTGCGCCTTTGGGCCCCGCAGGCCCTCGTGGGGTTCCTCCTGCGGCTCCGCCGGCGGCTCCGGCCCCGCCGGCGACTCCGGTCCCGGCGCCGCCAGCAACACCAGCCCCCGCCCCGGTGCTGCCGCAACCCCGGTCGACGCCCGTTGACCTCACAACACCTCCACCGGCGTCGCTTTCCCCGGTGCCGTTCACGACGCCGCCCGGGGCTCCCGGCGTCGTCGTCCCCAGGTTCTCTCCGGATCCGGACTCGGCGCCGGACCGACGTCGATCGACGCCGGCTCCGGTGCCGCTGGGACCTTGGGTCCCACATGTCCCTCCTCCTTACATTGACCCTGATTTGGAGGACGAAGAGACCTGGGAGGGGTCTGAGGACCCTCTCACTGCCCAATGTGAGTATGATCAGGACTGGGCTAAGGAACTTGGGGATGCCAGTGGTCTGGACACCTCTCCTGACATTGGCATGCTGTCTCCTCCTTCCGTGGCAACGGAGGAGGGAGCAAACTTTGCTACGGTGTTGCGTAGGGCAGCTGAGGTCCTGCACCTCCAGTTACCTACAGTGGCTGTCAGGACTAACATCCTGACGGAAGTGCTTCAGCCGGCGGCTACCTCCTCGGAGCCACTGCTGCCGTCAACGATGCACTTTCGGACGTTCTTTTGGGCACCTGGTCCAAGCCGACCACAGGGGCTCCTGTGGATAGGAACGTAGCCCGACGCCATCGCCCTGCTCCGGGCGACCCCCTGTTCCTTTCCCAACACCCCACCCCTGAGAGCTTGGTTGTCCAAGCCTCTGCCTCTTAAAGCGCCTTCCCTACCGCTCCCCCGGATAGGGAATCCAAAAAACTGGATCAATTTGGGAAGAAAGTTTTTTCTTCCGCCAGTGCTGGCTTGAGGTCTGTCAACACCACTTGCCTTTTGGGCCGATATACCCACTCCTTGTGGGATTCGGTGGCGCAGGTCCTGCCCCAGTGTCCTGAGGAGGCCCAGGCACTGCTTTCCCGCGCCATTGCGGAAGGAAGAGATGCGGCGAAGTATACGATCCGATGTGGCCTTGATACTTCCGACTCGCCAGGCAGATCGCTTGCGACGACAGTGGCGCTGCGCCGTCACGCCTGGCTGAGGACCACTGGTTTCTCGGGCGATGTCCAAAACACACTTTTGGACATGCCCTTTGATGGTGTTGGCCTTTTCGGCAACAAAGCAGACCATGCGCTGGAGCGCTTTAAAGACTCGCGGGCTACAGCCAAGTCCCTGTGCCTTTCTGCTGGGCCCCCTCCGCAACAGTCTGCTTTTCGCCCCTTTCGTGGCCACGGAAGGGGCGCCCAGTCACGTCCGCTGCCCAGCCACCGGCCCGCACAGCAAGCGTCTACGCGTGGCCGAGGACGTGGCTCCCGCCGAGACGGGCCGGGTAACCAGCGTGCGGGTTAGGCCACCACCTCCGCCCCGTCCGCGGCCTCCAAGCCCTCCTAGTCCATCCTTTCAGGTCCACAGCACGCCAGTGGGGGGCAGGGTTCGCCATCACCTTCACCACTGGCATGCCATCACATCCGACAAGTGGGTCTTGGACATTGTCCGAAGGGGCTACTTCCTCCCCTTCGAGACTACCCCCTCAGCCATGCCACCTCAATGCCACCGCATGTCGGGGGATCATTTAGTACTTCTTCAAAAGGAAGTTGCGGCCCTCTTGGCCAAGTGGGCCATCGAGCGCGTTTCGACCCCAGAAGTAGGGCGTGGTTGTTGCTCCCACTACTTTCTGGTGCCCAAAAAGGACAAGGAGGACATGCGTCCTATCTTGGACCTCCGGAACGTCAATCGCTTCCTCCGGAAGGAGAAGTTCAAGATGCTCACCCTAGCTCAGGTCTTGACTGCCCTGGAGACTGGATGGTAGCGTTGGACTTGCAGGACGCATATTTTCACGTCCCCGTCCTGCCGGCCCACCGGCGTTACCTGCGGTTCACGGTAGGCCTCGAGCATTTTCAGTTCACCGTGCTCCCCTTTGGCCTTACCAGCGCCCCTCGGGTGTTCACGAAAGTGATGGCGGTGGTCGCAGCTCATCTGCGCCGGACAGGGGTTCCGGTCTTCCCCTACCTCGACGACTGGTTGTTGAAGGCGGGCTCGTCCCAGGCAGTCGTCTCCCACCTCCAGACTACGGCCGAACTCCTGCACTCGCTGGGGTTCTCCATCAACGTGCCGAAGTCGCACCTGATTCCTTCTCCACAGCTCCTTTTCATCGGAGCAGTTCTGGACACGACGCAGTTTCGGGCCTATCCTCCCGAACGGCGGGTCCAGGATATTCAGGCTATGATTCCAATCTTTCAGCCTCTATCCTGGGTTTCGGTACAGATGACCCTGAGGCTGCTGGGCCTCATGGCCTCCTGCATCCTGCTGGTCGATCATGCCAGATGGCATATGCGGGCTCTGCAGTGGGACCTGAAGTTCCAGTGGGCGCAGCATCAGGGGAACCTGTCCGATTACGTCCAGATCTCGGAGGGACTGCAAGACAGTTGCAGTGGTGGCTCTCGAACCGGCAATGGGTCATGGGCAGATCCCTCTCCCTTCCCCAGCCAGAGCACACAGTTGTGACGGACGCGTCCCTTCTGGGATGGGGCGGTCACATGGGAGAGGCGGAGATCAGAGGCCTCTGGTCTCCGGCGGAGTCCCGGCTGCATATCAACCTTCTGGAGCTCCGGGCGATCCGACTTGCACTCAAGGCATTCCTTCCCTCTGTCAAAGGGAAGGTAGTGCAGGTGTTCACAGACAACACCACCGCCATGTGGTACTGCAACAAACAAGGCGGGGTAGGGTCGTGGACCCTATGTCAGGAGGCTCTGCGTCTCTGGACATGGCTGGAACATCAGGGCATATTCCTGATGGTTCAACACCTGGCAGGTTCCCTGAACGCCAGGGCGGACGAACTCTGGCCGCAGGTGCATGATGGATCACAAATGGCGTCTTCACTTGGAGGTGGCGCAAGGACTCTTTCTACAGTGGGGAGAGCCTTGGTTAGATCTATTCGCCACCGAAGAGAACGCGCAATGTCATCAGTTCTGCGCGTTGGAATTTCCAAGGCGGCACTCGCTCAGCGACGCTTTTCGTCGCGAGTGGAGTTGCAGTCTGTTGTACGCCTTTCCGCCTATACCACTTCTACCCAGAGTGTTGAAGAAGATTCGGCGCGACCGGGCCCAAGTCATTCTTGTGGCTCCGGACTGGGCTCGAAGAGTTTGGTATCCCGAGCTACTCAGTATGAGCGTCGATCCCCCGATCCGCCTGCCTCTTCGGGAGGATCTTCTGTCGCAGCAGCAGGGGACGGTCCTCCACCCGAACCTGTCCAGTCTCCACCTCCTTGTGTGAAGATTGAGCGGCGCATTGATTCCTTTCGACTTGCCTCCCGAAGTTTGTGATGTTATTTTGGCAGCCAGGCGTCCCTCCACTAAGGTGGTATACGACTGCAGGTGGAACAAGTTTGTGGCATGGTGCACAGCAAAGGCTGTGAATCCCCTTTCTGCCCCTCTTTCTGAGGTTCTTCTGTTCCTTCTTTCTCTGGCCCAACAGGGTTCTGCCCTGGGTACCATCAAGGGCTATCTTTGTGCAATCTCGGCCTTCCTCAGGCTTCCTGATCAGCCCTCCCTTTTCAAGTCCCCTGTTGTAACAGGTTTCTTAAAGGCATTACACACCTCTTCCCTCCTGTTCCGTTTGTAATGCCTCAGTGGGACTTGAACTTGGTTCTTACCTTTTTAATGTGCGCTCCCTTTGAGCCTCTACATAACTGTCCTCTTCGTCTTCTCACTCTGAAGACAGCCTTTCTGGTGGCCATCACCTCCGCTCGGCGGGTGAGTGAGCTCCAGGCTCTTTCGTGCAAACCTCCCTTTCTGTCTGTTCATCCAGACAAGGTTGTTCTTCGGACGCGTCCGTCCTTCTTGCCAAAGGTGGTTACTGCTTTCCACATTGGGCAGACCATCACTTTGCCCACCTTCTTTCCGCCTCCGCATCCTTCTAGAGAGGAAGAGAGGCTCCACCGTCTGGACCCAAAACGTGCGCTCTCCTTCTATATCGACCGCACAAAACACTTCCGGGTGGATGACCAGCTCTTTGTTGGCTACGTGGGCGCCAAAAAGGTCGGGCGGTGCACAAGAGGACCATCTCCCGCTGGGTTACCTTGTGCATCAAGACCTGCTATTCTTTGGCTAAGAAGGAGCCTCCTGTTGGGCTGCGTGCCCATTCCACCAGGGCAACGGCTGCTACCACGGCCTTGGGCCGCGGTGTTCCGCTGCCGGTTATCTGTCAGGCAGCTACGTGGGCCTCGCTGCACACGTTTACAAAGCATTACTGCCTTGACAGTCAGGTCCGGAGGGACGGCTTCTTTGGCCGTTCTGTCCTCCAGGACTTCCTTGTCTGATCTTTGTTCGCAGACCCACCACCGGGGTTGGTATTGCTGGGGTATCTATTCTAAGGTAAGGAATCTATCACTAACGTGTCTCTTTCAGATGCACAAGTTACTAACTTGTGTAACGATATATCTGTAAGAGACAGTAGTTAGTGATAGATTCCTTACCGCCCCACCCATCCTCCCCGTTCTGCGAACTGATTTCTAGGGTTAAGGACATCCCTTTCAGGGCCCTAGTATTTTTCAGACACCTGTGTCAGCTTCTTGCATGGCTCTGCGTTCCTGGCGCGGAAAGTCGTGTACAGAACTGACGTCAGCGCGCAGGGGCGGCGCCTAAGTACTGCCCGCGACGTCATCCCGGCGATCACGACGCCGACGACGGACGCGGAGCCGCACGACGCCGCCTACCGACGCGCAAGGGTACTGCTACGCAAAACTTTCCGGATCCAGCCTGACGCCTGGGGATATTCTAAGGTAAGGAATCTATCACTAACTACTGTCTCTTACAGATATATCGTTACACAAGTTAGTAACTTGTGCACTAGTGCCGATGCCAACAATGGGAATAGCACTGATGATAACAATGGGACTAATGCCCATGACAACAATGAGAATAGCACTGATGATAACAATGGGACTAATGCCCATGACAACAATTAGAATAGCGCTGATGATACCAATGGGATTAGTGCTCCTGACAACAATGAGAATAGCACTGATGATAATAATGGGACTAGTGCTGATGCCAACAATGAGAATAGCACTGATGATAACAATGGGACTAGTGCCGATGCGAACAATGAGAATAGCGCTGATGATACCAATGGGACTAGTGCTGATGCCAACAATGAGAATAGCACTGATGATAACAATGGGACTAGTGCCCATGCCAACAATGAGAATAGCACTGATGATAACAATGGGACTAGTGCCCATGACAACAATGAGAATAGCACTGATAACCATGGGACTAGTGCCCATGACAACAATGAGAATAGCGCTGATGATACCAATGGGACTAGTGCTCCTGACAACAATGAGGATAGCACTGATGATAACAATGGGACTAGTGCCGATCCCAACAATGAGAATAGCACTGATGATAACAATGGGACTAGTGCCGATGCGAACAATGAGAATAGCACTGATGATAACAATGGGACTAGTGCCGATGCCTACAATGAGAATAGCACTGATGATAACAATGGGACTAGTGCCGATGCCAACAATGAGAATAGCACTGATAACCATGGGACTAATGCCCATGACAACAATGAGAATAGCTCTGATGATACCAATGGGACTAGTGCCGATGCCAACAATGAGAATAGCACTGATGATACCAATGGGACTAGTGCCGATGCCAACAATGAGAATAGCACTGATGATACCAATGGGACTAGTGCCGATGCCAACAATGAGAATAGCGCTGATGATACCAATGGGACTAGTGCCCATGCCAACAATGAGAATAGCACTGATGATAACAATGGGACTAGTGCCGATGCCAACAATGAGAATAGCACTGATGATAACAATGGGACTAGTGCCGATGCCAACAATGAGAATAGCACTGATGATAACAATGGGACTAGTGCCGATGCCAACAATGAGAATAGCACTGATGATAACAATGGGACTAGTGCCGATGCCAACAATGAGAATAGCACTGATGATAACAATGGGACTATTGCTCATGACAGCAATGAGAATAGCACTGATAACCATGGGACTAGTGCCCATGACAACAATGAGAATAGCCCTGATGATAACAACAGGACTAGTGGTGATGATAACAATGAAAATAGCTCTGATGATAACAATGGGACTAGTGCTCATGACAACAATGAGAATAGCACTGACGATAACAATGACTATAGCTCTGATGATAACAGTGGGACTAGTGCTAACGAGAACAGTGAGAATAGCGCTGATGACAACAATGAGACTAGTGCTGATGACAACACTAATGACAACAACAAAAATAGCGCTGATGATAACAATGAGACTAGTGCCGATGACAACAATAAGAATAGCGCTGATGATAACAGGACTAGTGCAGATGGCAAAACTGCATGATTAAGAGACTGTTACTCAGGGTCCGCACTGCTCATTCATAGGAGACACTGTCCTGGACTCACATGCCTCTCATCAGTGTGCACACTGGTCTTTAACCATATTCCTCCAACAGATTCTAGCACATTATTACAGGTTAATATGTTCCTTGTGAGGCCTCCTGACTCCTGCCATTGGGATTTAAGTTCTGCCACTATGTTGATTATAATTCCAGTGCTGGAGCATTGTGCTTTTGGTTACACGAAGCCAACTCGTGCTTTACCTGTACTTGTTTGTTTTTGTGAGTAACGTTAAAGGAGCCAGTATGCGCTGTGGAAAGGGCTTTTCGGTAACAACAAGCATTTGCAATGCAATAGGTCTCGCATTTACGCGAGTTTGACCTATTGGCATTGTAAATGACAATGGCTTTTATTTATGTTTCAAAAACCAAAACATAAATAAAAGGCAATGTCATTTACAATAAAAATAGCTCAAACTCTCGCAAATGCGAGACCTATTGCATTGCAAATGCTTGTTGAGAGTAGGTAGTATAGTCTTTATTCACACGAGGCAGAATCACGCGCCCAAACGCTCTTTAAAAATTGACCGGCAAGTCACTTCCTGCATCCACGGAGCCACGGGCAGGCAGCAACTTGCTGTGTGAGGGAGTAGCTTTAGTATAGTAAGTACGGCATATCCGAATTGCGGAATACTTATACCGGACATGTAATTAATGCTACTTCCATTTTTCTTAAAAACGAAGCACCTCTTTTTACCAGAGTTTGACTAGAAGCGTCCCTTTCCCTCCTGTAAAAGAGCTCATGAGGCATCGCAGTATTACAAACTAAGTACGATCTCCAAGCTAAGTACTCTCACAAGAATTACAAGATCTACCAGCACCTATACCATGACGGCAATTAGTGTGTGTTTTTTGTTACGTGTCAGTTTGTCTTGTTTGTATGATTTACTCACAGGCACTTTGTGACATAGTCACGCCAATAGAGAAAAATATATCACAAATATATCACGTTTTTCTCCCACCAGATGGTGATATGGTTTACGTTATAACATGTTGGTAAGTTAACCTATGGTAATTTTTGCATTGTCTTTCCAGATATGAACCTTAACAAGACCATCACATTAGGTGGTCCTTGAAACAACATACCAAATGGGTATTGTATAAAATCACTGTTTAGGCACTGAATAAGTTACACCTTTAAGTTCCTAGGAGTGAATAGCAGGGATCAACTCTATTTGGTCCTGAAGAAAAAGCCGTAGGGGCAGGCTTTGAAACATGTTGACCGCGAACCTACACATACATTAAATTATGTGTTTTCCCACAACCCCTTTTTAGTCATATCAGCCACTAGCTCTAATAAAGTATATTTCCTAGTGGCCAGGTATTTTTAAACATTTCTTTGACTTATCACTGAGCCTCTTCACTCCCATTTAATTTATCTTAGTCTAACTATAGTCCTCGCCACCCAAAAGTGCTCCCACGTCTCCGTCGGTCGCAGCACGCCCCGTCCCGCAGCGGGGCGGAAAGAACCCGATGATGAAGCATGCCACCAAGGGACCTTTTGGTGGGTGAGGGTTATTTTAAAGAAAATAAGTCTTTCCCTTAAGGATATCTGGAATGACCTCAATGGTGTGGTGGACTTTCTTTGATTGAATCATAACGTACAGGAGGCCAGGTCCACTAGATACCCCTCTCTCCCTCTTTTGATTATTACCACTGTGTCCTACAATCAGGACAGGGCTCCTTCATACAAGTGTGATGAACTTGAAGGGAAAAGTAGACAGACAATAAATGTAATTATATTGTAGCACTTGTATTGTGCTTAATACTTGTGGGGTGACCTAAAAGTGAGTGCGTTCATGTAAGAGGCCACCCAGCTTCTTCTGTGTGGTGTATTTACATTGGGACTTGGGTGATGTTTTGAGGCATGTGACGGTTGGAGGAATTCTTCAGTGGTGTTGCTGTAGACTTGGACACACACATAGGCCAGTCATGCAAAAGCATGAGTTGGGTCGAGCAGCACTTGATGTTGCATACCATCTCCTTGTGTCTGGACAGTTGGTCCCTTGGTGTCATTTTATGGGATCAGCCTGTGTTGATAACACTGTAGGTTGGAAGGTTTCTTTAGTGTTTGGGTACAGCCAAGTCTTTATATCTTTTGAAACTCCTGGCATTTGTAAATGTTTATTCTTGCTGGTACACAGTTTCAGAGCATGTGTGTCTGTACTGCTAAGGCATTCTCACCAATGCAAGCCTTCTAAATCTGGAAACTGTTTATCAGTCTTTATTTCAGGATCCTTCTTGGGTGGGAGGTAGGGTGTTTGTGTGGTTATCCTGCTACGATTATGGTCTCAAAGAAAAAATTTGGATATCATGTACCTGCATGTATCTACCTCCACTGTAAGCTCAGACAGTCTTGATTAGAGACTGCTGGGGCGATCAGTGTTTCCTGCCTCAAACAAATTATAGGTTTCTTGTAACTTATAGGCTTTGCCTGGACTAAACCTGTTGCTAAGATGGATGTAGCTCTCTGTGTATAGAGATGCAGCCTACAGACTAAGGGTTGCCAGATCACCTTAGAAAACCTGAGAGGGAGGACTTAACTCATCATACTCGTAGGACCAGCACCTGCAAACATAAATGCTAACTTAAGCACAGCAACCTTGGACACGGTTACTTGCATATTCACTTCTCCACACTGTAACCATCGGGTCAGTCGAGAGTCAATTTTTTGTCCTAAAGCTTTAGCTGAATGGAATCCTCATGTCATCAATTATTTTTGTGCAAATTGCTGTCCAGTTTCTTTCCTAAACTTGGATTACTTAACCCTAAATACCTCTGCAGATCATAGTTGATGTGTTACAGAAAGATCAGACACAATTTATATAATAAAAAATAGATTAGGCCAAAATAATATCTGGCAAAGAGTAAACTTAATTCAGATCTCTAGCAGTGCTAGCTACCCACTTTCCATCTCTAACACAAATCCTACAAAGGCCTTTGATAACACATCCTGGAAATGTCCTCACTTAGTCATTCTCCATCTGAACTCCAGTGGAAGGTTTTGTAAAGTCATCAAAACTCTGTATAGTAACTGTAAAGGTCAGTTTTTTGAAAACGTGATTTTAGAGGTCTTTGTTACTGGAATAAGAATAAAAAAGGTTGTTGCTTTTGCTCTTCATCCTCCTGTTACTCAGATCAAAATGAATCCTGATATTTCTATCTTTTTAGATAAGGAGGAGTAGTACAAAATTTTTATTTAGCTAAAACAGGAATGCCTAAATAGTTGTAATTAAGACATTTCATGACTTTGTAGGGTATAAAATCATTGGTATAAGTGACTAAAACCTGTCAAAGTTCACTTTGAGTTTGGATGAATACATTATCTGGGACCTAATTGGAGTATCAAAATTGGGGTATATATGGTAGGGCAATCTCATGCAATCGTTTAACACAGAAATTTCCCAACCGTAAGCCCCTTTTTTTTCGTACTTTGTTACGGCATGCAATAGTCACACATAGACCACTTGCCTTCCATGTATTCAATGCACTAGAGCCAGGCTGACAGTGGAATGAATGGATAGAAAAGGGGTTTCCTGGGATCTATAGGTCCCTGAAACTAAATTTGTCCGACCCTTAAAAAGGTTTGCAAACCTGGTTAGTCTGAAAAATGAACAGAGCCCAAAATGGTCTCATTTCTTAGTGATATTTCCTCTCCTTCGCCTTATACAGTTTAAATAGGTTCTGAAAGACTCTGGAAAATGGACAGAAACTACAACCCCTGATGCCTATGATGCAAAACTGCAACAGGCACTACATCCATTCAAAATGGGAATATTCTGTCATTAGTGAATACTGGTGACAAATGCACCATGCACTCGGTAGGATGATTGGGACGCCTGTAGTAGCAGGCCCCAAGGTAGTGATTTTGGGAATCATGGGTGAGCCGGGCGGTGAGGAATGCCTGCGCACTAATGGCAATACGTATATTTCTCTTCCAGGGGATACTCATCAATAGTCATAAGCACTGAATTATCCCCGCCCATGCGCGGGACCCCGGAGCATATACAACAATACATATATATGTGTATGTTTAGAACCACAAGTACATAGTACTATCCAAACCTACATAAATACGTGTATAAACACATAAATATGCAGCCTATTATATATCCAATAGGCTAAGAAGCCAAAATTACATGTATTTCTATTGTGTGAAAATAATATCATATACAAATACTGCAATAGAGAACATGCACTGCAATAGTGTTCCACAACAACCTTTCATTTTCAGAAAAGAAAACAGGTAATAGCAGCCAATTAGCCCAGAGGCTGCATAAATAAATAACATCACTGTATAGAAAAAACTGGCACCTTGCCTTTAAGGCTTCCAAGAACCTGGACACCGTGCCTTTAAGACCTCCAGGAGCCCCCTGCTCCCATCATGCACCCCAGGTGACAGTTAAGTCAGTTCTTTTTTCCGGCTCCTTCTGTGAGGATCCTGGAGCTTGAGCTCTTCAGTTTTTGGCTTTTCTAGTCAGAAATTGTTTTATTCGACATTTTCTGCTGTTGGCATTGTTTTCCAGTATTTTTCTGACAACTTAACAGTTATTTTTTGGCCAGAAATGCCAGCTTTATTCTACAAGCGCCCTTCCTGTGGGAAGAAGATGGCTAACTCTGACCCTCACTCTGTGTGCATTGTGTGCTTGCCATCCTCCCACAACGCAGAGGTTTGTTATCTTTGTCAACAATTTTCTAAAAGAACTCTGCGAGACAGAGAGAAGATCAGGCTTCTTGCCTCGTTGGAGAGAGGAAAACACCATAAAAGTGGCCTAGAGAGTAATCCTACCTCTAAGAAGCCCTCCTCTCAGGAAAAACAGGAGAAGCGGCGAAGATCTGTCTCTCCAGCCTCCAAAAGTAAGAAAATTCCTGAGTGCTCGCTGTCGGAGTCGAGATCGGCGTCGGAACAACAGGTGAGACACTCCTCGACGTCGAGGGACAGATCGCCGTCGACACGAAGAGAACCTCCGTCGACGAAAAGTAAAGCGACGTTGAGGCATACTAGTACGGGCTCGAAGTATGGTTACGACAGACCTAAGTCGTCGTCAAAGCCTCTGTCGACGTCAAGACATCGGTCGACGTCGAGGTCTTCGCCTCCTTCCCGAAGGTCGGCGTCGAGAGGATCGATGACAAGATCACTCTCACGGACTCACCGACGTTCGACTTCGAGAACACCTTCACGGTCGACGTCGAAGAGACTGACGTCGAGAGCATCGCCGCAAAGGCGTGATTCCTTAAGTGGATCTCCGCAGCAGCGGTCGACGTCGATGGTGGCACATTCCGTGTCGTCGTCGAGACATCGCTCGACATCGAGGGAGAGGAATCCTGCCATTTCTGCTGGGGACGTACCAGAGAAGCCTAGATCAGTGTCGAGATCCATGCACTCGACGTCGAGAGGAGCATCTTCGTCACCTGGCATCAACATTATCCAGGTTACGCCGGAGGGCTCTACGACTCCCAGAGAAAAGTCTCCTTCGATTCATATGTCACCAAGATGGCTGGAGAGCTTCAGGCACTGGAAAGTTCCTCCCAGGTCTTCTAAGGGACCTCCTCCTACAGAATCCTCGAGACCCTCTCCTCACAGGTCACCGAGACGATCTAGATCTCCATCACAAATGCGTTCACATTCAAGAGGGCCCTCAAGATCTCGCCATTCTCCTACCCCAAAGAGGAGACCGAGGTCTCCATCAACCTCATCTTCCAGATCTTCCTTTAGGGACTATTCACCAACCCTATCTTCTACACCGCCATCCAGGGTTTCTCTGATTGATGATATCGGGACATTCAATGAAGTGCTCTGCAGTGGTGCCAGCAAGTTGAACATCAATATGACTACACCACCAGTTTCAACTTCCGTCATATTTGAAACCCTGCATCATAGGTCTTCGGCCAGACCTCTTCTTCCTTTGGTCCCAGGTCTGCAAGAGCCAGCAATGCAGACTTTCCTGACCCCGGCCACGGTGGGCTCGGCTCCCACTCGGATCTCGAAGAAGTATAAGGCCCCGGACCAAGACCCGTTGTTTCTTCGTGCCGACCCACCTCCAGACTCCGTCATAGTGGCGGCGGCCAGAAAAGCACATTCCGCTACTTCCGCCTCCTCTGTTCCTCCAGAAAAGGACAGTAAAAATATGGATTCCTTGGTGAAAAGGATGTGCAATACCTCTGCGTCAGTCATGAAAGTGGCTAGTGCTTCCGCCCTGCTGGGTCGGTACGACAGATCACTGAGGACTCTTTGGCAAGGTTCACGGACAAGCTACCAAAAGAGGACCAACGAGATTTCCAAGAAATCCTGCAAGAGGGTGGATTGGTGGCAAATCAAGTAATCAGTGCCGCTGCTGACACAGCAGATTTAGCGGCCCACGGATATTCCCATGGCATTTGCTCGAGGCGTTCAGCATGGCTTCGTCTCACGGGTCTCAAACTTGATGCACAGAGGAAAATTGGCAACCTTCCCTTCAATGGCTCTTCTCTGTTCGGGTCCCACGCGGACGACGAGATGTCCAAGATGAAAACTGAACTGGACACTCTAAAGGCTGTTGGTTTGGAAAAGCGGAGGGAATTCCGACGAAGGTTCCGTCCCTATGATCGGCGTTCCTTTCAGCAGAGGGTTCAAACCCCTCACTGGACCACACAAAACCAAAGTCAGATGCAATCAAGGTCTCACTACCAACAGAGGAGACCTGGACGAGGGAGAGGAACGCAGAAACAGCAGTCAGCTGCGCCTAAACCACCAACAAAGCAATGAGGTGTGGCTTCCTCCAGGCCCGTTGACCACTCCGGTGGGGGGGGGGAAGGTGTTTCTTTACATCTGGAGGAGTGGAAAAAGATAGCAAAGGACAAGTGGGTCATCAATATTGTGCAGAATGGGTATCTGCTCAGGTTCAAATCTCCACCTCCATCAATCCCTCCGCGAGAGAAATCTCTCCACGACCACCATTTGTTACAAGAGGAGGTGAACATTCTTCTACCAAAAGGCACCAAAGAAAAAGTTCCCATTCCACAAAGGAAACAGTGGATTTATTGTCGCTATTTCCTCGTGCAAAAAAGAGGCTACACCACAGAATACAGACCAATACTGGACTTGAGACTTTTGAACAAATTCATTTGCAAAGAAAAGTTTCGAATGTTGGCACTGCATCAAATCTTCCCACAACTTCATCAAGGGGACTGGATGTGCTCCATCGATTTGCAGGACGCATACTTCCACGTCCCAGTGTCCAAGAAACATCGCAAATTTCTAAGGTTTCGGGTTTCATTCCAGCATTACCAATTCACGGTGCTCCCGTTCGGGCTCAAATCGGCCCCTCGAACATTCTCAAAATGCATGCCTGTGGTGGCAAGCAGAGGATATTCATATATCCCTACCTGGACGACTGGCTCCTGAAGAGCACGTCCCCTGCCCTGCTGCAGACTCATCTCTCGTACTGTCTTCAGCTACTAAACCGGTTGGGCCTTCATGTCAGCTTCAAGAAATCGATCTTCAATCCAACACAGAGGATCCACTACCTGGCGCCTCCCTGGATACCGAAAAAGCAAGCGTGTGTCCTTCGGAGGAGAGGTTATCCTCAATCCACGAGAAATGTCTGATCCTCCTTCACACGCAATGTCCGACAGGTGTCATCACTGCTGGGCTCAATGGCGTCATGCATTTTCATCGTACCAAACTCAAGGTTAAATATGCATCCTTTACAACAATGTCTGGAAGACCAGTGGATGCAGGTATGAGGACGCTGGGAAGATCATGTGATTCTCCATCAATCAGCCAGGGATTCCATCAGATGGTGGATGAAGCGATCCCACCTGATGAAGGGAGTTCCTTTTCACCTGGACCCCCCTACTCAGACTAGTCACGGATGCCTCACTCCAAGGATGGGGTGCTCATATGGGTCCTCTGCAAGTTCAAGGTCTGTGGTCAATCAATCAATCAGACATTTGTAGAGCGCACTACTCACCCGCAAGGGTCTCAAGGCGCATGGGGGGGGGAGAGGGGGGAGCTGCTACTGCTCGAACAGCCAGGTCTTGAGAAGTCTCCTGAAGGTCAGCAGGTCCTCTGTCTGGCGCAGGTGGATGGGGAGGGTGTTCCATGTCTTGGCGGCGAGGTGGGAGAAGGATCTGCCGCCGGTGGTCGTTCGGTGGATGCGTGGAACGGTGGCGAGGGCGAGGTCAGCGGAGCAAAGCTGGCGGTTGGGGGTGTAGAAGGTGAGTCGTTTGTTGAGGTATGCTGGTCCGGCGTCATGGAGTGCTTTGTGAGCGTGGGTGAGGAGCTTGAAGGTGATCCTCTTGTTGACGGGGAGCCAGTGCAGGTCCCTCAGGTGGGCAGTGATGTGGCTGTGGCGGGGGATGTCGAGGATGAGTCGTGTGGAGGCATTCTGTATGCGTTGAAGTCTTTTCTTGAGTTTGGCCGTGATTCCCGCATAGAGGGCGTTGCCGTAGTCCAGCCTGCTTGTGACGAGGGCCTGTGTGACCGTCCTTCTTGTTCCGGTGGGGATCCATCTGTAGATCTTGCGAAGCATGCAGAGGGTGTTGAAGCAGGAGGAGGAGACGGCGTTGACTTGCTGGGTCATTGACAGTGCTGAGTCCAGGATGAACCCCAGGTTGCGTGCGTGGTCGGTCGGTGTCGGCGCAGCTCCCAGCGAGGCTAGCCACCAGGGGTCGTCCCAGGCGGAGAGGGTGGAGCCGAGGATGAGGACCTCCGTCTTGTCCGAGTTCAGTTTCAGGCGACTGTTCTTCATCCATTCGGCGACGGCCTTCATTCCTTCGTGGAAGTTGGTTTTGGCAGTGGCAGGGTCCTTGGTGAGGGAGAGGATCAGCTGGGTGTCGTCGGCGTATGAGACGATGTTGAGGTCGTGTGATCAGGCGATGTTGGCGAGTGGTGTCATGTAGATGTTGAAGAGGGTCGGGCTGAGGGATGATCCTTGGGGTACGCCGCAGGTGATCTTGGTGGCTTCGGACCGGAATGGGGGGAGGCGGACTCTTTGGGTTCTGTCGGTGAGGAAGGAGGTGATCCAGTCCAGGGCTTTGTCGCGGATTCCTGCGTTGTGGAGGCGTGTGCGTAGGGTGTGGTGGCAGACGGTGTCGAAGGCGGCCGAGAGGTCTAGGAGGATGAGAGCTGCAGTTTCGCCGTTGTCCAGCAAGGTCCTGATGTAGTCTGTGGCGGCGATTAGGGCGGTTTTGGTGCTGTGGTTCCTGCGTAATCCGGATTGGGATGAGTCCAGGGTGTTGGTCTCTTCGAGGAAGCGGGTCAGCTGTCTGTTGACTATCTTCTCGATGACTTTCGCCGGGAACGGGAGTAGGGAGATGGGCCGGAAGTTCTTGAAGTCCTTTGGGTCTGCCTTGGGTTTCTTGAGAAGGGCGTTGATCTCGGCGTGTTTCCAGCTCTCCGGGAAGGTGGCGGTCTCGAAGGAGCTGTTGAAGATCTTCCGGAGTTGGGGTGCGATGATGGAGCTCGCTTTGTTGAAGATGTGGTGAGGGCAGGGGTCTGACGGTGAGCCGGAGTGGATGATGTTCATGGTTTTGATGGTGTCTTCATTGTTGACGTGGTTCAGGAGAGCAGGAGGCTGGTGTGGCTGGAGGGCGGAGGGTCTGCGGTGTCAGCAGGGTCTGAGTGTTGAAGCTGTCGTGGATGTCTATGATCTTGCGGTGGAAGAAGGTGGCTAGAGAGTCGCAGAGGTCTTGTGACGTGGGATGCCGTTAGAGCTGGAGCTGGGGTTGGCGAGTTCCTTCACGATGTTGAAGAGCTCTTTGCTGTTGTGTGCGTTGTTGTCGATGCGTTCCTTGAAGGAGGTCCTTTTGGCGGTTCAAATGAGTTGGTGGTGCCTGCGGCTGGCATTCTTGAGGGCTGCATGGTTGTCCGGTGTCTGTTCGTGGCGGCACTTCTTCTCGAGTCTTCGGCAGGTCTGCTTGGATGCCTGGAGGTCAGTGGTGAAACAGAAACAGAACGAGGTTACCACATCAACCTCTTAGAGCTGAGAGCCGTGCATCTAGCTCTCAAATCACTGTACCCTTCGCTCCAGTCTCGGTCCATTCTGATTCAAACGGACAATACAACGACGATGTATTACTTGAACAAACAGGGTGGTACCCGAACGAGACCTCTTTCCATAGAGTCTCAGACCATCTGGAACTGACTTCTCGCACAAGACCTATCGATTGTGGCCATTCACCTCCGGGGGACTCTCAACTCCCAGGCAGACGCCCTAAGCCGAGACTTCGTCGAAGCCCACGACTGGGTGTTCAACAACGAAGTCACTCAAAACATCTTTCAAAACTGGGGTGTACCAGACATCGACCTGTTTGCAGATGCGGTAAACGCAAAATGCCCCGTCTTCGCATCCAGGTTTCCCCAACCAGGCTCTCAAGGGAATGCCCTTTTGATAGAATGGTCTCAGACTTTACTGTACACCTTTCCACCGATTCCGTTGATTCCCACAGTAATCAACAAGTTCTACAGGACCAACACCAGAATGATCCTGATAGCCCCGGAATGGCCTTGTCAGTGGTGGTATCCGGACCTTCTTCAGCTATCGGAAGTACCACACAGAAGGTTGCCATGCCGTCCGGATCTGCTATCCAAGCACGCAGGGAAGGTTTTTCACCCCAATCTCTCATCCCTACGGTTGACGGCATGGCTCCTGAAGTCCTACAGTATGGACACCTACAGTTGACTTCAGAATGCATGGACATTGTCAAAGAAGCAAAGAGACCTTCCACTAGGAAATCGTATGCCTTCAAGTGGAAGCGGTTTTACCTATGGTGTGTGAACAATGGACATGATCCCGTCCGGGGTCAAGAACAGGTGATTTTACCATATTTGCTGCATTTGGCCAAATCTGGTCTCCAGTTCTCCTCTATTAAAGTCCATCTTGCAGCTATCACAGCATATAGAAAGTCCCCTATGCAGATTTCCTTTTTCAAAATTCCTGTGGTCAAAGATTTCCTTGAGGGTTTGAGAAAGGTTTACCCTCCAATCAGGGCTCCTTCTCCTCCATGGGAGCTTAACATTGTTTTAACAAAGTTGATGGGGGCTCCTTTCGAACCTATTCATAGAGCTTATTTATAACATTTGACATGGAAAGCCGCTTTTCTAGTGGCTATTACATCTGCTTGCAGAGTGAGGGAGATCCAGGCGCTGTGTTGTAAAGAGCCCTACACTGTGTTTCATGCTAACAGAGTGGTTCTAAGAACACGTCCGAGTTTTTTACCTAAAGTAGTCTCGGATTTCCATATTAATCAGGCAATCACACTCCCTACATTCTTCCCGAATCCTTCAAATCCTCCGGAAAGGTCCCTCCATTCTCTGGACCTCAAGAGGGTTCTGAAGTTTTATTTAGACAAAACAAAGGAACTAAGAAAATCGGACCGTCTGTTTATTAACTATGGTTCCATAAACACCGGCTCTGCAGCTTCCAAAAGATCTATCTCTAGGTGGATAGTGTCTTGCATATCATTGTCATACCAACTGGCCAACAAAATCCTCCCGGGCAAACCTAAGGCCCATTCTACCAGGGGAAAAGCCTCTACCACGGCTCTCCTTAGGAATGTGCCCATTGCAGAGATTTGTAAAGCAGCTACATGGCGATCAGTTCACACTTTCACTCGTCATTACTGTTTGGACTCAGACACACAGGCGGATGCTCAGTTTGGGCAAGCCTCTCTGAGAAATTTATTTGGTTAATGCCATGTAACATGTTTTCTTTAACTGTGCTTGCTGCTGTTTGCTCATCCACGAGGAAGCAGGTATGGCTTGCTACTCTATTCAGTGATCTGAAAGAGACACGTTAGTGACAGATTCCTTACCTTAGAATACCCCAGGCGTCAGGCTGGATCCGGAAAGTTTTTGCGTAGCAGTACCCTTACGCGTCGGTAGGCGGCGTCGTGCGGCTCCGCGTCCGTCGTGATCGCCGTGATGACGTCGCGGGCAGTACTTAGACGCCGCCCCTGCGCGCTGACGTCAGTTCTTCTTTTTCCGCGCCAGTAAGCGCAGATCCGGGAAAAGCAGTGCCCTACTCAATTTTTGACTAAATTTTTGGTGATTATTTCACTGTTTCTTTTCGAGTCTTCTCGACTCCTAGGTGTCGGTAGGGATGCCCGGCTTCAAGCCATGCGATGTCTGTGGTCGAATGATGTCGATCACAGACCCGCACTTAGAGTGTCTCTACTGTCTCGGCCGAGACCACGACACGAAGTCGTGCCCTGACTGCCGGGCCTTACACCCGAAGGCTTTGCGAGAGCGGTCTCGAAAGCTCCTCGAGGTCCGGCAGTCGGCTCCGCGCCGCACCAAGCCCCGGTCCCGTGAGAGGTCGAGGGGCCGGTCGCGGAGCCCCCGCCGGTCGTCGGAGTCCAAGTCTTCGCACTCCTCGGGTAAGTCGAAGCACAAGAAGTCTAAGAAGCACCATCGCTCTAAGACTTCGCCTCGCCGGTCTTGCGACTCGGCTGAGGCCCCTGTCGGCACCGTCCCCGCGGCTCCGGATGTGCCTGTGGCGCCGCACCCGCATTACCCGTCCTTCCCGGGTTCGGGGGCGACTCCGGCCGAGATACAGGAATTCCTGTCGGCCATGGCCCGCCTCTTCAGGCCTCAAGGTCCCTCCGGTGCGCCTTCGGGCCCCGCGGGCCCTTATGGGGTTGCTCCGGCGTTGCCGACGACTCCGGTTTTCCGGCGTCGCCTGTCCCGCCAGCCTTGATCCCGGCCTCGGCTCCGGCCCCGGCCTCGATCCCGGCTCCGGTGGTACCGCAACCCCGATCGACGCCGGTTGACCTAACCACACCTCCGCCGGCGCCGATGTCCCCGGTGCCGTTCCCGACGCCGCCCGGGGCTGGGCGGCGTCGTTCCCCGGTTCTCTCCGGTTCCGGACATGGAGCCGGACCGACGTCGCTCGACGCCGGCTCCGGCGCCGATGAGACCTTGGGTCCCAGATGTCCCTCCTCCTCCATATTTTACACCAGAGGAGGACCAGGAGAGCTGGGAGGGGTCGGAAGACCCTCTCACACAGCAGTGTGAGTATGATCAGGACTGGGCAGAGGAACTTGGGGATGCCAGTGGTCTAGACACTTCCCCTGACACTGGCATGCTGTCTCCTCCCGTGGCTACGGAGGAGGGAGCAAATTTCGCAATGGTGTTGCGTAGAGCAGCTGGAGCCTTGCACCTCCAGTTGCCTACTGTGGCTGTCAGGACTAATCTCCTGACGGAAGTGCTTCAGCCGGCAGCTTCCTCCTCGGAGACTGTGCTGCCGTTTAATGATGCACTGTCTGACGTTCTTTTGGGCACCTGGTCCAAGCCCACCACAGGGGCTCCTGTGGATAGGAACGTGGCCTGACGCCATCGCCCTGCTCCGGGCGACCCCTTGTTTCTCTCTCAACATCCCACCCCCGAGAGCTTGGTTGTCCAAGCCTCTGCCTCCCAAACCGCCTTACCTACCGCCCCTCCGGATAGGGAATCCAAACGCCTGGACCAGTTTGGGAAGAAGGCTTTTTCTTCCTCCAGTGCTGGCTTGCGGTCCGTCAACACCGCTTGCCTTTTGGGCCGATATACCCACTCCCTGTGGGATTCGGTGGCGGCTGTTTTGCCCCAGTGTTCTGAGGAGGTCCAGACACTGCTTACCCGCACCATTGCGGAAGGTAGGGATGCGGCTAAATACACCATACGTTGTGGCCTTGATACCGCCGACTCGCTGGGCAGATCGCTTGCAACGACGGTGGCGCTGCGTCGCCACGCCTGGCTGAGAACAACTGGTTTCTCGGGTGATGTCCAGAATACACTCATGGACATGCCCTTTGATGGAGTTGGGCTTTTTGGTTCCAAAGCAGACCATGCGCTGGAGCGTTTTAAGGACTCGCGGGCTACTGCCAAGTCCCTGGGCCTTTCCGTTGTGCGCCCTCCGCTAACCTCTGCTTTTCGCCCCTTTCGTGGCCACGGAAGGGGCGCCCAGTCACGTCCACTGCCCAGCCACCGGCCCGCGCAGCAAGCGTCTTCGCGTGGCCGAGGACGTGGCTACCGCCGTGGCAGTTCAGGCCACCAACTCCGCCCCGTCCGCGGCCTCCAAACCCTCCTAGTCCTTCCTTTCAGGTGCACAGCACGCCAGTAGGGGGCAGGGTCCGCCATCACCTTCACCACTGGCGTGCCATCACCTCGGACAGGTGGGTCTTGGACATTGTCCGAAGGGGCTACTCCTCCCCTTCGAGACCACCCCCAGCCATGCCACCTCAATTACACGGCATGTCAGGGGATCACTTGGTGCTTCTGCAGAAAGAAGTCACGGCCCTCTTGGCCAAGAGGGCCATCGAGCATGTTCCGACCCCAGAAGTAGGACGTGGTTGCTACTCCCACTACTTTCTGGTGCCCAAAAAGGACAAGGAGGACATGCGTCCTATCTTGGACCTCCGGAACATCAATTGCTTTCCTCCGGAAGGAGAAGTTCAAGATGCTCACCCTAGCTCAGGTCTTGACTGCCCTCGACCCTGGAGACTGGTTGGTAGCGTTGGACTTGCAGGACGCTTATTTTCACATCCTCGTCCTGCCGGCCCACCGGCGTTACCTGCGGTTCACGGTAGGCCTCGAGCATTTTCAGTTCACCGTGCTCCCCTTTGGCCTTACAAGTGCCCCTCGGGTGTTCACGAAAGTGATGGCGGTGGTCGCAGCTCATCTGCGCCGGGCAGGGGTTCCAGTCTTCCCCTACCTCGACGACTGGCTGCTGAAGACGGGCTCGTCCCAGGCAGTCGTCTCCCACCTCCAGACTACGGCCGAACTCCTGCACTCGCTGGGGTTCTCCATCAATGTGCCGAAGTCGCATCTGATTCCTTCTCCACAGCTCCTTTTCATCGGAGCAGTTCTGGACACGACGCAGTTTCGGGCCTATCCTCCCGAACGGCGAGTCCGGGATATTCAGGCTATGATTCCGATCTTTCAGCCTTTATCCTGGGTTTCGGTACGGATGACCCTGAGGCTGCTGGGCCTCATGGCCTCCTGCATCCTGCTGGTCAATCATGCCAGATGGCATATGCGGGCTCTGCAGTGGGACCTGAAGTTCCAGTGGGCGCAGCACCAGGGCAACCTGTCCGATCACGTCCAGATCTCGGAGGGGACTGCAAAACAGTTGCAGTGGTGGCTCTCGAACCGGCAATGGGTCATGGGCAGATCCCTCTCCCTTCCCCAGCCAGAGCACACAGTTGTGACGGACGCGTCCCTTCTGGGATGGGGCGGTCACATGGGAGAGGCGGAGATCAGAGGCCTCTGGTCTCCCGGCGGAGTCCCGGCTCCATATCAACCTTCTGGAGCTCCGGGCGATCCGACTTGCACTCAAGGCATTCCTTCCCTCTGTCAAAGGGAAGGTAGTGCAGGTGTTCACAGACAACACCACCGCCATGTGGTACTGCAACAAACAAGGCGGGGTGGGGTCGTGGACCCTCTGTCAGGAGGCTCTGCGCCTCTGGACATGGCTGGAACATCAGGGCATGTTCCTGATGGTTCAACACCTGGCAGGTTCCCTGAACGCCAGGGCGGACGAACTCAGCCGCAGGTGCATGATGGATCACGAATGGCGTCTTCACTCGGAAGTGGCGCAAGGACTCTTTCTACAGTGGGGAGAGCCTTGGTTAGATCTATTCGCCACCGAAGAGAACGCGCAATGTCATCAGTTCTGCGCGTTGGAATTTCCAAGGCGGCACTCGCTCGGCGACGCTTTTCGTCGCGAGTGGAGTTGTGGTCTGTTGTACGCCTTTCCGCCTATACCACTTCTACCCAGAGTGTTGAAGAAGATTCGGCGCGACCGGGCCCAAGTCATCCTTGTGGCTCCGGACTGGGCTCGAAGAGTTTGGTTTCCCGAGCTACTCAGTATGAGCGTCGATCCCCCGATCCGTCTGCCTCTTCGGGAGGATCTTCTGTCGCAGCAGCAGGGGACGGTCCTCCACCCGAACCTGTCCAGCCTCCACCTGCTTGCGTGGAGATTGAGCGGCGGCAGTTGATTCCTTTCGACTTGCCTCCCGAAGTTTGTGATGTGATTCTGGCAGCCAGGCGTCCCTCCACTAAGGTGGTATACGCCTGTAGGTGGAACAAGTTTGTGGCATGGTGCACAGCAAAGGCTGTGAACCCTCTCTCTGCCCCTCTTTCTGAGGTTCTTCTGTTCCTTCTTTCCCTGGCCCAACAGGGTTCTGCCCTGGGTACCATCAAGGGCTATCTTTGTGCCATCTCGGCCTTCCTCAGGCTTCCTGATCAGCCCTCCCTTTTCAAGTCCCCTGTTGTTAACAGGTTCCTAAAAGGCGTCACACACCTCTTCCCTCCTGTTCCGTTTGTGATGCCTCAGTGGGACTTGTACTTGGTTCTTACCTTTCTTATGTGCGCTCCCTTTGAGCCTCTACATAACTGTCCTCTTCGTCTTCTGACTCTATAGACAGCCTTTCTGGTGGCCATCACTTCCGCTCGGCGGGTGAGTGAGCTCCAGGCTCTATCATGCAAACCTCCCTTTCTGTCTGTCCATCCAGACAAGGTTGTTCTTAGGACGCGTCCGTCCTTCTTGCCAAAGGTGGTGACTGCCTTCCACATTGGGCAGACCATCACTTTGCCCACCTTCTTTCCGCCTCCGCATCCTTCCAGAGAGGAAGAGAGGCTCCACCGTCTGGACCCAAAACGTGCGCTTTCCTTTTATATCAACCGCACCAACACTTCCGGGTGGATGACCAGCTCTTTGTTGGCTACATGGGCGCCAAAAAAGGTCGGGCGGTGCACAAGAGAACCATCTCCCGCTGGGTAACCTTGTGTATCAAAGCCTGCTATTCTTTGGCTAAGAAGGAACCTCCTGTTGGGCTGCGTGCCCATTCCACCAGGGCAACGGCTGCTACCACGGCCTTAGGCCGCGGTGTTCCGCTGCAGGATATGTCAGGCAGCTACGTGGGCCTCGCTGCACACATTTACCAAGCATTACTGCCTTGACAGTCAGGTCCGGAGGGACGGCTTCTTTGGCCGTTCTGTCCTCCGGGACTTCCTTGTCTGATCTTTGTTCGCAGACCCACCACCGGGGTTGGTATTGCTGGGGTATCTATTCTAAGGTAAGGAATCTGTCACTAACGTGTCTCTTTCAGATGCACAAGTTACTAACTTGTGTAACGATATATCTGTAAGAGACAGTAGTTAGTGACAGATTCCTTACCGCCCCACCCATCCTCCCCGTTCTGCGAACTGATTTCTAGGGTTAAGGACATCCCTTTCAGGGCCCTAGTATTTTTCAGACACCTATGTCAGCTTCTTGCATGGCTCTGCGTTCCTGGCGCGGAAAGTCGTGTACAGAACCGACGTCAGCGCGCAGGGGCGGCGTCTAAGTACTGCCTGCGACGTCATCATGGCGATCACGACGCCTACGACGGACGCGGAGCCGCACGACGCCGCCTACCGACGCGCAAAGGGTACTGCTACGCAAAAACTTTCCGGATCCAGCCTGACGCCTGGGGATATTCTAAGGTAAGGAATCTGTCACTAACTACTGTCTCTTACAGATATATCGTTACACAAGTTAGTAACTTGTGCCTTATGACTATTGATGAGTATCCCCTGGAAGAGAAGGATAAGTTACTTACCTGTAATCCTAGTTCTCTTCCAGGGGTATACTCATCAAAGTCATAAGCAACCCTCCCGCCTCCCCGGACGAGCATTAACAGTGCTATACTGCCTTGCATCATATATGCTGGTTCCTACAGGTGTATACACCGTAAAAAAGAACTGACCTAACTGTCACCCGTGGTTCATGATGGGAGCAGGGGGCTCCTGGAGGTCTTAAAGGCACGGTGTCCAGGTTCTTGGAAGCCTTAAAGGCAAGGTGCCAGTTTTTTCTATACAGTGATGTTATTTATTTATGCAGCCTCTGGGCTAATTGCCTGCTATTACCTGTTTTCTTTTCTGAAAATAAAAGGTTGTTGTGGAACACTATTGCAGTGCATGTTCTCTATTGCAGTATTTGTATGTGATATTATTTTCACACAATAGAAATACATGTAATTTTGGCTTCTTAGCCTATTGGATATATAATAGGCTGCATATTTGTGTTTATACATGTGTGTATATATATGTATGTTTGGATAGTACTATGTACTTGTGGTTCTAAACATACACATATATATGTATTGTATATGATCCGGAGTCCCGCGCATGGGCGGGGATAATTCAGTGCTTATGACTTTGATGAGTATACCCCTGGAAGAGAACTAGGATTACAGGTAAGTAACTTATCCTTCCTGCTAAAGGAGAATTTGCACGATGCCAGAGATCAGACAAATACCCCTCCCATCTACCCCTCCATAACTAGCTCAGAGGTATGAATCATTGTGTTAAAGAAGGAGCTGTAGATAAGTTTGAGGGATGCCCTAAAAAGCATGAGAGGAACTGGGGCTGCAGTGATGTGCAGAACACTTCCACTGAATACTGCCAAGCTTCTGGTTTGCCTTGATGTCTGTGAACTAAATAATAATCAGACAGAGCAAGAAACTATTCACAAAAACTTAAGTTGTTAAATGACATCAGTTTGCTGTACTGTTGTAGCAGCAATTAATCAAAAAAGTAAAAAAAAAATTAAAAGGAAAGGAAAAAAGTTGCACAGACTAAGAGGTGAATGTAGGGTTACATATCCATTTATAGCATTTGAGAGCTGTATTAAAACAAGCATTGGCATAGCCAATAGGTCTCGCCTTTGGGACCTTATAAGTGGTTAGTCATGCAGCACATTATCGTGGGTTTTGTGCCGCCATGGATTAAAGCATTGTCAGGCTTATCTGCACCACTTTTGCATTTGACGTTAAAAATGCCCACCAACTCTGACCGGGGGCACTGCACTGAAGAAGGTGGGTGGGCAAAGTCCTGGATGGGACCAGTGCAGTCTACTAGTGGAGCCTTTTGACTTTCTTCCTAGGGAGGACAAAGTTACAGCTCAAGCTTTTTGATGCTTGCATCTCCACTTTGCACCCCAACACAGTGCACACACCATACTGCTCTTACATGTGACACCTACTCTTTACTCCGGAGAGATAAGAGGCGCCTTGTTTGCGTTACTCTTTGGAATTATCACGTGTTATTACCAGAGTCAAAGCAGGTATATTCCATCTGAGGTCAAAGGTCATTCCAGATTCAGCAAGAGGGTCTGGAAGCAAGATTTCGTAGTCAGCCATGAAGCTCTGTTTTCATTCCACAGCTGGGTGCAATAGCTCGGTGAGCTCAGCAGATCGCGAAACACTTCTTTCCAACTCAGTGAAACTTGTGGCAGTATTGGCTCATGATAATGATTGTTAAGATCTAATTCAGGGGTTCTTTTCTGAATATATAGATCTTCTATTGGATTTAAATTAAATAATACCCCCAAATGTAGTAGGGATGGGCTTCAGAGGTAGGCAGCTGATGATCCAGGCCTTGGTTAATGGGCTTCCTAGACGCGGATTTTCTCCTCACTAAACTCTGCTGTGCTGCGTGAACGAGGCAAGGTAGCGCAACAGGCGACTCAAGACCAGGGAGCTTGTGATGCTGGTTTGACAAGAGCGCCGATGTGATCGTGAGACTGCACAACACTGAAGAATGTGACTCTCTCAAAAACAGGGACATATATTTATGAGAACAAAACGTTTCGGGACGCCAGGACAATCCTTTAAAAACCAGGACTGTCCAGGCGAATTCGAGAATTCTGGTCACTCTAGGTTTATGCCGTGCAGTTTATTCATGTGTATTTGTTATACACATAGTTATTTATTCAGAAACAGAGCACATGCTCATTGTTTTGGCCCACTAAGCGAGCAGTGAAGCTCAATACCATGATGGTTAAAGGGTGGCATCTTTACAGCGGTTAAGTACATGAAACTTCACCTTTTCACTTTAATAATACTTTAATAATATATGGCTGAATCTGTGTTCGTTACTTGGCAGCCAGTGGGGTGGGTTAATACAACAGGAATCTTTCAAGCCAGAAATAAGAGGCAGCAAATACTGTGAAGTTTACAGGGTGTTTTTAAGGTGGGAGGCTCCCCATATACTCAATTGCAGTAGTCTATACATGTGATGGACAAAGCAATTAAATGGAAAAGCAACGAGTGGTCTCGAGTTTAAGAGGGACTATCCCACGAAGGTAGAGGAGGTGGAAACACAGTGTCGAGGGGACTGTGACAATTCTGAGGTGATCTGAAGGGGTGGGAGGAGAACACAGAGAAGCTATCTCATGGTGAAAGAACTCTCCGGTGTCTAAAACCAGACCCTGGTTCCCTTTCCTGGGAACAAAGCTATTTTCCAGCAGCTTTCATTTACCAAAACAACAATTAAATCTGTATTACTTTAAGAGTATTATGTCCGCTTACAATTTGTACTTGAACATACGTGAAGGAGAACACACTAGCTGTGCCTTTTCGCTTCAAACGTTTGTAACGTGGTTATTTACAACTGGAAACTCCAGTAAAACGTAGTAAAAGCATATGAAAATAGTTTCTGCGCAGTCATGCTCAGAGTAGAGAAGCCGTCATTTAATAATTACACTGCCAGTTTTCTGCCTCCTTCACCTACTCGTTTCTCAGAAGAAGAATGCTGGATAATGGGGCTGTCACGGTCGCCTGCATCTCGAGACACCACCACCCATAATTTGCTGAGAGGAAAGCCTGGGCTAAATTTAAACCCTTCTTGCGTGTGCGCCTTGTGATGGCTGGCAGCACAAAGCGGGCACTTCCTGTCTCGGATCAGATGGGAGCTGCTGTCTGCGTGATTACAGCCTGGAATGTGGCTGTTTACAAATCCTGGAACCAGGCTGGGCCTGCCCGGAGGCGCGCTGTCTGCTCGAAGCCACACTCCGGCTTTGTCTGGGGCAGTCTGTTACGGAGCGAACAGTCTCTCGCGCAGCATTGCGATTACCGGCACAATCACAATGCAGGTCGTAAACACGCATCCGGGATTAATGGACTTTAACGAAAATATAGGCTCCCTTTTAAGGGGAGAGCGGGAGATAAAGGCAACTGTACCAGTTTCTTTCTCATCAAGTAACGCAGTGGACCGTGATTCAAGGAACAGCAAGCATTGGCCGCGCGGCCGTGCGAGACGCGCTCTGTGGTGGGGGAGGAGCGGGAGAGCAAGTGACGTGCGGCCGTAAAAGTGACACGGCCGCGCGCGGCCCCTAGAAGCGCTCTGTGGTGGGGGAGGGGGAGGAGCAAGTGAGAGGAAAGACATATGGCGCCTGGAGCATGCGAGGAATGCGCGTTACTGTGCGCGTACCCGCATGCTCTAGGCAAGCCCAAAAAAAAGTGGTCGCATTTCTAAAAGCCCACTTACAAAATGTCTCATCCAGCGCAAGCGCTGGCTTCAGGGCGAGACCTAAAAATGGCCAATACTAGTCGTAGCCTTCCCTTTAAGCTGGTGAAACAAAAGATCCTCACACAGCCATTTCATTCCCCAAAGATGATGTGCAAGTTGTAGATTTTGCCAGACGTCATGAATCTGTGGGTAAACCATGACTAATCTTTCAATAGCCTTGACTCAGTGATTTAAAATATGTTTCTGAAAATTATTGGGGCAGATAATTGTTAATGATTGGGGGTGGAGGGGAGGTTGAAACTTAACATGGGGAATTGGATTTACTAATCTGAAATTGACATCTATTTGGGCTACCATGAAAACAGTGGCATAAGACTTCTGCCAAGTTTGTTTTTGATGCTGTGTAAAAAAGATTTCATAGAGTATTGTGCTAGGTCTGTTTTCCTCTCTTAATAGAATTTAAAATTTTTTTTAGCATCCTTACTTTTTTTCAATTTAGTAGTATGTCATTTTATTCTACTGTATTTTTCTTTTCTCATTTATATAAGTATTCAGTCGTTTACTCTATTCTAATTTTGTTTTGCAGAAAACTGTCTCAGCCACACATCTCGGGTGGTTTTCTTGGTGATGTTCCTCCAGCTAGTCCACCGAAGGAGAATGTGAACTCGTCTCCGCAGCAGGTATGTGGATAATCGTTATTTTTTTTAACCATACTCTAGTATTCTAAACAAGATATGTATAAGCTTTAACAAAATGCAGGTGTTGGATATAAAAACACTTCCTGTCAGGGTAGAGAAGTTTTGTAAAGTATATTCAACTAAAGCAAATTGTCTTATGAATTTTTATTTGAGGTTTTCCAGCCCATCTAACAAGTGCTGTAATTTGCAGCATGCTATGGTTTTCAAATATCTGGTTTTGGAGGACATCCCCATAAAAGATGAGCTAATGTGCAATGCATTTGAGAAACGAGACTCAAACAGCATGAATAAACAAACAGGATTCAATAAGCTAGTATGCATAAGCTCACATTATTTACATTCAGACTACCTGGAGTACTATAGTAGGAGAGCTAGACTTACTGGGATAGTTTTTTTTAAAGCTTTAGCTCTGAAAAGAGCAGAAGCCAAGTTTGGACTGAAGAAAATTATGTTTGATGGATCTGACCTTTGAGGGTGTCAGTGGGATTTACTACTTCCAGAAATGAAGATTGGTGGAGTGCTGTGAGCATGATGGAATATGACTTGAGGTAAATGTACTTTGCTGTGTTAATGCCCAATCTATTTTTTTTTTTGGGGGGGGAGGGGTTCCTGAAGGATTGTAGTAGATATGGTGCTAGATAGGCTACCTAGTGTGCAGGTAGCAAAATTAGTGGTTTTGTTTTAGTGTAAAAAGGCATAGAGTAGGAGCCCCACAAGTAAGCTGTTTAGTAGCGCCATTCTTTCATTGCAATTAATTGATAAGGATCTTGGCCTTATGAAATGAGATGGTGGATCTTTCCTCCCGGTACAGGGATGCAGATGTAGTACTTCCTATAAAGCAGTGTGTCCCAAACTATGGACCGCCAGACGTTTTTTGGTGGGTCACAAAAGCCAAAGCAATAAATAAAGATGCCTTTAAATTTTGTATTTATCTTGTCACATTTGCTGCGCTTTAAAGATGGGTCAAATGTCTTCTACTGGTTGTGTTTTTTTTCCTTAACTTGGGGACTGGTGTTTACAAACTCCGAGTTGTGAAAGGAAAAGCTGTCATTTTGTCATAAGTCAACAAAATGTAATGTCAACCTTACA
This sequence comes from Calotriton arnoldi, assembly GCA_963921515.1. Classification (NCBI taxonomy): domain Eukaryota; kingdom Metazoa; phylum Chordata; class Amphibia; order Caudata; family Salamandridae; genus Calotriton; species Calotriton arnoldi. The sequence continues at coordinate 1,637,923 of CAWUFW010003896.1, read as the reverse complement.
CATTGTTAGGAAAGCACAAATGAAGTACCTTTTGTAATTCTGAAGTGTGAAGGAAACAAAGATTTTAATAGGATCACAATAAAGCAAGACTCTTTACTTGGTGATACACAAATAAAATATTCACGGAAATATGATTTCCACATATCATTTGTGTGCGGTATAGTTTGATTAGTAAAACTGTAGGCATGTACAAATTAAGTGATCATTTGAAGGGAAAATGTGTTGTCTGTAAATAAATGACTATGCTACCACACAATGTTATAGTTAGATTAAAAATCGCCCGCCACATATCCATTAATGTTGTGTGGATCGTGAAAGTTTATAGTACTAAAAAGTGGGTCGCTGTTCTAAAATGTTTGCGAAACACTGCTATAAAGGAATCAAGGCACGGGTGGAGAGGTACACCTAGATATCTGACTGTATTGGAGGAAGTTGTCGTGTTTTGGAGAAAAGTGAGGTAAGAGTAGATGAAGTAGGGAAGCAAAGTTTTCGCAGCATGAACATATCCTGGATTTAAAATGCTCATTGTTCCTCCATCAAGTCGTTTCCAGACTTGAAATAACCAACATTTAACTTTGGGGGTAAATTAGTATGAGGCCATGTGATGTAGACTGTAAGCCCACAATACCCAGGTGTGTGAGCCTCTTAATATTTTTGTTCCACTAGTGGGTTCGGTTTGTTGTGAGCTGTATCAGTCATTAGAGGCACTCTAGCCAAGTAATAGCCCTAGTCACAGGCCTGTGGAGGGCTAATTTGCCTCTTCCTCTGGTTGTTCTGTGACATTACCAGCAAAACTGTGCTGGATGGCCACTATGAGGGTTCATTTGCCCTCACCCACCTCCCCTATTGTGCCACCACGCCCACAGGACCTCTGTGTCTTTGTCCTGACTGCTCAACCCTTGACAGCACAATGCCCATGCAGCATGGCCCTTCCTAAGATGAATTTGGGAGACCTTGAGTAAATTCCACATACTAAATTGATATCTGATCGTTATTACAGCTGCTTTAATCAAGGATTGCATTTTGTTGCAGCCTTCATACTTACACCTGTTACCATACTTCACTCCTCTTGATTGTGGGTCGTCTTATTCCTTTTAAGAAAAACAATGACATTGCTTAGACAACATTTATTGTGAGTGATGCCTGCTAGCTGAATGTGATGTTCTACACCAAACCACTTCCAAGAGCTAGCCTCGACTATATGACCTAACCGCCTATTCCAAAGTGTGCTTACAATATTATTGAACCCCTGTGGTTCCTGCGGCAATGGTAGTACTAGTCACAAGGAATGCCCTCAAGTTCCCCCAGACTGCGGAGAGCTAGCATGCCATCCCCATGATAGTGCACGTCTGTATGCACTCTGATGAGTGAGGAATTTTGAGTGGGGTGTAATGAAACCTTACTGGCAAGTTTAGATTAGAGTAGATAGAGGCCCGGAGCTTTTATAGAATAATATCATATGCATTAATCAGTGGTGGAGAAACAGATAAAGAACAATAGGTCAGATGCTTTTTGTGTTTTTGGTATTCAGATATTTGGAGCATGTGGAGCCCTTTAAAGAGTACGCAGGGGACTCTGACAATTTGAAAAATTGCATTTAATGGCCTTTTTGTCCTCGCTTTTTACCAACATTCAGTGATTTTATAGGTGCAGCAGTTAGAACTGCCCTGTTTGCATCGAAAATCACACAGTGATCTACCTAGAGAGCTGGCAGATGGACTGTATGTAGCATTGCCTAAACCTGAGGTTCTGGTTTGGGTAACTCAAGTGGGACCCTTAGCAGCACTGTTGTTTTTTGAATTGCTGGTTTTTAAATCTCAATGATTCACGTCAAGCTGAGCCGTCACAATGTGAACATAATCTGACCTTTTCTGGCTAATACTGCACTGAGTTGTTCTCGGTAGCACAAGTAAGGAAGCTGTTGCTGATAAGATTGACATCATAGCCTTGGGACTCGATACTGCTCTCAGATAAAGATGCTGGGCATCTATAATTTGATGGCTTCACACTACACTGTCCCCGATGAGGCTGACAAGGAGTATAGTTAAAAGTAGCCTCATATCAATTTAATGATCCAAATCTGGATGCGCAGTCTAATGTAGGCCACACACTAAACCATCAGCTTCAGCTCCTAAGTTATTAGGGTCGGCTTCTCAATGTATAGAGACAAGCGGGAATTATCTGAAATGTAGTGACACATATATGCCGAATCTGGAAATCTGTCTAGTAGTGAATGTGGGACTATAACGCAGTCCATGTAAATCGCCATTATGAACGGTCTAGTAGTGGTGAATTCATAGGGTTGAGTGTCCTGTCCTCCGCAAGGCGGTCAGAGCATAATCTGTTGAAGCCAGTGACCTGGATGTAAACACCTTGGATAGAGGCACATGTATTGGACACAGTCTTTTTAGAAGAGCTACATGGATAATTAAAGTTGCTGCTCCAGATCATGTATTATCTTAGGAGGTATGTGCATTTGTATTAGGATTTGGTACTAGGATATTTGCACTAGAACCTAGCGTGAATGGAGACTGAAGGATTAGTATCAAGCCCACAGGATGGTGCAGGTACTCGTCTACTCAGAGGCTACCTGTGCTCCTACCATCCTGGAACTTGGCGGATGACGACATAAGCAGAGCTGGCGTGGGGTCTTCAGTCATGGGGCCCATAGAGGGAGTGGGGAAGCTCCGAGACAAACATGACCTTCGCATGACCTTCGTTTGCGCTTTGGTAGCACCTGAGCCCCTGAGGAATGCTAGAATCAATGTTGACCACTGGTAATTTTTCTTGTCGCATCCCAGGCCACATTTATTTTTTGCTCACCATGTTGCCTCGGACAGGACCCAACCATATGCAAATGAGGCTTGGTCCAGCTCCAATAGAAACAGTCCTCCCTGAACTGCCAGGCCAGTTTCCCCCTAAACAGAACACAAGCACCCCAGGCTGGTTTCAAACCACTTGGGTCTCATCAGTGAGGTATAGCTTGGTTCCAGTGGCATAGTGAGCATGGGACCCACGTCTGAACGTACCTGTCATTCTTAAGGCATCACATTCAGGAATACAAGCAAGTGATGGTTAGAATGCTTAAATTAAACTCAACCCCTAGTGATTTGTTCGAGTTTGCTTCCCAGTCCATCATTATTTTTTTGCCCAGCATGCCACCTCAGACATATGTAAGTATTTGTCCTGCTACTTAGGACAGTCAGACTGGGTCCCATCTGAATCCGAGCACAAGGAAATCCAGATCACTTTCGACCTACATAGGTCTAATCAGTGAAGTATCGCTTGGTTCTAGTGTTATAGTGTGAAAAACAAAGTAATGGGTGGAATTGTCGAATTGAACTCAACCTGCCCTTGATCATGTTTCTGGGAGCTTGGGATCTGGATCACAGCAGGACGCTGGTCCAGAAGCTCACGAGTCCCAGCACTACATTGTCATGTCACATTCTGAGGCTCCCCAGCATTGAAGAGCTGAAGACGAAGAGAAAGTCGGGGACTCCCAGGCTCAAGCTACAATGGACGACTTGTGCATGATTTGTACATTTAAGTCGAAGATGTCCTCTCTGTTAGTATCTCATAAAGTTAATCTTAGAGCAGGACAACAGCCTACGAAAGCCATGTTGTGTCTTGATTGGATCGAAAACTTTGCGGCAAAGCAAGTCTATGAGCAGGGCAAACTGTGCGAGAGTGTGGTAGCTTTAACATCCCAGCATCATAATATGATTGAAAAACTTAAAGGTGTAGGAAATCATTCATGGAAAAACAAAGTTAGACTTTAAAGGGGGGGTCAACATTTTGACATCAAAGTTGATCGAACACTGTCTTCGCACCCTTCTAGCTTAGGAAAAATATCACTTGGACGTTCTTACTAGAGTATACCTTTTCAATCTCAAAGCCATCATGGCAGCCGCAAGGATGTTCATTTTCAGAAAAGATAGAACTATTTGAAAATTCCAATGAGGTAACACTAGCGAGGAAGAGCGATTTTAATGAGCTGAGTGCGATCTGCGGCAAAGGGTTGTACCATATCGCTGTGGCTTTCCGGTTTGTCTCATGTTCATGTTGGATGGCAAATCAGTGGTAGCTCTCATGCAGACGGATGCCTGTAAGCATCTTAATATCAAAGACCCTGTTGCAAGAGTGGAGTAAGTGGGAACAAGTTCCACCATTGTAACTTCCCAGAAGAATGGAAGAAACAAAAGACTACCAGAGAACTAGGGCCACACATTTGATACAAAGGAGAGAAGAGAAAGTGGCACAGTCTGCCTCATCAGAATAAGTTTAATCTACCATGACTAGGAGATCTGAACTGTACATATCGGCACAACTATCTTCGGAAATGTTTTGGCAAGGGACTTGGAGAACTTGTTTCAAGCAGCATACTTCTAGAAACTGGGAGAGCTGGGTTGAATTCTGCCATCCTCATGAATGACATATTGGAACACTGAAATGATGGTTTCATGTCCTCATTTGGGTTAGTTTTCAATCTACTTAATGTACGGTGTTCCTTTCTGCCCTTGTTGGTGGGGCCTTGCCCAGGGCCCATACATAAGGAGTTTTTCGGATGCTGCCCACTACTTGTTGTGCCTGATTGCGGACCCGATGGAAGTGAAATTGTGATTGAAAGTGTTTTAGAATGGTGTTTGTCTTGCTGTGTTTTTTTTGTATTTTTTAGGGCAAATCCGAGGAAAGTACAATTAAACTTTTAGTCTGTAAGACGTGCACCAAGAGCAGAGTTAAACATGCAGTACTCTTAATTATCCCTCCGAATAAAACTTCAAGCAACTGTACCACAATAATGAGTGCATGTATTTCGCTAACCCTTCGTAGAGATGTTATTGCCACAAGGCAAGCCACCTTTCATGTTAAAAATTGTATTTGACCATTATGAAGTGGTTCAAATGGTGGCCCCATAAGGCGTGTTAGGACAATGTTCAGGTTTCACTCAGGCACTGGAGGTGTAAGTGGTGGAATGACTCTTTTTAATCCTTCCATGAGGGCTTTGATGACAGGAATACGAAAAAGCGATTGGTGCTTCCCAGGGCTTTAAGTGGGCCGGGTTTGTCCGGGTCTGAGCACCGGCAGTTATATTCAGGGGGCCTCGAAACGGGTCTCTATCGGGCTCTAATTTCGGGCCTCGCAGAGGTAGTCCGTTTTCTTTTTTTTTTCTTGCACCAAACTTATTTTGCTCTAGCTGGAATTGCCAGGCTAGATCCTGAGGCCGCTGACCTTTGTTCACGCTGTAGATCCTTTAATGCAGATTTTTATCATATGATGCGGGACTGTGGGGAAGTATCACAGTTTAGGACAGAAAGTCCTTTCTTTAATTAATGACTTTTCAGGCACCTATCTCCGAGTCATTCTGAGTAAAGCTTTGTTTGTTGGGTAAGTTACCTAGAACTAAGGATAATAAAAAAACTTGTAATTTCATAGATTTAGTGCCTTATTTTTGGTAAGCGTAAGATTGCGATCCTGCAACCAGCCTCCAAAAACACACAGCTGCACCTGAGTACTTCACAGGTCTTTAAAAGACCACTTGCTTGTTAATGAGGCTTTGTTGTTTTTCACCCCTTTGTAGAGCCCCTGCAGCTCCACTCTGCCTATTGCTTGAAGAATTAGCCCCCCGGAAATGTTTTGTTAGCCCCCCCTCCCTCGAAATTTGGCTCTACTTGCGCCTCTGGGGAGGGTGTATGGCGTTATCCATACATATCTTTATTTAGACCACGCCCCTACTTGGATAGGCCACACCCCTTTAAGAGGTTTGCCCCGCCCCTTTTAGAGCTCCCCCAGTTTTTTTTTCCCCACTTAAAGCCCTGGTGCTTCCTCATCTGTGGGTATGCTGCAATGGCTGCTGAATGGAAGCGTATTGAGGTAGGTATATACCAAATGTGTCTTTTGTAAGTAACAAGTAACAGACTAGTTGTTGTTCTGTTGGTGGAGAAGGGTTGATGTTTAAGGATGCACAGTAGTGAAAAAAAGTTTCCATTTTGCTGCGTACAAGCATTTGTGGATGGTTTTCTGGCCTCCTTTAAAATAGAGATACATTCTGGAGGAAGATTTAAGTATTCAATTTCCATGACCTCAGGAGCCAGATCGCAGGATTATGCTGTTATGCATTGGGATGCCTCACCCTGCCCCTGCTGTGAGTGAGAAGGTTTACATAGTTGGGTAATTTCTCATGAAGTACTAGGGCTACTTGTGAGAAAGTGCCATCTTTCTTGCATGGTATGCCCCCACTTTTTGCTGATGTGCTTTGACTGAGTGTGCCCTGGGCTCCTGCCAACCAGGTACCCAGGGCCTGTGTTCCTTCCCTAAAACTGCATTGATGCCTACACCCAATTGGCATCCCTGGCCACAGGTCAGCCCCTGGTAAATGGTACCATGGGTACCCAGGGCACTGTGACCAGGGAAGGCCCCTAAGGGCTGCAGCACTTGTTGTGCCACCCTTAGGGACCCTGTACCTTTACACACACACACACACACTGCCTTTGCAGGCTGCGTGTCTTGGTGCAGAACAAAAGTGAAGAGTCGACATGGCACACCTGTGTGCCATGCCTACACACCACTGCCCTGGCCTAGGTCAGCCACCCCTCTAGCTGGGTGCACTATGCCAGTGGTGAGGGCACAGAGGCATGAGCCCTGTGCCCCTACAGTGCCCAAGTCCATTCTTGGGCATTGTAAGTGCAGTGCTGCCATTAAGAGTATATGGTGCTGGGAGTCTGTCATTACGAACTCCACAGCACCATAATGGCCCCACTGAAAACTAAGAAGTTTGGTATCAAACTTCTCAGCACATTAAACCCACACTGATGCCAGTGTGGGATTTAATGTAAAACACACTCCAGAGGGCATCTTAGAGATGCCCCCTGAAACCAACCCGACCTCCAGTGTCCGGACTGAGTGGCTGCCCAGGCTGCCACCACCAGACATGTTTCTGGACCCCTGGGTCGAGAGCCTCTGCTCTCAGGGGCCTGAAACAAAAGCGCATCCTGGGGCGAGGTGCCAAAGCCTCCTCCCCCAGGATGGGCAGGGGAAGCTTCAAAGGCCTGCCGCCTTTTGAGCTTCTCCAGACCATTTGCTGCTCCCAGCAAACTGGTCCCCACTGGTTCTACCCCCACTTCTGGCGGGAGAACCGGCGGGAAAGCCAGAGGCAGGAAATGGGTTGTGCCCACCTCTGCCAACTCCACCCCTAAGGTGGGGGAGGCGAGGTGAAGCACAAACTCGAGTCCCCGCCATCTTGAGGATGGGGGGACCCAGCCAACCAGGGACAGGCTCCTGCCCCCTCCCACTGGAGAGTGGCAGAATAGGGGTGTACCCACCCCAGGGACGGGACCCATTGGTCCCTGCCCTTACCTACCTGTAACCACCCCTAAATTCAGTATTTAGGGGCTCCCTGAACCTTCCTTCCTCAGTTCCCGAATCCAAAAACAAGAAGAGAAGACGAAGCAAGAAGACCAGCCGTGCAGCTGCTAACAAGGAGGCGACGACAACTGACTTGGCCCCAGCCCTACCGGCCTGTCGACCTCCGAACCTGCTCCTGCGGAACCCCGGCCTCAGCAACCTCAAAAACCCAGGAGGACCTGACTTCTGTGCCACAGCCTTCAACCCAGGGACTCCCACGAGCAGTGGTACTGTTCAAAAGAAAAACTACAAAAGACCCGGCCCTGGCACGGAACCGCGAAACCTGCACACGCCGAACCCCGCCTGTGCCTGAGTGAACAAAGACTTTGAGGACGTCCCCCCGGCGATTCTGACCTGGAATCCAGTGCCCAAGGACCCTCCTCGACGACCCAGACGACGCCTGCAGCCTCAGGACAAGGGGCCCCTCCAACCGCGACCAGCAGGGGATAAGATTTCCCGACCTCAAAAGATACCCCTGCACCCGGCGCCCCACGGCCCCCTGTGCCCAACTCCTGGGTGTCTACCTATCCTCCAAGACCCCAACTTACCTCTCGAAGTGTTGGTCGCTCCTGAAGAGTCACCGTCCCCGAGCCTGCAGCCTTTTTTCACCTTCCAAGATCTCCATTGGTTAACATTGAGCGTCCGACGGCTCAAAAGCACCCTGCACCCAGCCGCCCGAGTGCCCCTGGAAGTGCAACCTCTACCCTAACCTACTTCCCCATTTGCCCTGAGCAAGTGACCAGGAGCCCAGCTCCCACAGCTGCGTGGCCTGCTTGCCAGCAGCCACCAACCCGAGGCCCCCTGCCTGCCATAGGATAACATTTGGCCTACTCACTCTGCACCCGGCCGCCCCTGTGCCGCTGAGGGTGTAACAACTGTACTTACCTGATCTTGGGGGACCCCTGAGTCTATGCCCAGAACCTTAACTCTGCCAGTCGAGTACTTACCCAAAGACCGATAACTCACTTTTCTTCCATAGGGTAACACTGACTGGCTCCCCCTGGAATTTCTTCTAAGTGTGGAGTTTTGAAACTTTAAAATATTCACCTAAAATCAACCGAGTCACGAAAACGAAAATACTCACCTACTATTAGAAGAGATCCCAGTGCTGGATCGGGGTGCCCAGCACTGACCCTAAAAAGTAATCACAATGTTACTTACCGCTAACTCAATTTTCTTCCATAGGGATCCATTGACTGGTTTTCTGTGAAATTTCTTCTAAGTGTCCACTTTTGAAATACTAAAATATTGTTTAAAAATCACAACAGTAACAAATTCCGAATTACTCACCTGCTATCAGGAGAGACGTCAGTACTGCATCTTTTAGTCCAGTACCAACCATGTAAAGTAATTTTAACCGTACTTACCAGTAACTTGCAATTCCTGCCATAGGATATCATTGCCTGCTTTTTACCCAGAAAAGTTTCTAAGTGTCAACTTTGGAAATACAGTAATATTCCTCAAAAATCACTACTATAACAAACGCTTTTTCTTACCCGTTTACAGGAAGTGTCCCAGGACTGAATCCAGGATCCAGTCCTGTGGTTAGAGAAGTAATCTACAAAGTAATTAACTGCAATTAACCAAAACTGTCCATTGAGCTCAATGTTACATTGTGTTTGAACTTGTGTTGCCTCTTGCACCAACTGTGACTACTATCATCAAACAGTCTATTGCCTATTTGTAAAGTGGTTAACCAAAGCATCTCATTCTGAGAAAGTATATTCTGATACCTATTGTTGGTTCTAAAATAAAACAAGCATATATTTTTATATACAAACCATTGGCCTAGAGTTCAGTTCTTGAGTGTGTGGCTTCATTTGCTGACTGAGTGTGTACAACAAATGCTTAACACTGTCCTCTGATACTGCCTTACTGCTCGACCAAGCTACCACTTTAGAGAGTAAGGTTATATCTAACTTTAGCCTCTGCCAAACCTCTGGGGACCGTGGACCCTGTGCACCCTGAACCTCCCTTGGGTTCAGTATATACAGAGCCACTTTCCTACACTACTCGAGTAGTGTTGTGTACCATGGCTGTCGAGCCCATGTGGGAGCAATTAGGGTCATCGAAGTCTGAGTTTCTTGATCATGTATGGAATGAGTGGGAGAGGAGGAAAAGCATAAGCAAATATCCCCGACCAGTTCATTCATAGAGCGTTTCCTTGGGATAGTGGATATCTGGATGGCGGAGCTTTGGCACTTTGAGTTATCGGCGGTGGAGAACAGGTCTGTTACAGGGGTTTACCACCGGTGGAAGTATTGTTGCAGTAATAGAGTATTTCCCACTCGTGATCTTGTTGCTGTGTCCTGCTGAGCAGGTCCGCAATGGAGTTTTCCTGCCCTTATATGTATTGTGCCAGGAGGAGAATTCTGTGCTTGTTTGCCCATTTCCATATGGTCTGAGCTAGTAGTGACAGTTGTATGGAATGCCCCTCCCCCCCTTTGTTTCTGGATGTAATACATTGCTGTCATAAGGCTGTTCGAAGAAGGACAGTTTTCACTCTGTTTGTTAAGAATGCTTTAAGAGCCATGTCGATGGCTAGAAGCTCCAGCATGCTGATGTGCATTGTCTGTTGTGAGGTCCAGTGTGTGTTCTTCTTATGAGCACCCCATCCCATGAGTGATGCATTGGTTGTGATTGTCTCTTGCGGGAATGGTTTATTGAAGGCGCTTCTCTTCAGTATGCTCGAGGTGTTCCACCATGGACCTTGGGTGAAACCCAGACTAGATCTTCCATGACCCCCCCCCCCCCCCTCCTTGTGACCATTGCGATGCTAAACACGCCTGGAGAGGTCTCAAGTTTGGCCATGTCTGAACTGGGGTGGCGGAGTGAGCTAAAGAATGATGATGGATTAAACCCAGATCAGTTGACTGGGGGTGAGTGCTTGCAATGTTCAACACTCCGTCCATCATCCCCTTTGGTTTTGCTATGTTCGCCCTAAGTTGGCAGGGTATGCCCAGACGTGGGTCCCTTGCTCACTTTGCCACTGGATTCAAGATAGCCTGGCTGATGACGGCTGTAAGCCAGAAACCGGTCCCAGGATGCTTGTTTCCGGTCCAGGGAAGACATGGCTTGGCAGTTCGGGCTGGACTGTTCCCATGAGGCACAGGGTCAGACTGATTTGCATATGGCCATGTCTGAACTGGGGTGGCGGAGTGAGCTAAAGAATGATGATGGATTAAACCCAGATCAGTTGACTGGGGGGGGAGTGCTTGCAATGTTCAACACTCCGTCCATCATCCCCTTTGGTTTTGCCGAGGTCTCAAGTGTAGTCTTGCATGTGGCACTTGAGACCCTCACGGGTGAGTAGTTGTGCTTTACCAAGCCTTGATTGATTATTGCTATACATGATGCCATCATCCCCATTAGGCGCATCACTGTTTTGACTGGTAGGTGAAGATGTGGCTGCAAAAGACCCAGTTAGTTCTGGAGATGAAGAACCCTTTGAGGATTGGGGTAAGCTGTTCCTGATACTGAATTGAGTATCGTTCCTAGGTATGGTTGTACCTGAATTGGTTGGAGATGCAATTTTGTTGCATTGATAGTGAACCCCAATTGGTGATGGTCTATTGTGTTTTTAGTGTCTATTAGACATTTGGCTTTGGTTGGACTCTTGATCAGCCATTTGTCGAGGTATGTAAAGACATCTATGTTTTCTCTTTGGAACTTTGCTGCTACTATCGCTGAGCATTTTGTGAACACCCTTGGGGGTGTTGTCATCTTTGAATTGATAATGAAGTCCACTTATCACAAACCGTAGGTATTTGCGGTGTGCTGGGTGGATTGGAATGTAGAAGTAAGCGTCCTTCAGGTCTAATGCAGTCATGAAGTCGCCCTCTTGTAGTAGTGGTATTACATCTTGCAATGTTATCATATGGCAGTGTTCGGATAGTATGTAGCGACTGAGTGGTCGCAGGTCCATAATAGGCCGTAGTGATCTGTCTTTCTTAGGTATGAGGGAATAAAGAGAGTAGACTCTGATGTCTGAGTGGGACTGGTTCTATGGCCCCTTTTTGTAGTAAGGCCGTTACTTCTTCTTTTAGTAGATGTGGTGGATTTAACGTCTGCCATTTTGGCTGGATATTTGGTGGTTGTTGAGTTAATTCTAGGCAATATCCCTGCCTATTTGTAGTACCCATTGATCTGATGTTTGGCTGTAACTGGTGGAATTGTTGTAGCCTTCCCCTGACAGGTGGTTTGTGGTCGAGGGGTGAGTGTGGGCAAGTCATTTAGCTGGTGGTGTAGAGGTGCCCCTGTTTGAGGTACCTCTACCTTGGCCATTGTTTTTTATATCCTCCAGGATAGTATCCACACCCTTGCTGGTGATATTGCTGTTGCTGATATGTGGGGTTTACTGGGGTAGAGGCTTTTGCATCCTCCCTTTCCCCCCAATGTTACACCGAAACGGCTGTTGCTTTTGAGGTGTTGTTTGAAAGGCATCCATGGATTTGGCTGTATCGGTGTCATTTCATTAATTTTTTTTTATTTTCTCTAATTGTGTGTCTACAGCGGGCCCAAAGAGGTCTTCCCCCATCGAATGGGACATTAAGAATATGCAGCTGCACCTTGGGTTTGAGCCCGCATATGCGTAGCCACGCATGTCTACAGAGCATGATTGATGTATTGATGCCCCTTGCAGCAGTGTCAGCTACGTCTAATGCTCATTTGATTTTTGCATTTGATATTTGTCTCCCCTCATTTACTAGGTCTTCTCCTCATTTTTTGTATTCTTCTGGGAGATGTATTACATCTTGCATCTCATCCCAGGTTGCCCTATTGTATCTGGAGAGTAGGCCAACTGAACTGGCAATCTTCTAGTGGTTTGCATGTCATGCTGTTACTCTTTTGCCTGCTTCGTCAATTCTTTTGCTTTCTTTGTCTGGAGGAGGCACCTCTCCAGTATCTTGGGCTCCAGCTGTTTTCTTGGCTGTGGTGACAACTAGGGAATCTGCTGGGGGATGTCCTCGTATGTAAATAGGGTCATTTGGAGATGGCCTTTATTTCTTTTCTATGCAAGGAGTTAAGTCCCTGGAAGATCTCTTTGGATACGTTGAGGACGGAGCCAATCATTGGGAGATATTGAATTCTGCGAAAGTCTTTCCATTAGGAAGTCAGTTGCATCCTCTGTAGTGTGCATGGGGACCGTGTGGTACTCTGCCGCTCTTTGGAGGACTTTGTGGTATGAGGAAGTGTCATCTGGAGGTGACGCTTTAGTAGGTATTGGCGGCTCCATATCTGGGTCAGGCAGGACCACATCATATTCATCCCATGGGTCAGGGGTATGTTGGGTATCCTGTGTTCCTTGGGAATCTGTGTCCTGATCTCCTCCTCTTGTGAAGAGGGTACTTGTGTTTGTGGTGACTCTGGGGGACTGAAAGACATGTGGCCTTGTGACACTTTTTTTGGTGGAGGCTGTGGCAAGGATTGTTCCTGAGCCTGCCTCTAGGCATTTTCATTACGCTTTTCCTGCATAAATTGCTGCAGTCCCTCAAAGACAATGCCTTGTTCGACACTTACTTTCTGCGTACCAGTCATTTGTTTATTTTGGAGCCGGTGATGTGTGTCCTCAGAAACTTTGTGTGGCTTGGGAATCCCATGTAGGAGACTTTTCTTCTGGTCAGAAGAGTGTCTGTGTTGCTTTTCAGTCCTCAGAACCGAGGTCTGTTTTGATTCCGATGCGCTCAAGCATTTCTTCGAATCCAGTGACTTTCTTGGGGTCACAGCCTGCTTCAGTGCCGATGTGTCTGCCGGTGCCGATTTATGCTTCGGTGCCAGTGTCTCAGTTGATGCCGACTTATGCTTCGGTGCTGATGGCTCAGTCGACATAAACTTATGCTTCGGTACCGGCGGAGTGCCTGAACCGTCCCCGTGCTGTGGCCTGTTAGCCCGATTTGGATTGAGAAAGTTCTCAGCTCTGAGTCATGCTCACGGTGTCAGCCTGAGCCCGAGGGCTGTGGCGCACCATGGCGTGGCAGGAGTGGTGGAGGTGAGTGTAAGATTTTCTTTACATGGGGTAGACTGTACTCGCAGTACGTGGTGTCTTGGTCCTCTGCCCAGATTCAGGGATCAGCCTCGGTGATGTGGGCCCCTCTTCATGCACCGAAATGCGTTCTTCCCCAGAGGATGAATCTGAAGCGACGTAGAGGGGGCTGATGATGACCTCCCCACCTCCTACTGGAGCACCTGCTTCGATTTCCATGTCGCTGACGTGCAAGAACTCTGCCTCAGCCGCCAGTTACATGGTGTGCGCCAGGTGCCCATCCCTACGGGTCACAAGAGTTTGTTTTTGAATAATGCGCAAGCTGCGCATTGTCCTCTTTATGCTCTGGAGAGGGGCAATAATTACACACCTCGTGTGTATCCGAGTGTTCGTATTTGGCCCCGCACCAACGGCACCGTTGGAAGAGGTCCTTTTTTGTCTCTCCATCACCCGTAGAAGGTCATTCTCGATGGGTGTGTGCGCGCGCGCGCACTGGGCGCCAGGTAATCAGTCCCCGGCTCCTAGAATCCGTGGTTGTTGTCAACTGATTCTACGGTTGCGTTCCTTCTTGACCGCAGGCAGCGTGGGTGTTGAATGCTGCAGAGCTCAGATGCAGTCCGTCCGAGCCTGATGGCAGAAACAAAACTTTCTAACAAAGGAGATGTTGAACATGCACAATACCTCAAGGGGAAATGGAAACGACGCAGATCTAGAACTTCAAGGAAAAACAACTTGCAGAGTCCAAGACCAACACTAGATGACAAGAGTATGCATAGCAGGTGTATCTGCAGCCAGCACATGCTACGAATACATCTTTCTGAGCATTTTGAGGAGGCCAGTTTATTAATAAGGGTCTCAAACACAGCTTTGAGTCCAAGATCACACACATATTACATACATTGTCTTTGGGCGTAGTACCAGCGTCTAAACAAAGTGACCACCAAGCGGACTACCACATGGAAGTGTTCTCAAAGACTCGGACATCTTTCTTAGCTGTATTAAGCCTCACAGAATTGGTATTCATGTAGTGGGACACCATAGTACGACAAGGTTTGAACTGATTTTGACTCAATATATGCCCATCCTCCGACTGAAGAATAAGCTGGGTGTCGCTGCCATAAGAACAGATTTGAAGCCCAAAGGAGGCAACAAGATCCTCCAGGGGGCCAGATATATTTTAAACAAGGCGAGACTTCACGAGGAGCTCTGGGTGACCTCACAGCACAATGTGCGACTGCGAGCCTGAAAAGGCATCAGATGAACACCTCAATCTTGCTTGCAAGAATTATTCGAACCAGCTCAGCGAAATCCTGATTGGGATTTGCCAAGTATGACCCTATTTGCTCTACAGCGCGACATATGCGTATTCACATGGCTTTCCGTTATTTTAGCCATGGCCAGCAGAAGGGAGATTGGATGATAATGGAGAGGTTAACTGATCCATTTATTCAACCTCGCCTACACAATCCCAGACAAAGACCAACTAGAAGCACAACAGCATCGGCTCCGCGCCTCGTATCACCCAGTGACCTAGTGTAAATTCTGCTATTTTGGGAAGACTTGTGTAATAGAACTTGTTCTTGTCCACAAGGAGGAGAAATGACGCAAGAAGCCAATAATAAAACTTCCTCAAGTCAAAACAACTTGCAGAGTCCGGGTCCTACACTAGATGGCAGGAGTATGCATAGCATGTGAATATGCAGCACTACACGCTACAAATAGATGCTAACAAGGTTAAGTAATATGCTCCTTTTTGTGTCTGTGTGAAAGCCAACGATCACTAGTCGTCTGGACTATTGTCACACTAGCCTTCCAGCATACCGGATGCAACGTTTGCAACTAGTGAAACATACACCAGCAAGGCTAGTACTAGGACTCCCCGGATCGGCCAGAATATCCCCATTGGCCAGCAGTGATTCACAAAGCAGCCCCAACAAATTACATGACCAACCAATTTTTGAAGTAGTTCCCATCCAGACAGCTTCAGTCCTCTCGCGCCCTGCTGCTAATGTTCCTAGGTTTTGCAGAAAACACATAGTGGTGGCTGATGCTTCTCGGTCATTACGGCCCAGAGGTGGAACAACCTTCCAATTACCCTCTGGATTGAATGAATCCATCTGCCTTTCCGAATGTCACTTATATCACACGTCTTTCTGATCGTAGTTTTGTTTCACTCGCCTTCTCTTTTACTCTTATGGTACTTGCATAGGTTATACAATTCTGCCAGGTTACCAATAGGTGAGATTTAAAACAATTTATGCATCACTTTGTGTGCTGACGAAACTTTGCTCTACAGCTGTTGAGCTTTTTTGCCCCCCACTACATGCTGTCTTTACAAAAAACACAAGCATTTGCAGAGCCAATACGTCTGGCTTACATTCTGAGTCCCGACTTAAATAATTGTGAAAAGGTTGCTGCAGTGAAAAAATAAACGGAACGATTGCCATCTGCATGCAACGCATCTGAGTTAATGATTTAATCTGTGATGGTTCATTCTGCTTTTGAGATGCAAAATGGCCCCCCTGCTTTGCAGTTTAGGCTCTCCATAGGAGGTAGAGCCAATAGCATGAGTTGAGAGGGACTGACTCACAGCTCACTGTCTATTTGTTAAAGAATTAGTAACAATAGATAGGGTGGAAAGCTGCACTATAAGCCAAACCTAAATACCTGTTCTTTGGCAGTACTTATTTTCTTGTATTGTGCAGGTGACTTGCTGTTGCTCATGTGTTGGAGTCTAGCGCCATCTCGTGGCATATCAGGGTATTCAACTTTCACAGTCGTGTTTCTGTGCTGACTTCCGGTGTTTGGTAGGCACATGTTTCAGTTGTTTTAACTTAAGTGTTTGTATACTGCGACCAACCTAATTAAAATGAGTTGTCTTTGCGTGTCATTTGTCCAATCTATGCTATATTTTCCCGACTGCTCTGTTTACTCAGTGATGATGAAATGAGCGGTTTAGGTCTTATTGGTGTTTCTCAGCTCCTTCTTCCCTCTGATGCCGGTGTCAAGTGAAATATTCAATACTTGGTATTGTTTACAGCTGTGTATGTAAAAGGAGAACATATTAACTTGTGTTCAACGGAGATACTTCAGTGAGTGTTGGTGTACAGGAATATTGCCTGGTAATCTTCTGTTGTTGCATTTATATAGCTAGCGCTCAGTACCCCTATGTGGGGTGCTGAAGCGCTTGCCCACACGGACAACAAGCATTACCATAGGAGCACAAGCGTGTGCTAGGAAGAGTGATGATAGTGTTGGATGTTTTGTTGTGTTGTGAGCAAGTAACCAGAGAGATGCTCTAACCTTGAGTAAGAGAGAGAATGTGCACAATTTACATGGACTCGTACTCTGGAGGTACTTTTAGAACACCCAGATGTACATCATATGGGACCCATCTAGATACACACCCACTTTAGCACTGTTAAGCAACCAGGGCGTAAGTTTTCTAGTTTGGACTGGGGGCGGGGCTGGGAGGAGGTGTTGTGCTTGCCTGTGGGGCGGCGGGTGAACAGAAACATATATGCTGCTACAATGCGCCATCCTAGTCCAGAGTGACCACAGTGTGCTCTGCCTTTACACTTAAAAGGAGCGTGCAGGGGTGATCACAGAA
Organism: Calotriton arnoldi; assembly: GCA_963921515.1. Lineage (NCBI taxonomy): Eukaryota > Metazoa > Chordata > Amphibia > Caudata > Salamandridae > Calotriton > Calotriton arnoldi. The sequence goes on along the minus strand of CAWUFW010003896.1, from coordinate 1,620,929 downwards.
GGCAGATGCATTAAAGGTAATACATTTTGTTGCGGAATCAGACTATACTAATAGTGCAGACCCCCTAAGGGTTTTCTTTTCTAATTTCTTTTTTGGTTGGGGGTGGGGTTATGACATGCAGCAGTATTTGTGCCCATGCCATTTAGGACTTTTGAAGTTCATAAAATAAAAACCATAGAAACTCATAGTATTTAGGTGAATGTTGGAAAGATCACTTGTTTTTCTCTTACAAAGTTAATGAAATTCTAGTTCTCGCGTCTGTTAGAAATTGGTACATTTCTTGGATGAAATTCAAATCTCGCATTATGACAAAGTGTATTCAGGATTTTTGTTGACTTCTGGTAATTGTATGTTTATTTTTTCCAATCAGAAACGAAGCCAGCCTTTAGAGCCCACAGACCCAGTTATCCACAAAAAGCCAAGGATATCTCACTTCACCCCAAGAACTCAACCTGCTCTTAATGGGAAACTGAACTCTTCAAATGTGAAGGAGGTCCCCTCATCGACGGCGCTGCCTTCTGATTCCGTCAGCTCCAGCTCTCACTTGCCAGTATTGGAGATGCTGCGGTCGCAGGACCCATTGTCCGATGTTAGCAATGACTCCAATCACAATGGCAGAGACTGTGAGAGTCAGGAAGTCACGGAACGGTTAAGCCATCCTGTGACAGCAACCTGCCCTCCAGCCAGCGACCAGAACTGTAGCTCAACTCACGGGAAGACCAAGAGAAAATCTAAAAAGCACAAAGAAAAGGAGAAACACAAAGACAAGAAAAGTGACGAGAAGCATAAAGAAAAACAGAACTGTGAATTAACAAAAAATTCGGTCTTAAAAATTGGTAGTGGACCAGAGGATACCTTAGGTATGCATGTACATTTTAAGAATTATCATTGTTTTCTTTTAATTGGTAAACAGTATATGATCAATATGCCAAAACCACACTTTTTTTTGGCTAGTGTTTTCTTGTAAGTAAAACATCCTGACAAATACTAATTTTCCAACCCAATTTGGTGAACTTGGAAGAGTATCTGGATGAAGTCTCCAGGTGTCGAAGTGGTGGATTCAAGCCTTTAACGAGGATTGGGGTTCTTATTTAAGTATCCATGGCATAGTCCGAAATCTACAACACCTTCTGACCTTCTCCGCCGGACTTCACAGAAGTCTGTCCTGTGTTTAGGCACAGAAACATCAGCTGATTTCCAGCTGTTCCACGCAAAGGCTGGAGTCTCTGTGGTACACTTTTAAAACGATCTTATTTACAGAGCTCAGTTCATCAGGAAGTTGCTAACTATGTGAGAAGAACACTGTCTTCTCATCACTGGCAGCCAGTGAACAAAGGTTTGTAAATGGTCTGAGGCAACCTGTGCTCCCGTAGTTTCACATTGCCCACTCAAAATTTGAATGCTAAGCTTTTGTGTTTCTAATTGATTGTAAAATAATTTTGAGAGAGCTACTGCAAGAAGCACTTTGTTCCCACGAGCATAGACAATGTAAGAAAAATTGGCATGGCATCAATGTGGTTAAAAATAGAAACTGCCCCTAGTCATAAGAAGAAAAGCTAAAGGACTTGAAAAGGACAGATGGCAGAACTGGTCAGGCTCCAGATGTGCTGAAAGGCTGAGATGTGGCTCTCCTGCCCTCATCTTTTAAATTGCAGAGACCAGTTGTCTCGTACACAGGCGCATCTTCCACCATTGTGAGGGCAGCAGATGGTGTTGATGCAGTGTGTATTTAAACACTGGGTAAACCTATCTGCTGAACTACTTTCTCTTGCTCTTATTTCTATCCTGGATTTGAAGACTGCTTTGATACACCAAAGGTGACCAACTCGTTGTTGGGGCTTCTGAGGATTAACTGACCATGACAGTCTTCCTACTGACCGGGAGGATCTCCTGTCGCAGCAGCAGGGGAGGGTCCTACACCCGAACCTGTCCACTCGCCGCCTCCTTGCGTGGAGATTGAGCGTCGACAGTTGACAGCTTTTGACCTTCCTGCTGAAGTCTGTGAGGTTATTCTGGCAGCCAGGCGTCCCTCCACGAAGTCTGTATAATCCTGCCGATGGCAAAACATTTGTAAATACTGTACAGAACGGTCTGTTGACCCTTTGTCTGCTTCCCTGTCAGATGTTCTTCTTTTTATTCTCTCTTTGGCACAGCAGGGCTCTGCTCTGGGCACTCTGAAGGGCTACCTTTCGGCCCTGTCTGCTTTTTTTTGGCTGCCGTATCAGCCATCTCTTTTCAAATCATCTCTTGTACCAAGATTTTTAAGGGGCTTACCTATGTTTCCTCCTTTGCCTTTTATTATGCCCCAATGATACCTTAATTTGGTCCTTACCTTTTGGATGTGTGCACCATTCGAACCTCTGCACAATTGTCCCCTCCGGCTGCACACTATTAAAACAGCCTTTTTAATGGTATTAACTTCTTCCAGGAGGGTGAGTGAACTACAAGCACTGTCATCTCAGCCTCTTTACCTGACCACCTTTCTGGACAAAGTAGTGCTGCACACTAGGACGTCTTTTCTGCTAAAGGTAGTAACACCTTTCCATCTTGCCCAATCTGTTACTCTGCCCACTTTCTATGCGCCTCCGCATCCTTCCAAGGAAGAAGAGCGTCTCCGCCGTCTGGACCCAAAAAGAGCGTTATCGTTCTACCTTGATTGTACAAAAAAGGTGCGGTGGACGACCAACTCTTCATAGGGTTTATTGGAGTAAAGAAGGGGCAAGCAGTTCAGAAGAGGACCATACACGCTGGGTCATCCTCTGCATAAAAATATGCTACGCCTTGGCGTAGAAACAACCTCCTGAAGGCCTTAGAGCAGAGGTCTTCAATCTGTGGGGCGCGACCCACAGGGGGGCCCCGGAGTCCTGGGAAGGGGGTCGCGCATTTCCAGGCCTAATTCTGCCAGGAATACAAAACGTGCTCTTCCTTTTGGACAAAGTCAAATGCGATCCTTAATATGCTTCAGCTGAAGTTAATTGAGTGTCATGTGCTGTAAAAGTTAGAGGCCCGGCAGACAGGTAAAACAATCCTTCAAATCAGCCTTCATGCCAGGGTGCCTGCTTGCCTGAATGAAATTTAAATGTGTGCTAGGAGTTCATCTGCAAATGTAAAGGATGCTTGGGAGTGGTTCTGGCTTTAATTGCTGGAATCACTTCAAGCATTGTGATGGCAAAGATGTGTGTTTTTGTGTGGTGGTTAGCAACTGGGCTGTGAAGTGTGTGCTTTTAATGATAACTGTATTTACACAGCGCTTAATCCCCCTTAGTAGGTGTTGAAGGGACAGTTATGCAAAAAAAATGCATTACTTATGGTCTGACATTACACAAATCTACATTTTGGAAGCTCCATTTTATCCTAAAACTCTTTGCACATTTTGTAGCAGTCTATCTTATAATGTGTGTAATGCAAGTATAAAATAATGAATTACAGTGCTTTCTGTCACAGGCTGTGACCTCATAGCACTAAAAATACACAAGTCACTATTTTCCACTGCACCAACCAAATTTAATTCTGTGGCTCTCCGGTTACACACAGACCTATGCAGTGCATTAAATAATAGAGGTTTTATAATGTACTATATAGCAACAACTTTTAAAATGTATTTTTCATTTGAGCTACCCATTATTTTATATGTAGCTACCTGATGGTGAAAGACCTAAAAAAAAAGAACAAAATATTTTGGGGCTGATTTATGAGAGGCTTGCGCTGCTGCGTGGCCTCATAGATATGGAGTAAGACAAAATAGTGCAAGTCGCTGCGTTTCCTTACTCTATGTCAAGTAGGCATTTCATAGGCGTTGTAGTGGGTGACACAACGACCATGGATTTTGACGCTGCCCCAGATTTACAAAACCATGTAAAACTGGGGCAGTGCCAAAACCTCACGCTTCCCCACACCAGGTGTAACTCTCCTTGTTTTTTTCCTCTTTCCATGTGTGCTGCACACGCAGGAAAACCCCTCTCAGGATTGTTTTTATGCAGGAAGGTGCCCCTTCCTGCACAAAAACCATCCTGCCTATGATGGCGCTAGGCAGCAATTTGTGTGCTAACATAGGGGAAAAGGACAAGAATGCACCATATTTCATAAATAAGGTGCATTCCTGCCCTTTCACATTGGCGTAGTGCAGCGCAGCAATAAGACTTGCGAAGCTGCCCTACGCCAATGCCTCATAAATGAGGCCCTTTGTTTTTAGCCACACCTTTGATCACGCCCCCAACCACTGACCTTTGGTTTGCTAAACACAGTTTAATTTATTTCCCCAATGTATGAATGATTTGCTGTGGTAATTGGGGGCATTTATGGTTGTCGATAGTTGGCAATGATGAAGAGGCCAAAGTTCTAGAAATTTTTGTCAGGAAGGGGTCCTTACGCCTAAAAGATTTTGACAGGGGGGTCTCGGTATCAAAAAGTTTGAAGACCTCTGCCTTAGAGCCTATTCTACCAGGGCGAAAGCAGCCACCAGGGCTCTCCAGCGTGGTGTTCCGGTTTCTGACGTCTGCCAAGCGGCCACGTGGGCATCTCTGCACACGTTTGCCAGACACTACTGCCTGGATTCTCAGGTCCGCAGGGAGGGCCTCTTTGGCTGCTCTCTCTTGCAGGACTTCTTGGTCTGAAACCTTTCCGCAACCCCTCCTCCGGGCATGGTATTGCTTGGGTATCTGTTCTGAAGTAAGGAATCTGCGGCAGATGGACAAGTTACTTACCTTCAGTAACGCCTTATCTGGTAGAGACATGATCTAGCCGCAGATTCCTTACCGACCCACCGATCCTCCCCGCACTGCAGATTGGTTTAGTGTCAGGACTGTTTCCCCTTAAGGGTCCTAGTTGTTTTTGGCACACCACAGTCAGTCACTTCATAGTTCCGCGCTTCTGGCATGGAAACTTGTGAAAAGTACTGACGTCAGCGAGCCGGGGTGGCACCTATATAGACGACGCGGACGGCACGACGAACCCAACGCCTACGACGTCACGCAGAGTCGACGAACGCCACCTATCGGCGAGCAGGGGTACTGCTAGCACAAATCTTCAGGATCCAGCCTGACTCCTGGAAGTTCAAAGGTAAGAAATCTGCGGCTAGATCATGTCTCTACCAGATAAGGCGTTACTGAAGGTAAGTAACTTGTCCTTCAGCAATCTTTTCCCTGAGGCGATGTGAAGAATTTGTCTGAGCCACCAGGCATTTAGCCGCCATATTCCTTTCATCCCTCTCCATGTATGATGTAGTATTAGCTCTATAGAAGAGTGCTCAGACAATCCACTGGGTGGGATGCAGGAACTTTCCAACGTTGGTGGAGACTCAGCAGGGACAACAACAAAACATCTGTTGTAGAGGATGAGCCATGGGGGTGAGGGGGAACTAGGGGGACGGAGTAAATAGTAGGTAAATAATGTGTCTGCTGAACGTTGCCTACTCCATGCGTCAGTGAGACTGAGCATTTGCCAATCTGGGATGGCTTGTGGGCAGTGGATTCTGTTCTTATTTACAGCATCCATCACTTCATTAAAGTAGCCCCTCCATTGACAGTCGTCCCGATCAGTGAGTCTGCCAGCTGTTGCATCAACAGTTGGAACGTTCGCTGCTGCAGGATTGGAGGGGCATGCATACTTATGTCATTGTCACCCTAGGCAGGCACCCATGGAAACTCATATCTACCAAATAACGTTTTTGTGTACAGAGTTGACCACCACTGGAAAGGGTTTTTGCAGGAGGATAATCACTCTTCTGGAACCCTGGGTAAAACCTGAGTGGAAGACCCTGTTGTAACTGTGTCTGCCAAGTATGTTACAGTTTGTGGCCAGTTGATGTTTCTTGAAGCATCAGGACTGCAGGCCCATGCAGCTTAACATATAACATGACCTCTCCTCATTGACCCCATTGGCATTCCACGACATCACTCAGTAATTATCTATTCTATCATTTTGTGAATTGGCCGTCATTGTCTCCATTGTGAATATAGTTATATTGAAGGTGTTTTTTTTCTGTGACCTGTAGTTAAAATAGAAAAACAATACCTATACCCCCAGCCACTCCTCACCCTGCACTTCTAACCTAGAAGCATGTGTCGCCCGGAACAAGTATAACCATTTAGAAAAGGGGGTGGAGGGGAGTGGGACTGTGAAAAAAGAAAAGGGGGAGGAAAAACAATCACTGGCTAGTCATGAAACAAGTGTCAGTGTCCCAGCCCATAAACAGTACTACATTTATTTGGCTATCTGATAGCACTTTCAGAGGGTACACAAGTACGTAGGAGGGGAGGGAACCATAGTAACCCACCCCAAGAGCCCTCCCTACAAGTTGAAGTTGTAGCCTTTAGTTTGTCGGTTCCTCTAAAGGATAGATTTGTTGTCTGGTGCAGAGCAGCTAACTCTCAAGCATCTCCAGTACTGTAAGTGTAATCCAATATCTCCAGTACTGTCTGCATGGGATCTCTCCAGTACTGCCATGTTGTTAACTGGATGTGGTACATTTCATTTTTGTTGCTGAGCAGCCATGTGGGAATGAAAGTCCACGTGAATGGTTCTGTGCGGATCTATGTTCAACCTCTGTGTCTGTTTCTCTTTCAGAGTCTGAGAAATCCCTGCTGGAGTGCTGATTGTCTTCACTCTGTTTTAACCTCTTTCTGCAGTCTTTGTGATCGGGTTCTTTGATGGGGATGACTTCTGGGGAGTACCCCGGCCAACAGTCTTCTTTCTTGGTTGTCTGGGCTGACCATGGTATGCTGCAGCCCAGGATCAATCTGGAGACTCAAAAATTGTGTTTAGTTGTAGAAGAGGACCTTTAATTTGGTTGGGGACATCAAATTTAGCGTAAGGCTATAGCTTGCATTTTCTGTTTGTGAATTATTTTGGTGTTGTCCCAGATTATGAATGTTTTATGGAAGCTCTAGTGGCTCTCAGGACCAAGTCTCTATAATTACGGAACCATGCAATCATGGTAATGGACGGAGCCATGGTCCCAGCACATGATGCACGCTCTCCATTAACGAACCGGGTATCTCGCACTTGTGTTTTCAACTTTTCTTCAAGAATTGTTGCTGGGTTATCTCCTTCCTCTGTTTTCGGGAAGCCCTCAGATGTGACATTACTGCACCTCAATCTTCCCTAGGCATCTTTGACACAGCTGCATAACTCATGATCAGTAGCCTTCATTTTTTAAAAAGATTTTTAACAATGTCTCTTAAGCCCAGAGATTGTATCTTCCAGTTGGGATTTTCGCCCCCTCTACCTCAGTTACTCTTTCATCAACATTGCACATGTCCTGCCTACGTATTGCAACATCTTTGGCCACTGTTCCTATCTTAGATTTAAGAGCCTGCCTATTCTCGTTAATTGCCTACAAGATAATGACAGTCCCTTCCTAGGGGTCTAGAAAAAAGCCAGTTAGGTTTACTTCTTGTTCCGTAGCTAGGCCTGTAGAGTCCAGGTGAGCAGTTCGGGGCTTCAAGAATTTATCTAAATTTCCTTGCCTCAGGGCCAATTGGTTCTGTTACTTTACCATAATTGCGTTCAGTGTTTCATCATAAAACAGACAAAGTAGAGACGGTGATTGAAATTCAGAGATGGGGAAAGGGTCACTCCCAATGTGTCAATCAGGTCTCTAGGCTGTAGCATGTTCTAGGAGACCTGAGGCATTATTTGCCGACTGGCCAGCCCTAGGATCTCTGGGGAGGCACAAGCAGTCACAGAACTATAGTCCAAGAGGAGATGCAGGCACATGCAATACCACCACGGGCTCAGATCTGCCTCATTTAGAAATTCAGTAAGAGAGATTGTTTACTATCAGCTGGTGTGTCACAATCTGATGTGCGTCTCCAACATACGTCATGCGTGGGTCATGCCCTCAGTGACTAGACCCAGTAAATGCACGCTAACTATCAGAAGTGCCGTGCCCCTGTGAAGCCCCACCGGCCTGAGGGCAAACAGTTACTAGGTGCTTATTTAGTCTGCACACACCATGGATATTGGCCTCCCGAACAATACGCTCATGTTCAGGTGGCTGTGACTGGATTGGGTTGGGTAAAGCGCCTCTCAATTGAGTCAGGCTTGGTGTATAGGGGCCCGGTCGCAAGAAAAGATCAGGGATGCCTCTAATGTGAGGACTGATATCCTACTCCCCTGTAGTCAGTTGTGACAGGAGCGGGGGGTGAACCCATGTCATAATGGCCGCAGCCTGCTGATCATCGGCTGGGCCAGGCCAGGCCGCAGCACAGCCCTGTGGCACCACACCAAGCATGACAGATGCCTTGTGGCAGCACTGGCTCCGCTACTTTTGGAAGGGTTTCATAGAAAAACAGAGATAACTAATGTGCTGGTCTTGTTCTGCCCTCCGGCAACACGACTACCGCACCACCAGGTATTGCTACTCTGCTGCTCACTAGGCCAGGACTTGGATAATTGCTGTATTGGAGTCCCCTAATCAAAACTTCTTGTTGAATTGAGTCAATCGGAGCTTGAGTGCTTGCCTCCTTAAGTCTGTTGCCATTTTTGCATTTGAATGGTGGGACATTGAGGAACGTGCCAGGTGATTGGTTCAGGAGCCTCACGTGGTGGTGTCCACCATATTGCGCAGTTGAGCCACAACCACAGTTTGGTAGGATTTAAAGAATAGTTGTGGGTGGTCAGAAATGTTCTTCTGATATGCATAGGGGCTTCTATGGCATTCTTAGGGAATATACCCATAGAAGATATCTGCAAAGCTGCAACATGGTCTTCATCTCACACATTCACAAAACACTATTGTGTAGATGTGTTAGCAAGACAGCAAGCTAGTGTGGGCCAAGCAGTTTTACGAACACTATTTCAGACGACTGCAGCAGCTACAGGTTAACCACCGCTTTGGGAGATAACTGCTGTATAGTCTATGCAAAGCATGTGATCTACAGCTCACATGCCTCGAAAGGAAAATGCTACTTACCCAGTATGCATCTGTTTTTTGCATGTAGAGCTGTAGATTCACAAGCGCCCACCCGCCTTCCCGGCTCCCTATACCTGTTGCAGTTACATCTTACTTAGATACATACATACATGGACATCTCTTACTAACTCCATTATCACCCTCTGCGGCAAACAATCTAACAATGGAGTCGATGCCCATGCGCACTATCACTGAAAGGAGGAGTCACCTACCTCGTGACTGGAAAAGACTTCTTCGAACAAAAACAAAGTGCAAACATCCGGACCTAACACTAGATGGCGAGCTATGCAAAGCATGTGAATCTACAGCTCTACATGCCAAGAACAGATGCATACTGGGTAAGTAGCATTTTCCATATCAAGCATTTTGGGTCCGTTTTATCAGAAGTTATGTTTAAAATGCCCAACAATATACAGGACCGTAACACAGATTTCTCTTATACATGAAGTATGTCACATAGTGTTTTCATGCTAGAAAGTATAGTTGCAAGCTCCTAAAAACATCTTATGCCATATAGTGACTTACAAGCAATTATAAAAATTGCGTTTAAATGCTTTCACTTCAGTTCAGAAAAAGCAGCAACATGAATTGATCATTTGTAGGACATTGCAAGTTGAAAATCCCGCTTAAAGGAATAAGGTTATTTTTGGACTCTAGATGAGCTGGTGAGACTCCTAAAGTCAGGTGGAGACCATGTGAAGGAGGGCACGATAGAAACAGGAGTGAATTTTTACTCAGTTGCCTTGAATATACTCCTTTTACATAAGTTAAGAACAAGGTCAAAGAATAGTTGCATTCATTGTATTCAGTCTGACTCGGATTATTTAACTGAATTGGGTAAAATAGCGCATCATTAAATAGAGCATCATAGTCTGTTGCCAGGTGGTAAATCTAGTAATCCTCCTAAGATACGAATCACCGGGGCTCGAAAACCAGGCATTAAGGTTAGTTATGAATCTTGGCACAATATTTGTATTTTATGATCTAGAAGGTATATGTGTATTTAATGATAACCTTTGAGTAGAGCTGGTGGTTCCGTGAAGGTAGGACATTGATTTGCCTCCCACAATAAGCAATTATCTAAAGGATTTTGCAGTCTTCTGCTTCAAGACAGTGGTGCTTGTTGACTGTTGGTGTGTTTTGTTTTTTGTCATATGGGTGTGTCTGAAGTTGAAATGTTTGGCTGGTGCAAAGTAAATAATAGCACTTTATCTACAGAAACTGTGCACATCAAGCAGATATATAAACTGTCATACAACACTGCTACATTCTGCTAACCAGTATTGCATAAACTGCAAAGAGCAGCATTCAATGATAACTGTTCATTTACTTGATGATTTTTTTCCAGGCGTAAATGGATTGTGTAATAGCTCCAGTGTACCCACTTCAACTTCGGAATTGCCGGATTATTTGTTGTGAGTATATGTAGAATATTTTATTTGTGCATTGAACAAACTTAAGCCGATTAACGTTTATTAACCTTTATAACGCAGGGACCCTTTTTTATATTTTTGTTGTGGATTTCTCTAAAACATTGCGCGTAGAAAACATGTTTGCAGTTATGCATGCTGTTTGTTCAGGTATCGTGACAGTGCATGATCTTGCCAGTTCTGAACAGTTTCTCTTCAGTGCAGGCCTTTGGAGAACAATCATGAGATTGCGGGCCTTGTCTAGGCACACCAGAGATCTATTGTACGTATGTCAAATGTAGCACCAGCAGTATAGAAGTTCTTCAGCACGAGTTCCTTGGCCCATACATGGCCACATGTCCTTTTCTATGATAGCAAGTGGATTGCTGACTCCAGCTCTCAAATTGGAGTACCAATGGGAGTGATGATCGTTCCACGTAGAAGCCTGGCACTGTTGCCTTTATGTTAGATTAGCATTGTCTGCTGCATCGTGCTCCATGGAAGAAAGAACGACCTCTATTAGGTACCTTTTTAAAGGTTCCAGTGTTAGTGTTCTTCGACTTCAATACTGATCTGTTGGCTGATCGTTTTCTGCTCCGCTCACTGTAATTTATGATGCTTTTTGTTGCTGTGTTTGACTAGCTAATTTAAAGTGCATTGAATGGTCATTGGAACATCCCAGTTCTCTTGTAGGGGATTTCCGTGTATAGTCATAAGCACTTAAATAGTCCCGCCCACGTGCGGGGACCCCGGAGCACTTCCTTAGATATATCTTCTTAAGTGGATATTTTTCGCCTTTCTTCAGGAAGGCCTGCAAAGACACTTAAGAGATAGAAAGACAATAATGCAGCCTAACTAACTAGGCTACACTGGCCATTACTTCATCTTAAAGTGAAAAAGATAGCCAGCAAACTTAAATTTTGCAACTTTATGGAATTTAATACACAGAGAAAAACTCCCCTTCACAAAACCCCTTTTTTCATGATAGAGATGAAAGGGTTGGACAGAGAAGCCCCATAGGATACCATTTTATGTCTGAAAATAGAAGCTGTGCCAGTGGCAGTTACTTCAGTTCTTTTTTCCGGCTCCTGTTAACAGGACCCTGGAGCATTGAGCTCTACCAACTTTGGTGTTTTCATCAAAAATTACTTCAGAATTTGACTATTATCAGTTTCACTCGACGTCTTTGGTCTTTCTTTTCACTTTGCTGTCTTTTTCTGACAGAATTTCCACAGTTTCCAGTCAAAAATGCCATCCCTTTTTGATAAGTGTCCAGACTGTGGAAGAAAGAAGGCCAAATCTGACTCTCACAGAGTAAGTATTCTTTGCCTGCCTGCTTCTCACGTGCCTGATGCCTGTTCCATTTGTAAAACCTTTTCCAGGCGCACCCTGTGTGACAGGGAGAAGATTCGGCTTCAAGGTGTAGAAGAAAGAAGAAAACAGCAGGCCAAGTCAACAGGTGGGACGTCAGGGCGAGGAGAGGATCAGTCCTCTACCAGAACTCTGTCTTCAGCCGCTGGGGGGCTCCCCAGTAGAAGAAGGGCTGAAAAACGACGCCGGTCCCAGTCGACGTCGAAGACTACGATGTCGAGAGCAGGTATTGCACCGACCTGTTCACCGTCGACTCAGGGCTCTGGGTCGAAACGGCGTCGATGTTCCACGTCGAGGAGAAGATCTGCAAAAGAGGTGGTGGAACCATGGGTGAGACTCTCTTGTTCGCCGTCAAGAGACCCTACGCCGCGGAGGTCGCCGTCGAGGACAACGTCGACGCACCATCGACGTCGACTCATCGTCGTTGATGGAGTCACCGGCGCTCGCCGTCGAGGAGTCACCGGCGCTCGCCGTCGAGGAGTCACCGGCGCTCGCCGTCGAGGAGTCACCGGCGCTCGCCGTCGAGGAGCCACCGGCGCTCGCCTAGAAGCCATCGGCGCTCGCCGTCTAGAAGCCAATGGCGCTCGCCGTCTAGAAGCCAATGGCGCTCGCCGTCTAGAAGCCATCGACGCTCGCCGTCTAGAAGCCATCGACGCATGCCGTCTAGAAGCCATCGACGCATGCCGTCTAGAAGCCATCGACGCTCGCCGTCTAGAAGCCACATCGACGCTCGCCGTCTAGAAGCCACATCGACGCTCGCCGTCTAGAAGCCACATCGACGCCGCCGTCTAGAAGCCACATCGACGCTCGCCGTCTAGAAGCCACATCGACGCTCGCCGTCTAGAAGCCACATCGACGCTCGCCGTCTAGAAGCCACATCGACGCTCGCCGTCCTAGAAGCCACATCGACGCTCGCCGTCTAGAAGCCACATCGGCGCTCGCCGTCTAGAAGCCATCGATGCATGCCGTCTAGAAGCCATCGACGCTCGCCGTCTAGAAGCCACATCGACGCTCGCCGTCTAGAAGCCACATCGACGCTCGCCGTCTAGAAGCCACATCGACGCTCGCCGTCTAGAAGCCACATCGACGCTCGCCGTCTAGAAGCCACATCGACGCTCGCCGTCTAGAAGCCACATCGACGCTCGCCGTCTAGAAGCCACATCGACGCTCGCCGTCTAGAAGCCACCGACCGTCTAGAAGCCACCGACGGTCGCCGTCTAGAAGCCACCGACGGTCGCCGTCTAGAAGCCACCGACGGTCGCCGTCTAGAAGCCACCGACGGTCGCCGTCTAGAAGCCACCGACGGTCGCCGTCTAGAAGCCACCGACGGTCGCCGTCTAGAAGCCACCGACGGTCGCCGTCAAGAAGTCACCGACGGTCGCCGTCGAAGAGTCACAGGCGGTCAACGCTCAGAAGACACCGTCGATCTTCGACTCGATCAACGTTGAGCCAGTCGACGTCGAGAGGAAGTTCTCGGTCGAGACGACGTCGAAGGTCGCCGTCGACAAGTAGATCGACGTCGAGGGGGAAAGCTGGATCTTATGTTGAATCTATGGCTCCTTCCTCACTTCAGGTGGCTCGCAAAAAGAGGAGGTTAATTTATTCTTCGGATTCGGAATATTCACTGACCTATTCCCCAACTAGGTCCCCAGCTTAGTCTTCTCATCAACCAGATGATCCTTCTCCTCCGCCGCCTCCTCCTCCGCCTCCTCGGCCTACTACTCTTCGGACCACAACGCCTCCTGCACCTCGAAGACCAAGGTCTAGGTCCCATGCGAGGGATCGTTCTCGCAGCCATAGACGCTCCTCAACACGTTCTCATCGCCGACATCATGATGAGAGATCTCGCTCCCGACACACCAGGGACACGTCCTCAACGAGTACTGGGAGATATTCCCCGACATTATCGGATTCTCCTCCTCAAAGGGTTTCTCCTATTGATGACATTACTACTTTTCAAGAGGTTTTGGTGCGAGGAGCTTCCAAACTGAACATACCGATGTCCACTCCGATTCCATCAACCTCTGTAATTTTTGAGACTCCAACAGAGACGAACCTCTCGTCCCTTGCTTCCTCTGGTGCCAGGCTTATTGGAACCGGCAATGGAATTATTTCTAACTCCTTCTTCCATTAAATCAGCTCCTTCCAGACTACAGAAAAAGTATCGTCCTCCAGAGCAGGATCCCACATTCCTCCGGACGGACCCCACTCCGGATTCTGTCATTGTAGTGGCAGCTAAAAAACAGCATACTACGGCTCCAACATCCACAGTTCCACCTGATAAGGAGAGCCGTAAAATAGACTCTGTGGGGAGGAAGGTTTGCAACACAGCAGCGACCTCTATGAAGGCTGCTAGTGCCACAGCGCTGCTGGGCAGGTATGACCGGGCACTATGGGAGTCTCTTCAGCAGTTTGCAGAACATCTACCTAGGGACAAAAGGGAGGATTTTAATGAGATCCTAAATGAAGGACTTATGGTGTCTAACCAAGTTATTAGTGCAGCGGCAGACACATCCCTTCTGTCTGCACATGGATATTGCCACGGGGTGGCACTCAGAAGACATTCATGGCTTCGCTTAACCTCACTTAAGCCTGAAGCACAACAACGTATCATGAATCTGCCTTTTTCAGGAACAACCCTTTTCGGTTCTTATGCGGATGAGGAGATGGCCCGAATGAAGGCGGAGATGGAGACACTGAAGGCTGTGGGTCTTGAAAAACCCAAAGACCAGCGTAAATCTTTCCGCCCTTTTCAACGCAGATACTCTTCTCAGAGGTTTCAAAGGTACCAGGGCCGACAAACCAATACACAACAGTCGTACCAACGGTCTTTCCAACCTTTCCAAAAACGACAACCAAGAGGAAGGTCAGGACAGCAACCTGCGCAAGGAAATAACGCGCCTGCTGGTTCTAAGCCCTGAATCCTATCTTCCCCCTCTTCTGTTACCCACTCCGGTAGGGGGAAGCATTCAACATTTCCTGGCAGAGTGGCAAGAAATAACACAGGACAATTGGGTTCTGAATATTGTTCTCAATGGATACTATCTACGTTTCATCAGCCCTTCACCATCAATCCCTCCAACGCAGTCACGATTCCAACTGTGCCAATTACAATTGGAGGCCAACATTCTCTTACAAAAACGGGCAATAGAACCTGTTCCTCCTTTACAACGAGGAAAAGGACTGTTTTCAAGGTTCTTTCTGGTCAAAAAGGACAAGAACGAGTTCAGACCCATTCTCAATTTAAGAAAGGCAAACAAGTGGATTCGGAGAGAAAAATTCCGAATGTTGGCGTTACACCAGATCTACCCTCAACTTCATCGGGGGGATTGGTTATGCGCAATAGACCTGCAAGACGCATACTTCCACATTCCTATAATAAGGAAGCATCACAAGTTCCTGAGGTTCACAGTGGGGAACAACCACTATCAATACTGTGTACTCTCATTCGGCCTGAAGTCAGCTCCAAGGACCTTTTCCAAGTGCATGGCGGTAATTGCTGCACATCTGAGCAAACACAAGGTGTTCGTCTACCCCTACCTAGATGCCTGGCTGATCAAGGCATCCACGTGTCAGGAGGCTCAACTACACTTCAATTGGACCTCCGACCTTCTCCTTCGTTTGGGTCTTCACATCAATCAAACGAAGTCTATCTCGACCCCTGTACAGTGCCTTCAATATCTGAGAGCAACCATCGATACTTGCACGGCAATCGTGTATCCTTCGGAGGAGCGACGCTTATCGATCCTTCAGAAGGCTCAGGCTCTCATGACCATGTCTTTTCCAACTGTGAGGAAGGTCTCCTCTCTTCTGGGATCCATGGCATCTTGTATCTTCCTCACTCCGAATGCACGTCTCCACATGAGGCCCCTGCAAGAATGTCTGGAGGATCAATGGGACCAGAGATAGGAGATTGGGAGGACCGGATTCAACTGTCACAACATGCCCTCCAGTCCATCAGATGGTGGTGTTCTCCCAACAATCTCCTACGAGGGATTTCCTTCCACAAGGAGATACCGACGCAAACCATAGTAACGGATGCTTCTCTCCTAGGCTGGGGTGCACATACGGATCACCTTCAGATTCAGGGCAAATGGTCCACAAAGGAATCCACTTACCACATCAATCTGCTAGAGCTACGAGCAGTTCATTTGGCTCTGAAGGCCTTTCAGCCATCATTCCGTGCCAGCTCCTTGCTTGTCCAGACGGACAATACAACAACAATGTTCTACCTCAACAAGCAGGGGGGCTTGAGATCCAGACCGTTATCTCGGGAAGCCCAGACCATCTGGAAGTGTCTTAGCCAGAACACTAACCATAACAGCAACTCACCTCCCAGGTGTTCAAAATGCTCAGGCCGACGCTCTAAGCAGACTTCTTCAGGAAAATCACGAATGGGTCTTAAACGATGACGTGGTGCGAGATATATTCAAAAGATGGGGTACTCCAGAGGTAGATTTGTTCGCCACCGCAGAAAACAACAAGTGCCAAAACTTCGCCTCGAGGTTCTACCAACCGGGAACTCTGGGGAATGCCCTATGGATCAACTGGTCAGGCAGATTTCTCTACTCCATTCGTCCGATCCCCCTGATCCCGGCAGTCCTCATCAAACTCTCACAGTCACGGGCCAAGATGATCCTCATAGCCCCGGAGTGGCCACGTCAGTGGTGGTTCACAGACCTTCTTCACCGGTCTATTCTTCCACATCTCAGGATGCCATGCAAATCAGACCTACTAACGAAATTCGGAGGTCAGATGGTGCACCCCAACCTCTCATCATTGAATTTGGCGGCCTGGCTCCTGAGTTAGTGCAGTATGGACACTTGAACTTACCTCAGGACTGCATGGACATCCTTAAGTAGGCTAAAAGGCCATCCACACGCTCCGCTTATGCGTATAAGTGGAAGAGATTCTGTATCTGGTGTTCATCGAAGAATGAAGATCCTACTTCTTGCCAGGAAGAGGTCGTCCTTCCATACTTGCTTCATCTAGCACAATCTGGCCTTCAATTTGCTTCCATTAAGGTTCACCTAGCAGCTCTGACTGGTTACAGGAAATGCCCTTCACAAACTTCCTTTTTTTAAATCCCTGTCGGAGATTTCTTGGAAGGTTTGAAGAAAGTTTTTCCTCCCATCAGACGTCCTTCTCCTCCTTGGGAGCTTAATGTAGTTCTTTCTCGACTGATGCAAGAGCCTTTTGAACCCATTCATAAGGCTACTCTTCAGCATCTGTCTTGGAAGACAGCTTTCCTTGTGGCTATCACTTCTGCCCGCAGGGTAAGCGAAATCCAGGCACTGTGTTGTCAAGAACCATACACGGTTTTCCATTCATCTAAAGTGGTCATGAGGACGCATCCGAAATTCCTCCCTAAGGTAATTTCGGATTTCCATGTGAATCAAACTATTTCTCTGCCTACATTTTTTCAGCATCCTTCTTCTCCTGCGGAGAGATCGCTTCATTCCCTAGATGTTAGAAGGGTTTTGAAGTTTTATTTGGACAAAACTAAAGATATAAGGAGATCAGATCAGTTGTTTGTAAACTATGGCTCTCTCCGTACAGGTCTAGCGACCTCCAAGCAATCCATCTCCAGATGGATTGTTTCATGTATTCTACTTTACCAGAAAGCCAACAAAACTCTTGTTAGTAAGCCTAGGGCTCACTCTACCAGAGGAAAGGCTGCTACTGCGGCTTTGCTTCGTAATATACCCATTTGTGAGATTTGTAAGGCTGCTACCTGGAAGTCAGTCTATACATTCACGAAACACTACTGCCTGGACTCTGATGCCAAGGCAGATGCTCAGGTCGGACAGGCTTCCCTTCGGAACCTGTTTGCTTAAACTGACATGTTAATTCTCTGTTTCTTCCACCGCGTGTGTGTTTATGGGATGGGCTTGCTAGTCTATTCAAGTGCTTATGACCATACATGGAAATCCCCTACAAGAGAAGGAATAGTTTCTTACCTGTAACTCTAGTTCTCTGGTAGGGGTATTTCCGTGATAAGTCATAAGCAACCCTCCCTCCTCCCCGGTGGAATAAACAGACATAATTGTAACTTAGAATAGGCATTCACTTCTCTACGCCTTCAAAAAGAACAGCAGTAACTGCCACTAGCTGTGCATCATGGGATACTGGTGGTCTCTGGAGACTCTTAAAGGCACAGCTTCTATTTTCAGACATATAATGGCATCCTATGGGGCTTCTCTGTCCAACCCTTTCATCTCGATCATGAAAAAAGGGGTTTTGTGAAGGGGAGTTTTTCTCTGTGTATTAAATTCCATAAAGTTGCAAAATTTAAGTTTGCTGGCTATCTTTTTTCACTTCAAGATGAAGTAATGGCCAGTGTAGCCTAGTTAGAAAGACAATAATGCAGCCTAACTATCTCTTAAGTGTCTTTGCAGGCCTTCCTGAAGAAAGGCGAAAAATATCCACTTAAGAAGATATATCTAAGGAAGTGCCCCGGGGTCCTCGCACGTGGGCGGGACTATTCAAGTGCTTATGACTTATCACGGAAATACCCCTACAAGAGAACTGGAGTTACAGGTAAGAAACTATTCCTTCCTCCAGGTGCCTTTCAGATATAATCCTTTAAAAAGAGATTAGTTGAGAAAAATAAAATATACATGGTGAAACAACAAATATTTGCTCTTTTAAACATTTTGGTGCAGTGGTTTTGAAGGAAAGCCTCAAAGTACTTCATCTTACTACAAACTCATCCAACACAAAAATGCCCTCTTGCCCTCACAAACTACAGAGGGCAAACTGCATATCAGGTTAAACCTAGAGGCTGTGTCACTTGTACCAGTTTTGTTCCAAACATCATTGACATCACAGGCATTCCCAATGTGAATGGAGCATCAAGGCATGAGCCGTACAAGGACTTGAATTCATGGTTCCCAAGACCACCACCCTAACATGGAAGACCCATTCCCCATCTTCCCTCCCCCACCGCCTTGCTACTCTAGCTCATATCTTGGACCACGACATACTACAGGCCAGAAGAGGATGTCAGTCTTTACCTTTAGCAGCTTGGCCTGTAATAAACTTCCTGTTAATATGTGTATCAATTCTAATTTGTGAATTTTAAGATGATGCTGAAGACCTGGTCGGTTTAGATTAATTTGCAGCATGCCCTGCCTGCTGTCTACTTCAGGGTGCCATCTGAAGACCATTTACATAATTGCGCCAGGCTACTCCTTTGGGAGTGAGCTGGCACGCTACAAGTTCATTTAATAGAACAAGAGTTCTCCATTCATTGTGCAGTACTCATTTTACACTGATTTTACACTGATGGCTATAGTTTGGTGGACAAGATGGATTTCCTCTGTTGCTTACTCTTCTGTTTAGATTTTAGGTTTAGAGCATATTTAAAAACTGCCAAATGCTATGCCCGCATTATAGAATTTCCTCAGAATTTACCAAAAGGTTCAGAAGGCAGTTCTCCTTGCTTATTTTTTTTCTTTTGAAGGATTTGCTCCGTGTCCCACAGAAAGGCTGATTAAAGTTCCTCATAGGAATTGAGACCAGTTTTCCAGTAGACTAACCTGCTTTTGAAGGGAACACTGCTCCAGTGGTTTTTGCCTAAGGCGTGCCTGTTATTGCTGCCCATTTTGGCCATGAGTCTGTAGGTTTTCCTGAC
This sequence comes from Calotriton arnoldi, assembly GCA_963921515.1. Taxonomy (NCBI): domain Eukaryota; kingdom Metazoa; phylum Chordata; class Amphibia; order Caudata; family Salamandridae; genus Calotriton; species Calotriton arnoldi. Next base: position 1,601,599 of record CAWUFW010003896.1, on the reverse strand, counting down.
TTTTCCCAATAATGTTCCTTCCCTATGAAATCAGGCTAAAGCCACCAACCCAACCATGATGGGCTAGTTAGCTTCCTAATCTTATCCTCTTGCATTGGCAAAGTAGCCATGTCCAGTCACTCAGCACCTGTTGGTCTGGGGCATGAGGAGCGCTGCTTGGTTATAATACTTGGAGATATAATTTAGTTCATTGTGTGTAGCAGCCAGAGTGACATTCTCTTCATCTAGTTGGAATAATTCCTTCAATTGGTGTCTACTTAACAGCTAGGGCAGTAGTTTGTTTAATTTCTTGTTCTTGATACTGACAAGGCGCAAACTCTTGGTAGTCCGTTTTCTGACTCCCTTTAAGGTTCCCATTGTTGGGGGTGTTCCCCAACAATTAGTCCTCTATGAGCTGGGGGTTCGCCATCCCTAAGAAATGATTTCCATAATACCCAGTTGCCTTGAAAGCCTACCACAGTACAGTATCCTACTTACGTTGCTTTGATTTCCTGGCAGTGGGTATGGATTTAGTCAATTTCACATTCAATTTATTAGAATTTTGGTTTTGTGATAATGGAATCATTCCTATATTAATTAACGTTAATTTTACATAAAATACATAGCAGATAATAACAGATAATAACAGTTAAAATACATCACTAGCACATCTAAATCTTTTTAATCTAAAAGTGTCATTTCATGTCCAGAAAAGGACATCCAACATTAATTAAAATACACATTAAATAAATGGTCTAGCTTAGCATTATTCTAGACGTCTAGCACAAAAATTTTAACTCAGTTGACATTTTAGATTTATTCTCTCTGTCTTGTAAGGTCACAAACCTGTCATCAGAAGGGAAGCCTTTTCCGGTGTTTTCTTTTTCTAATTCCAGGGGAGAGAGTTGCTACTTTTACATCTGTGTGTACCGCCCTTCCTGGTGTCATTGACATGACCTGTGGGTGCCCAGGGAACAGTAGGAGCTCTCCCTTCTGCTTTTATTATACACTGCTCAATACTCAAAGGTATACATTGTATAGGGCACCTCTGAGTTTTCATATACATGTGCTGGATCCAAGAGCAACTTTTTAATGTAATAAATTACTTTTCCTTCTAGAAAGGCCAATTAATAAAACAAATAACTTAAGGTGATTTTACTTTTCTTTTAACAGATTTAGGTCTAAATTTAAAAGCTTCGTTTGTTAAATAACAGTGACAGCAAAAACTCTGTCTCAAGCCTTTTTAAGTGACAATAATTAAAGCAGGGGCTGGGTGGCCTGAGAGGCTGCAGTCTTGAGAGGCTGAAATTTGACACAGATCATTTTGAAAGCTCACATCACCTGTATCACACCCTCACCTCTCAGTTGTAATTTCTTCACTTTTCCAGCCCAGAGTGGAATAAACTCACCCCTTTCCACCAGACAGGTGGTACTTGTGAACTTCAATTGAGATTCCCCTGAAGGAAACCAGGTAAGAAATGTTTCTTCTTCAGGGGATCTCAGCTAATAGACACTGTAAGTAGAGTAGTAGACCCATTCTTTGAGAGGGCCTGCTCGACGAAAGAACAGAGATTAAACATTACCCAAAGACATCCCTCAAAATGTTCTCACTTCTAGGGGTTCAGCCCTGGGGTCTCAGTCAAGATAGAATATCTTGAAAATGTGTAGATAGACTTGTAGGTGGATCCTTCACTGCACTTGGGAAGTTTCATAGCAAAGCAGTAGTTTGACACTTCTTTTAATAAAGGTTAACGCAGGATGCTCATCCACATTGCTTTACTGTGGAAAAACTGTTCGAATGGGCCCATAGTTGACAAGTGTTAGCCTTTTTAAGCTCTTTGGTTTGTCTTGTAGAATCCTCTTTGACACCCTTGTTAACAGTGGTATAGAGAAGACACTCCATTGTCTAGCGTCATGTGTATGAAATGTTCAGGTTTGTGATATGCACCCTCCATGACCACATAGTCCACACAAGGGCCTTGTCGACGAGGGCTCTGTCAACCGTTGCCTTTTAAAAGTGTGTAAAGCACGGTTAAAACTGCCTCAACAGGAGGTCGTCGCAAGTGAATCTATGAATGATAAAACAAAGTCTGCAGTAATTGCTGACATATATATTTTTTAAATTAGCAATTGTGCTTTTGTTGACCTAACCTCAAAAGTGTTGCCTTTTATTTTGTGTAGTGGGAACATGAAGTAGATTAAAGGCTATTGGGGCAGAGCAACAATTGCACATAGAAAAGATTAGTCAAATTGGTTTAGACTATGGCAAGTGATGCAGATCTACACTAGACGGCCAACAAAAACTTCATGACCTCTTTCTTAATTTGGGGTTTATGGTCACTTTGAAACCTGCTTCAGCTTTCAGGGTTAGCAGAAGAATAACCTTTCTGGGCTTAATAGTTGATTTTTAAGGCATCTCCCAGCCAGTATTTTGTCTAACCCTATTTTAATATAAACATTTCTCCCCAGTGATAAACCTGTTGGAACCATCATTACCTCCATTTTCATTTCACCATGCAAAGAAAGTGACTCTCTGTGTGAGCTCGAGCCTCAGGTCACAGCTATGTTTCTGCTGTGTCTGAAGTCAGTTGAGTATTCTCTTCTAAACTCCTTTCTGCTTCCCTGACAACATGAATAAACAAGCATTGGCACAGCCATTCATACTAGCTTTCAATAGCAATACTACTTGTTGGCTTTGCTAACAGTTTGTGCCGCACCACAGATATCAACCTTGGAAAACAGCAGTTACAGGAAGTATTTTTATTATATGCAACGCCAAAATACTGAGCGTCCTACTACTAGCTTGGCTTGTGGTTTAGTGCTGTGAATGTGATAAATGTTTGTCGTTGCAATCACTATAGTATCAATAGATGCAACCGAGGGTTGCTATTGTCTTTTTAGTCAAAAGATGCAGCAGTTGTAATCCCACTTTTACGTACTCACTGAAAAATATATATACAGATGCTGTTGGTACCGAAGGGTTGCATTTTCTTTAAATTCTTAGTTTATTATTGCATATTCCATGTAATGATGCTTCTAGTGACGAGGAATGCCACACTGTAATCCTTTTATTACAATATAGTTTTATTCTGTCTGCTGCACTGCTCCATGTCCACCCTTGGAATGTAACGGTAGTGTTTCTGTGTACAGTGAAGTCACCCTTAGCATCTATTCCCTGTGTAACGTACTGTAACTAGAAGGAACTTTAACCAAATGGGTGTTGTATGTATACTTTACACGCTGCTTCAGATTTTGTAATGTGACTCTGTCTAAACAGTGTATTCTGGTGGCAGAATGTTGGTTATACAGGTGGTCACCAAAAATTGCATGAGATCTTTGTTGAGCAACAGGGAATTATATTACAGCCATGAGACAATTTTTATGATTCATAAGAAATACATCAGGAATATCATTTCTCACCTACATCTAACGCCCGGTGAGGGATTTCCTGGGGAGGGGGGGGGGGGGGGATGTGGGGTTGAGGCAGGGAGGGTGAATAAGTCCTGGGGCCAGAAGGGTAGGAAGGATACATTAAACCATTTTTTAACATGAAGCATACTTTTTTTTTTTTTTTTACAGTGACTATTAAAATATTTCTTTTCATTTAGGAAATACAAAGCTATTGCATCTCAAGAGCAGCGGCAGGGCTATAAAAATGACTTCAATGCTGAATATAACGAATACAGAGATTTGCACTCCAGAATAGAACGGATAACCCATCGGTTTACACAGTTAGACTCTCAGCTGAAACAGCTTTCCCAGGGCACAGAACAATACAAGGTATGACCCTAGAATTATGATGATGTGTGTAATGTGTATCAGAGTGTTTGCTGCGTAGATTCAGGTTTCTGTTCTAAATCCGTTCTCACTTGAACATTTGGAGATTCTCGTGCATTCCAATGCATGCTGTTTTTGTAGGTGAACGTATGTAAATTTTCAAAACTCTAATTCACTGTCTGGTGTGGATGTCGCAATAAAACTATTAAAAGTAGAACAGAAAAATGTGCAACCCTTTAGGATTTATTTAAAATTTGGCTTTTTGACATTTGCAACCTTCACAGATGTAGTGTCTTACTAATGTGTTGCATTAACCCTTTATTTACTAATGGGGGAAACCTATAAGCCAATCTGTGTTGGCAGTCTCATTGAAATAGCCTCATTAAAAGTTCTTTAGATGTATAAGCTGGTGATCGGATTAAAATATGGCCATTATTGTATGACCCTGGCAGAGTGAGCAATGTTTAAATTTGACTTGGATAATACAAGATAGAACATAACCTTAAAAGAAATGTAACAAAAATATTATGAATACATCCAAATCTGTAAAAGATGCACTGATACTTAAGAAGAAAAAAAATGTGTTTCTATATATAAATAAGACCAGTACACTGTCGGGGAGTTCAGGAGCAACATAACACAGAGCCGCAGCACCATCACGTTAAAAAAAAAAAACAAGTATTCTTTTGCTTGTAGTGGAAGCATGCCCTCACAAAAGTGGAGACAACTTTACTTTGCAAGACTTAAAAGCTCACAAATCAATGTATGAATATGCATTGGGGACAAATACTATAAATGCCAGTGTATTTGTATCCAGCATTTTAATGTGTAGAAAAGTGAAATAGTCTCGTCTTTAGGGAGGCTTTCTACTGGTTTCTCGGACATAATGAAGCTCTGGCTTCCAATTGCAAGCAAGTATCCTTTATACCACAGCAGTGATGTAGTTTTCACATCCTGATGCGCAGTTTGTTATTAAGTGTGAATCCAATGCACTGGAGTGGTCTTGGTGGCTGTTAGGCAGGAAACCGAAGCAGTATCAGCAGCCTATAGATGTGTAGAGCAGATGTGGCATGACAGAGAGAACTTAAAATAACAAAACAAAAACTTGACGGCACGCCCAATATGGTGTTTGCATCATCTTTAGGATTCTATTCCCAGTGGCCATTTGACTTGACAGTGAAACACCATCATTAGATGTGACGTGAAAGCTCGCAACCTTCACTCATTGCTTCTGATATCAATCCTCACTGGCACTCCTTCTAATGGCTATTAGACCCTGGATTCTTTTTGCATTCCTCAGCTTCTAAAAAGTTCTCTACTTCTCCACCAAGAGCAGTGATGTTTGTGATTGAACTGCATTTATTATAATCTATATTCCACCAATTTTTTAATGCCTATAGATCTATCCAGGAAGCCTGTTTTTTTTACCATCTTCGTTCCATTTGCATATTTTCCACCAACGTGGCACATTTTCCATAAGCATAGATATCAAAGAATGTGGCCCATCATGTTTATGCTGAAAAAAGCTTTTACATTTTTTTTCCAGACTATCCATGATCAAATTTTACAAGAATATCGCAAAATTAAAAAGGTGAGTAGAAAAGATTTACAAAGGCATTTTATAATTTTCCACAAATTTTTCTGAAATTACTTTGTGAATGATGTAGTCTCTGTAGGGAAGGGTAGGGAATAGCCAAGATTGTTTGCTTTATAGTGTGTTCATTTTAGTTGAGCACAAGTAAAGTATCAAGTGTGGGTTAAGGCTGACATACATGTCTGCTTAACACAGAGACCTTGGATGTGGTTACTGCCAGTATTCAGTTCAGCCCCCCACCCGTCTAAGGAAACCCTTCACTACAAGGGAATAGCACACATGTCTGCTCTTGAGATGTGTGAAGAACTAGCCCTGTGCAATTTTGATATCCGAGTATACTTAGTAAATTCGTTTTCTGAATTTATAATCCTTTTTGAAAGTAATCTGAAAGGCTTTTGTCCAAGCATCCCTATATAACTTAATTAATCATTCAATGGGAAAAAAAGTTATTCATATGATCTGTTATACAGACACGCTTGATTTAATATGAAAACATCACAATTTTCTTGTGTGGTAACTAATTTTCCTATTTCACACCATATCAGTGTAACAATGTCCCCAAATACAAACCTTGTTCACTTGTGCTAACTTTAACTATATCACCATGTAAAAATTGATTCATCTTCAGTTCCAATCAAGTAGTTTCTATAAGATGATGGGCAGTACCACTTGTGTTTAAGTTAGTATCTTTTTTCCTGAAGCAAGTTGTTATTCATAGCCAAGCTAGTATTATTATTTTTTTTTAAATTATTGGTCACAAGACTCCAGCTCAGATTTTATGTTGCTTCACCCTGAAGGCTTTTGTTTCGTGCCTGTGCCAGTTCACTTTATCATTGGCATTAAGATTGAAACTTAAACTTTTTCATTAATTCCTGGAATTATTTATTAAATAGTTTGTTTCTGCTGCCGCACTTTATAATACTGAAAAGATGCAGACAAATGTGAAACATTTTATTTCTTGTACACAAAATGTCATGTCAGTTCAAAATAGTATTAATTCACGCCATGAAAACTGAGCTACCTCCCTAATATGATCCACAACAAAAATTGTCCGATTGTCCATGTTAATGGAAACTGGATGGAGGAGAGCCTGGGAAAGTGGGAGAAGGGAATCTGAAAGAGACACGTTAGTGATAGATTCCTTACCTTAGAATATCCGCAGGCTTCAGACTGGATCCGGAAAGTTTTACTAGCAGTACCCCTGCACGCCAGTAGGTGGCGTCGTGCGGCTCCGCGTCCGTCGCTGGCGTCGTAAGCGCCGAGATGACGTCACGGAGACTACTTAGGCGCCACCCATGCGCGCTGACGTCAGTTCTTTATTTTTCCGTGCCAGAAAGCGCAGATCCGGTTAGAGCACGTACCCTAGTCACTTTTTGACTATCTCTTTTGAGACTTTTGTCTCCCTTTTTCCAGTTGGTTTCCTGGTGCACGTAGGGATGCCTGGATTTAAGTCTTGTGGGGCCTGCCGTCGCAACATGTCAGTGGCGGACCCCCACGATGTCTGCCTCTACTGCCTGGAGACCGACCACGACTCTCGGTCTTGTCCGGATTGTCGGGCCATGGCCCGAAGGCCTTGCGGGAGCGGCGCCGGAAACTGCTGGAGGTCCGGCACTCGTCCCCGCGCCGTTCCCGGTCCAGAGGCCGTTCCAGAGAACGCTCGTGGGGCCACAGCCGTCGCTCCTCGGGCTCCAGGTCTTCACCCTCGGATTCAGGTAAGAGACGACACAAAAAGAAGTCGAAGAAGCGTGTTCGCTCTCCGACGTCCCCCCGCCGGTCCTCGGATGCGGATGAGGGGGACAGAGGCCTTGCCCCTGCGGCTCCTTTGGAGCTCGAGAGTCCCGCGGTCTACCCGCCTTACCCGGGTCCATCAGCGACTCCCGCACAGGTGCAATAATTTCTTGTTACCATGGACCGCCTTTTTAGGCCTTGGGCTCCCGCCGGCGCGCCCTCGGGCCCCGCGGTCCCGTGTCTGGATCCTGTTGGACCGCCGGCGCCGCCGGCGGATCCAGCTTCGGCGTCACAGGATCCTGCGCCGCTGGCTCCGGCCATGGCGCCACAAGGTCCAACGCTGCCGGCTCCGGCCCCAGCGCCGCCCTCGGCTCCGCCTTCGGCGCCGCAGTGGGTGTCTTCTGTCCCGCCATTACCCAGGTTCCAGGACCATTTTGTTCCCACCTGGGATCCGCATTGGGGCACGGCGCCGGTTCGGCCCCGACCGACGCCGTATGTTCCCTCTCCGGCTCCTGCCCCGCCGCCGCGGTCGGTACCACCGGCGGCGGAGGTGGATGATGACTGGGAGGGGTCCTCGGACCCTCTCGCCCGTCAGTGTGACTCCGAGCAGGACTGGGCGGACGACTTGGAGGACGCCGGCGACCTCGACGTCTCTTCTGACCCGGGGTTTGCCTCTCCCCCGCCTACTATGGAGGAGGGCGTCTCCTACACGATGGTGCTCAGTCGGGCAGCTGAGGTCCTCAACCTTCATCTCCCTATGGTGGCCCTCAAAACTAACCTCCTTACTGAGGTGCTCCAGACGGCGACCACCTCGTCGGAGCCCCTGCTCCGTTTAACGACGCCCTTACCGACGTCTTGCTGGGCACTTGGTCGCGGCCATCCACTGGGGCCCCTGTGGATAAGAATGTCGCCAGGCGTCATCGCCCGGCGCCGGGTGACCCCACTTTTTTGACCACTCATCCTACGCCTGAGAGTCTGGTCATCCAAGCTTCGACGTCACAGAGTGCCTTTCCCACGGCTCCGCCGGATAAGGACTCTAAGAAGCTGGAACAGTTCGGTAAACATTTGTTCTCTTCGGCCAGATTGGGACTGCGGTCAGTGAATACTGCCACCTCCGCCCCCGCCGCTTCGGCCTCCAAACCTTCCTAATTCGAGCCTTGTGGGGCATTCCACGCCAGTGGGTGGCAGGGTCCGCCTTCATCTCTCCCACTGGCACGCTATCACTTTGGACAAGTGGGTGTTGCAGATCATCTGCAAGGGTTACGCCCTTCCCTTCCAGTCCACCCCTCCAGCCATGCCGCCTCAGTTCCACTGCCTGTCGGGGGAACACTTGGCACTTCTCCGGCAGGAAGTCACGGCACTCTTGGCCAAGGGGGCCATTGAACGTGTTCCTGGGCCAGAAGTAGGGAGTGGTTTTTATTCCCACTACTTTCTGGTCCCCAAGAAGGACAAGGGGGGCTTGCGCCCCATCCTGGACCTCAGGAACGTCAATCGCTTCCTTCGGAAGGAGAAGTTCAAGATGTTGACTCTAGCTCAGGTCCTGGCTGCCCTCGACCCTGGAGACTGGATGGTAGCATTGGACTTGCAGGAAGCATATTTTCACATCCCCGTCCTGCAGGGCCACCGACGTTACCTGCGGTTCACGGTAGGCCAGGAGCATTTTCAGTTTGCAGTGCTCCCCTTCGGCCTTACCAGCGCCCTCGGGTGTTCACGAAGGTGATGACGGTGGTCGCAGCTCATCTGCGCAGGTCAGGGGTGTCAGTCTTCCCTACCTCGACGACTGGTTGTTGAAGGCGGGCTCGCCCCAGGCAGTCGTCCACCATCTTCAGACTACGGCCGACCTCCTGCATTTGCTGGGGTTCTCCATCAACGTGCCGAAGTCGCACCTGTGTCCCTCTCAGCAGCTCCCCTTCATCGGAGCGGTTCTGGATTCGACGCTGTTTCGGGTTTATCCTCCCGAGCAGCGAGTCCGGGATATTCAGGCTATGATTCCGATCTTTCAGCCTCTATTCCGGGTTTCAGTCAGGATGACCCTCCGGCTCCTGGGCCTGATGGCCTCCTGCATCCTGCTGGTGCAACATGCCAGATGGCACATGCGGGCTCTGCAGTGGGACCTGAAGTTCCAGTGGGCACAGCATCAGGGCAACCTGTCCGATCATGTCCAGATCTCGGAGGGCACTGCACGACAATTGCAGTGGTGGCTCACGAATCGTGATTGGGTCAATGGCAGATCCCTCTCCCTTCCCCAACTGGAGCACACAGTGGTGACGGATGCGTCCCTCCTGGGATGGGGCGGCCACTTGGGAGAGGCGGAGATCAGAGGCCTCTGGCGGAGTCCCGGCTCCATATCAATCTTTTGGAGCTTCGGGCGATCCGACTTGCACTGAAGGCATTCCTTCCCTCTGTCCGGGGAAGTGTAGTGCAGGTGTTCACGGACAACACCACCGCCATGTGGTATTGCAACAAGCAGGGCGGGGTGGGGTCGTGGACCCTATGTCAGGAGGCTCTGCGCCTCTGGACATGGCTGGAACATCAAGGCATTACCTTGGTGGTTCAACACCTGGCAGGTTCTCTGAACGCCAGGGCGGACGAACTCAGCCGCCGGTGCTTGATGGATCACGAATGGCGTCTGAACTTGGACGTGGCGCAAGGTCTCTTTCTGCAGTGGGGAGAGCCTTGGTTAGATCTATTTGCCACCGAAGAGAACGCGCAATGTCATCAGTTTCTGCACGTTGGAATTTCCAAGGCGGCACTCGCTCGGCGACGCTTTTCGTCGCGAGTGGAGTTGCGGTCAGTTGTACGCCTTTCCGCCTATACCACTTCTGCCCAGTGTGCTGAAGAAGATTCGGCGCGACCGGGCCCAAGTCATCCTTGTGGCTCCGGATTGGGCACGAAGATACTGGTATACCCGAGCTACTCAACATGGCGATCGATCCCCCGATCCGACTGCCTCTTCGGGAGGATCTTCTGTCGCAGCAGCAGGGGACGGTCCTCCACCCGAACCTGTCCAGCCTCCACCTACATGCGTGGAGATTGAGCGGCGGCAGTTGACAGCCTTCGATCTTCCTCCCGAAGTCTGTGATGTCATTCAGGCAGCCAGGCGTCCCTCCACTAAAACGGTATACGCCTGCAGGTGTAACAAGTTTGTGGCTTGGTGCACAGCTAAGACTGTGGATCCCCTTTCTGCCCCTCTTTCCGAGGTCCTTCTGTTCCTTCTTTCTTTGGCCCAGCAGGGCTCTGCTCTGGGCACTATCAAAGGTTATCTTTCGGCCAGCTCCGCCTTTCTCCGGCTTCCAGATCAGCCTTCTCTTTTTAAGTCCTCGGTTGTTAACCATTTCCTGAGAGGCGTTACGCACACGTTTCCCCCCGTGCCGTTCATTATGCCTCAATGGGACTTAAACCTTGTCTTGACATATCTGATGTGCGCTCCCTTCGAGCCCCTTCATACCTGTCCTTTGCGTCTTCTCACTCTCAAGATGGCTTTCACCTCTGCCAGGAGAGTGAGTGAGCTCCAGGCTCTTTCTTCCAAACCTCCTTTCCTTTCTGTTCATCCGGACAAGGTGGTTTTAAGGACCCGTCCTTCTTTCTTGCCAAAGGTTGTCACGCCCTTCCACATCGGGCAGACCATCACTTTGCCCACCTTCTTTCCGCCTCCGCATCCTTCAAAAGAGGAAGAGAGGCTCCATCGTCTGGACCCAAAACGTGCGCTCTCGTTCTATCTAAAGCGCACACAACAGTTCCGGGTGGATGACCAGCTCTTTGTTGGCTACGTGGGCGCCAAAAAAGGTCGGGCCGTGCACAAACGCACCATCTCTCGGTGGGTCGTTTTGTGCATCAAAGCATGTTACTCCTTAGCTAAAAAGGAGCCTCCTGTGGGGCTGCTTGCCCATTCTACCAGGGCAACAGCAGCCACTACTGCCTTGGGACGCGGCGTTCCCTTGCAGGATATTTGTCAGGCAGCCACGTGGGCCTCGCTGCACACATTTACCAAGCATTACTGCCTTGACAGTCAAGTCCGGAGAGACGGCTTCTTTGGCCGTTCTGTTCTCCGTGACTTTCTGGTGTAATCTATTCGCAGACCCACCACCGGGGTTGGTATTGCTGGGGTATCTATTCTAAGGTAAGGAATCTATCACTAACGTGTCTCTTTCAGATGCACAAGTTACTACTTGTGTAACGATATATCTGTAAGAGACATTAGTTAGTGATAGATTCCTTACCGCCCATCCTCCCCGTTCTGCGAACTGATTTCTAGGGTTAAGGTCATCCCTTTTAGGGCCCTAGTTTCAAGGCACCAGTGGTCGGTTTCTTGCATGGCTCTGCGTTCCTGGCGCGGAAAGTCGTGTACAGAACTGACGTCAGCGCGCATGGGTGGCGCCTAAGTAGTCTCCGTGAAGTCATCTCGGCGCTTACGACGCCAGCGACGGACGCGGAGCCGCACAACGCCACCTACTGGCGCGCAGGGATACTGCTAGCAAAACTTTCCGGATCCAGGCGCCTGGGGATATTCTACGGTAAGGAATATATCACTAACTAATGTCTCTTACAGATATATCGTTACACAAGTAGTAACTTGTGCTTCAGCATAGGTTGGAGCTGAAAAATAGTGTTAGAAATTGTGCTGCCAGTCTTTCTGGGCTGAGTCATGAAACTGTATTGCTGAAATTGTAGAACTCTACATATGCTGTTGGGGATTCCACTAGGTGATGGGCCTTTTGTTGAAAGAACTATAATAATTGTTGTACCTAATTTGTTACACACCAGTTTAGTTTAAATATAGATCAATTGTATCTATTATTCACTTGCTCAGCCACCTTCTCGCTTACCACTTGAACAGCACCATATTCCACTTGAGTGACTCCTAAATGTCTTGTAGGCAAATCAATTGCCTGATTCGTATTCTCCTGCCTAGTCTACCATTTTATTTGCTGTACAGATGAGTTAGTTCCAGTTTATGAACTCTGCGCTGAGAGCAGCTTTTTGACTCACTCTGCAAAAGCTGATTTCGGTCCCCATCTCTTGCAGCACGTAGCATAGGACTGCTGCAGCTTGCTGCTTTGCCATAGTCACTTACATGCCTCGCTCTTCCAGATGATTGTGCGTAAGTCTACTTCAGCAGACGCACAGCTCTAAGGATTGATTATAAGGAAAATCATTTCCATATTTAGTATGTTCCACTCTTCATGTATATTGGGTTGTTCCATCAAACAAATACATTTGATATGTTTATCGGTCATAGGACAACCATGTTGTTGCCAGCCTTTCATGCAAAGCTAGAAAGGTTCTTAATTGGCATATTTAAGGTGAATATTATGTGATTGCAGCTTACAAATGGGTGACAGGTATCTCAAAGAAGCTGTGTTTTTTACTTCTTACTCCAGAATGGAAACATAACTTTCATTGTTATTGCTTTTCAGACAAATCCACTATATAGCCATGAGAAGAATCGCTGTGAGTACCTTCACAACAAATTAGCCCATATAAAGAAACTAATAGCAGAGTATGATCAACAGCACTTTCAGTCCTGGCACTAGCCCTGGGACCAAAAGATGGGGAAAGAATCTGGTGGTAGTTCATCGTTTTACGGCAAGTGTAATCCCCGTTCACAGATCAGCACTAAGTACTTGACATTAGAATGTGGAGTTACTACTTCAAAAGGATGCCATCTTATTTTTGCAGATGGTTGAACCACGTAGTGAAATCAGCACTTGGTTCAATTTCTGCAGCTGTTTCATCTTTCTAGGTGTTGGAAGAATATAAAAACAAAACCTTCATTTGGTAGTTAAAGCCAGATGCAAGGGAAAATGTAAAAGGCTGAAGGAACTCTCAAAAATTGAGTCAATTGTTTTGATGGACACTGGCTTCTTGACTGGGGTTTTCTCACCGCACAACTTTATGACCTGGAATGCTCCTACCTTAACTATTCTTTCGGGATCGACGATATTTCAGAGGTTTGTTCTTTCAACAGTGCTACAGAAAACGGTCTCTGTAGTGCCTATCCATTTCAATTCGAAGAGTTGATTAAGCATGAAACCCTCCCTGGATGGAAGGGCTTTGTTCATTAATATGGACCTTTCCGGGGAAATACATCCAAGCTCCGTTTTGTGATCTTTATACTTTTGAGCGGTCACAGGAACCTTTGACATCAGCTGAGTGTCGGACATGTGCGTTTTGTCGTCCTGTATTAGATTACCCTGTCCATCAAGCAGTGTGAGCATTTCCAAGACTCTCTCCTATCTTTTGACTTTTATAATTTTTTATACTATGATGGCCAATTTTATTCATTGATGAGACTGTGGTCTATTTTTATATTAATATAAATAGAAAAACATCTTTCTATATGCGTGCCTCCAGACCAGAGTTTCTGCATTTTTCTCATGAAATGCTCAGTATTAAAAAAGTAATTATCTAGAAGACAATTAATACGTCCTAAAAAGGGCGTGCTTTGTAAAAAGGCGATGTTAATACCGTCAAGTCGGTGTGACCAGCAAATAATTCTGGAATGTGAAGTTAGCAAAGATGAAGCATTGACATCAGCACCACATAAAGGTGGGTTTATTCTAATGGGAGTCATCTTTTAACAGTAGTATTAAAAGTGACATTTTAGACCTTTGCAGACATGTAAGAAAGTTGCAGCAGAACTGAAATGTTTTCCTATGTGCTCGCTCTGCAGTTCTGTTTCATAACTTTTGTTTGCTTTTGATAGATTTAACCAAAAAAGTCTTTAAGCCAGAAATATCCTTCGATAATGTTGCAGCCCTATTTTATTTACCAGGCTGACATCTTTTTCTTGTTTGTTGCTGTGCATTAGAAAAGTGAAATGGCAGTTAGTGAAAGGTGGAAAAAAAAAAACATTTTGAAATCACTCTGGGTCAAAGACTTGTTCTTGGTTGCGCTCAGACCTTGTTTTGCAGTGCAATGGCTTCTAGCCGCATTCTTATGGGGATGCTTAAATGGAGGATGTTCCAGTCAATTCTATAGATATATTTTGGAAGCTTCAGTTGAAGGGGCCTGTCTAGTTAAAATACTTATTTATTAGCAATGCATTTCTCCTTTTGTTGTTTTTTTGTTTTCATTTTGGGTGACTTTAACATAGCCATGCCGGCCCCCTCTCTGGTGACTCCATGCGCTTGTGGGAGTTTTGTCTCCAGCTTTTCTAGAGTGCTCATCTGCTTGCAAACCGAGATATGGCCATCTCCTGCTACCAGTGTGAAAAGGTGCATGCATAAAAGAGCATCACAAGTGACCATAGTACAAATGGAGGTATTCCTACATCCTGATCACTGGATATCCCTCGTTGACACTGTTGGGGATTGGAAACCAAGTCTCCTTTGCAGTTTGAAATGATGGGCTGCAGTGAATCTCCTATACTTTGCCTTATAGCTGCTGTTGAATGATTTGCTTTCTTTGTAGGCGTAAAATAGGATTCTAATTGGTGTACTGGAAACTACAATTGGCTGTAAGGTTGTCTTTTCAATACAGTCAAACAGTTGCTGTCCAACGGCTCCCTCCTTCCCAATGAAATAGTACGTGCAGAGAACCATGTGTCCTTTGGATGTGTATTTGAGCAAATATCTTGTGTATGGATAGTCGCCAAGAAGTCAGACCTGCTCGCTCAGTGTGGGTTGCAAGTACAATTTTTCTAGTGTCCTTCTTTAACTTTGCTTTTTCAAATAATCTTCCCACGTTTATGCTTTTGTGTTTGCCCTAAGCATTTTGCTGACATTTAGGGCATACTTCCTCCTTATTTCTATGGATATGTAGGAAGTGTAGTATTTTATTATTTACTGTGTATAGGATCTCCTGAGATGTACAGAAGTCAACTGTTTTGCCTTTGAGGAAAATATTTTGCTTAAAATAATTAAAATTAATTTTTTCCAGTGTTTAGGCTGGCCCCACGTACTATTGTATAAATACCAAGACTTGACCAAGGATAATTTCCACTTATTGGCTTACAAAATTTTAACTTGCACTTTATCATGCTTATGATCAGTGCAAGCAAAAGTGAGTCAGACTCAAAATGTTGATCAGAAATTAAGGGTGCTGTATGGTTATTGCCCTCGTTAGAAAGGTTCAGGCAAAAGGAGAAAGAACTGTTTATTCACTACACCAAATTCAGCTTATGTTCATGCCAAATGTATTGTTTAAAGACCCTATACAATGTAATATGTGTTTGGAAAATTAAGATGTTGGTGTTTTTGCAAACTACGTCCAAAGGAAACAATGCTTTCTAGAGGAAGGTTTCTGATATTGACTGTTAAAGTACCTCTGTATAGTAATCAATAAATGGTGAGTGAGGTCTGTATTATTCTTACATTATGTTTATTCAATTTTTCTTATCAAAACTGTGTAGAAATTCCAACATGAAAGGTGCAAATCATGATTTACACACAGTGCATTCTGCCCGATGAACAGTGAATAGATGTGGAATACATAATCCATTTTTTTAAAGTACAATAATATATGTACAAGCAACTGGCTGCTCTTAGTACATCCAAGGGTTCAGGGTTATTTCACATAGTCAGAAGTGTCAGACTGGTTAATAAGGTAATTGGCGTTTCATCCTCAACTGTCTGGAATTGGACGAGGTTATCAGGGTAGTATATCGACAGCCACTCATTTCTGCGTGTATCAATCATATTGAACATGTCCTTTTACAATGTGGCTGCTACTTGATGGCTCCTGCACACTACTACTGCAACATTACAAGTGGTTACTACTGTTTCAATATACTGTCCTTAAGATGATCTTGCCCAGTTCTAGACAGTTGAGATTGAAACATCGACAACCTCATTAACTTGACTGACTCTTCTGACCAAGCGAAAGAAATCTGTGTATGCACTAAGAGCATTTGGTTCAGTTCTACATATACATTGCTCCGTTTTTTAATTGCTTATGTATTCAGCACCTGTACATTGTGCCATATGCATGGTTACTCATGATACTCATGATTTGCCACTATTCATGTTGAAATTTCTATTCATTATTGATAGGAACAATTGAATAAATAGAGTTAAGGAATAACACAGGGGTCATTCACCATTTATTGACTACTGTACGAGGAACTTCAGTCATTATTAGAATTTCTCCCACACGGAATATTGTTTCTTTTCATGTATTCATACCCGGTTCCCTGTGGGTTATTGGGTCTTCCTGTTTTCTGATCCTTCATATTCCTACGATGTTGCTTTTTAAAATAACACACCTGCATCACCCCCTCCAATATGTGTATGCACAGAAAATCTATTTTACCTACCTTGGTAAAATCATGTGTGACATTACTAAAGACTACTATATAGTTCTCACTGTACCCAATAAATCTAAAGTTGGAAGATTATCTGTATGGTCTAATGGAGCTCACGCTATCAGTGTGCCAGTCACATGTATGTGTTCTCCTTAGATGATTGTGTTGAATTAATACACCGTCCTCTGTATGAATGAGTATTCTCACTTGCAAGGATTGTATTTTTTTGGTTTGTCAGGGATTGTTTTTTTTGGGTTTGTCAGTTGAAAAGGAGAGTCTGGGTTTGTCAGTACAAATACAGGTGAACCAAAGTGAATTCTGGCTAAGTGCGAGATGTGCAGAAGAGCATGATTTGTCTTAAGGGACATTGCTAGTCACCAAATTATCAGAGGCCATTTCTAGCACACTGTAGAGACTTGTGTTGTGGAACATTAACCCAGGTTGTGAATAGGTTAAACACAGCTTGTTTCTGCTTAAAGCTTCCGTACACATAGGGGCAAGTGTGATTTTACAGGAGTAAGCAAAATATCAATACCTTGTTTCGGCTTCTATCTCATTTTCAGTTCTAAAGTATTTGTCATGGAAATTGCTCTGTGGTTCACAAGACTAGTCACATTCTCCTTACAAACGTTAACTGATATAAGGCCATATGATTTATGGAATTTCTACCATTCAGGAGAGGTGACATTGCATGCATACCAAACCGAAAAGATCAAATGTATTAAACGTTAAGTTTTACAGTGTTGATGAGCTTGAATACAGTAATGCAGGTGGCTGACAAAATCAAACTTATTCCAGAATTAAAGTAATTATTGTGATATTTGCTGTTCTGTGGCCCATTAGTGTTGCTGACTCCAAACTGATACCACTTAGAAAGAAATAGACTTGGATCTGACACCTTAGCTAAGAGCCAGTGTTGCTTAGGTAAAATAGTGTGATCTTTGACAAAATTATGCCAAACAATGTTCAGAGGCATATATTTAAATATCTTTACTTAGTCATTTGTCTGTAAAATAAGTTAAAATGATATACAAACTAAAAACTGACCCAGGACAAAAAGTAATAGAAATGAAAAACCGTTGTGTACGTTGAGCAATAATCTAATGATGCATTGTTCCTTTTTTATTTTTATTTATTGCAAAGTTAACCCTTAATAGTGATGTTATTTAAGGTGCTAGACATTATGGCCAAGCATGCATTCCATGCGAAATGTTTGGAGGGGATTTTCGTCCAAACTTGTCCTATTGGTTCCAAATCCTTAAGTCTGCCGTCTCAACTGTATCGTTGTTTTCAATCAGATTGTGATTAAACGGCCTGCGTCTTCATTTGTTAGATGTTTGCTAAATGATAGTACATTGGAGCTTTTTCTATGGGGCAGTGACTGTGCTTTTACTTGTTACTGGAAGCAACAGGTGGAAAATGATTATTGTAAATGCCTCCATGAAAACATTTCTGTTAACCTTTCAGAAAAAGTTCTGTCTGCGCTGATGAAAAACAATATATGTTGCCAACTTTCTACATCTGCTATCCGTATATCCTATTTTTGAAAACAGAGTTGTACAGAAAGAAGTATTGTATACATTTACATGTATTTTCTGGAACTTGTAGACTTGAGATATAAAACCTGAAAATAAAGATATTTAATGAATATCCATGTTCTGAGACTCCAAAGCAATTAAAAAAAATGGAAAATAAATCTGCTTCTGTTGTTTAAATTAAGTTCAAAGAAATTTAGTAATGTATTATTCTTTTTGGGGGGATGAAGCAGACAGCCAAATGGTTTGCTTATTGGTTATTAGATTCTCAGTTCTAGGTGAATAATTTATGTAATACTGTGTTTTACTATGATATTGTACTGTGGATGAACTTCTGTTGAGCCATGGAGTTGGAGTTTACAAGAGCTTTTAACTTTGCCAAAATGTTACAATTTCAAGGCATAGTAGTCTTCAAGTTTCCTAACGTTTTTTTAAAGAGCAAGTGTCCTTTGTACACTGAAAAGCAGAATGTTGATTTTGCAACATATAATAAAGTTCATTGTATTGGAAAATGAACAACTTAATCAGTCTCTTACTTATTCCCAACTAGCATTTACAGAAGTGAGGTCGGTCATTCTCCCTTTATGTGATTGATTATGTAATTATTCTTGCACCTTACCCCTCTTAAGTGTTTCTCTGCCACATTCCATTAAATCCAAAGTATATATTGCTACCAACCTTGACTATTCCATGCCGTTAGCTGATCCAAATTATGGGGCATGTCTTAAATAATACCTACTGGCCTGATTGTGATTTTTCTGCCCTGGATCTTGATTTGCACCATCTCTGGATATTAATCAGTGTTTTGGTACCTCTACAAAAACTACCTTGAACACAATGCGTTTGCTGACCTCGTTTCAAAGCTGGTTTCTTTCACCAATCTCCCACTATTGGTAAACAAATGCTTCCATCTCGAAAGTAGGAACTAAAGCTCTGTCAGCGTTGCCTAAGTCTTTGATCATTCTTGCCCTCCAAAAGCAGACCGCTTGTTTTAGGTGTCACCCTTTTCCTCATTAATGAGTCCACTAAATGATCATTTCTGTAGTGGAAAGTGTTTTTGATGAACCTCAGTAGCTAGGAGAATCATGTTCGAGGCATGTGAGCTGTAGATCACATGCTGTGCATAGCCTGCCATCTAGTGTTGGGCTTGGATGTTTGCACTTTGTTTTTGTTCAAATAAGTCTTTTCCAGTCACGAGGTAGGTGACTCCTCCTTTCGGTGATAGTGCGCATGGGCATCGACTCCATTGTTAGATTGTTTTTTTCCGCCATCGGGCTCGGATGTGAATTGCTGCGCTCCGGCACCGTTTCTCGGGTTCCCTTCGACGTGCAATCCACTACCCTCGACGGTATTGTTTCTCGATCGCGTTTCCTATTCTCCGCGTATCGTTTCAAACCAAGAATCTTCGATCGGAAATCTCGTGAAGAGCCGTTGGGCCTACCCGCTCCGGGCTCGCTAGCAGTCGATGGAACGGACTGCATTCAAGCTCTGTCCCGGGTGTCGCGCCAAGTTTCAGCGCACCGACCTGCACGAAGTGTGCAATCTCTGTTTGTCCCCGGAACACGACGAGAAAGACTGCGACGCGTGCCGATCGAAGAAGACACTCCGTGACCGTCGGGCTCGACGTCACGAAATGCAACACCAAGGCGGCTCCATATCGGACATCTTCAGAGAAGATTCTGACCAAGACCACGCTCAAGGAGCTGAGGAAGAAGAACATGTCTCCGTGTCCGAAGCCGACTCCGACATGGAAGAAGAGGAGCAGGTTACACCGGGTTAACGTACCGTGAGTACAGAAACCCCCTTGCCCCAACAACCAAAACAGAAAAAGGCTCCGGTCCTTCTGCCTGCGGGCCAAGGTCGGCACCGAGAAAAAGTTTCGAGCGCCCGCGGGCCCGGCGCCGATACACAAAGAAAAGCCTTCCGGCTCGGGATCGAGTCGACCCCCCTACCGGCACCGAGCCGAAATCCTCTGCGCCGAAAACCAAGCATGTCCATCCTCCATCTTTGTCCAAGCCTAAATCTTCGGTGCCAAAGAGTTCGGAGCCGAAACTTTCGACGCTGAAAACTACAAGTAAAGAGAAAAAGACTCCAACAAAAGAGTTTTGGTCCGATGTTCCACCTCCGGATCCGAAACAAAAAGAACTGGTTATCAACCCAGATACTGGACATATCCATGCCAAATTGCCTGAAAAAAGGAAATGGCACATCAGGATGAGCATCATATACCCCTGAAGAAAAGGAATGTGGGTACACACCCATCACCACCTTATGTTCCAACCCCTTCACCTACTAATCCTCAACTACTCATTACCCACACTAATTCACCACCACCACTATCACCTGACCCACAGGATGAGGGGGATGGGGATGACAACATGCCACAAGATGTTGACCCATGGGAGGATTATAATACTGATCCAGACACAGACACTGACTTGTATCCATCCAGGCCATCACCTCCTGGTGACAATATAGGTTATATTGAGCTTCTTAATAGGGCTGCTCACTATCATGGGGTGGAACTACATAAAGAGACTTTAGAGGAAGACTTCTTATTTGAGACCTTAAGCTCCACTCAAAAGACAACACACACATTACCAATGCTTAAGCATGCAGATGAGGTTTTCAAAGACCCTGTCAGGGCAAGAATCATCACGCCCAGGGTTGAGAAAAAATATAAACCAGCACCTACTGACCCGGCTTACATCAAGGGTCAGCTGCCCTTAGACTCTTTGGTGGTCTCTAATGCTCGTAAAAGAGCAAATTCACAAACAACAGGTGAGGCCCCTCCTCCTGATAAAGAGTCCAAGTTAATTGATTCCTCTGGTAAAAGAGTAGCTTCTCAGGCAGCTAATCACTGGTGCATTGCCAATGTGCAGGCTTTGATAGCCAGATACGACAGAGCTCATTATGATGTGTTAGAAAAAGTTATCCAATATCTGCCTGATGAACATAAATCTAAGGCAAATGATCTTATACAAGAAGAAAAACTCATTACCAATACCTCCATCAAATGTGCATTAGATGCAGCAGACACGGCAGCACGCATAGTAAACACAAGCATGTTGCTACGCAGACACCCATGGTTAAGAATATCCGGTTTCAAACCTGAGGTACAGGCCTCCATTCTTAATCAACCCTTTGACAAGGAACACCTCTTTGGTCCAGCAGTTGACACCTCGCTGGAGATAATGAAAAAGGACACTGAGGTCGCAAAGTCCATGGGGGCTTTACAGTTACCTGCTAATAGAGGTTCCTTTCGCCGCTCCTTTTACAGGGGTGGTTCCAAAACTGTTACTACAGAAAATCCCTCCTCCTCTTACAAGGGCAACAACCAATCGCCCTCATCAAGAGGATATTTTACAGGGGGTTTTAGAGGAAACAGTGGTAAGGGAAGAGGCAGAGGCAACTCACACGCACTTCCCCCGCTAATAACAAACAGTGACTTCCTTACACTACCCTCCGATCATTCCACTCCTGTCGGGGGACGTCTCTCTCAATTTCTCCCTGTCTAGAACACCATCACCTCAGACAAATGGGTTCTACAAATTATCCAATATGGTTATTGCCTGGAACTTACAGACACTCCCCCAAACATTCTTCCAAGATCACATGTAATGTCACAGGAACATCTTACCCTTCTAAAAAAAGAAGTTTAATCTCGGTTAGAAAAAGGAGCAATAGAACCAGTCCCATTAAGACATCAAGGGACCGGAGTATACTCCCTATACTTCTTAATTCCCAAGAAGGACGGTTCTCTCAGGCCTATACTAGACCTCAGAGAACTAAATCTATACATTCAATCAGACCACTTTCGCATGGTCACTCTCCAGCAAGTACTTCCGCTCCTTCAACAAGGCAACTTTCTGTCCACTCTGGACTTAAAGGACGCCTATTTCCATATCCCAATACATCCTGCTCATTGCAAATACCTAAGGTTCGTAGTAGCAGGACAACATTATCAGTTCAGGGTGCTCCCATTCGGAGTAACTACCGCACCCAGAGTTTTCACCAAGTGTTTAGCAGTAGTCGCAGCTCATCTTCGAAGACAACACATTCACGTTTTCCCATATCTGGACGATTGGCTCATAAAAGCCAACTCGCAACAAAGCTGTCTCCATCACACTCTCAAAACAGTGCAGTTGCTCCACGATCTTGTGTTCACAGTGAATCTGTCCAAATCTCATCTACAGCCATCCAACACACAGGCGTATCTGGGAGCCACAATAGACACACAAAAGGCTTTGGCCTATCCCAATCCGACCAGAATCCGCAACATGCAGACTCTACTCTGCCAGTTCTAACCTCAACACTCATTACCAGCTCGAGTGTTCATGCAGTTACTGGGGATGATGGCGTCTTGCATACTAATAGTCCCTTACGCAAGACTTCACATGCGTCCCCTTCAGGAGTGCTTAGCACGTCAGTGGAACCAGGCTCAGGGTCTGTTATCAAATCTAGTGTTGGTGGACGGCCGCACCCATCTCTCTCTGCAGTGGTGGAATACACAAAACCTTTCAAAAGGGCAGCCCTTCATCGACCCGGTTCCACAGATAGTGCTAACAGCAGACGCATCGCTCACTGGTTGGGGAGCTCATCTCCAGACGCATACAATTCAGGGCATGTGGAGCTTGCAGCAAAAGCAGCTTCACATAAATCATCTAGAGCTGCTAGCGATTTTTCTAGCGCTCAAAGCGTTTCAAGTTCATCTAGTAGGCAAAACTGTCCTGATCCGTACAGACAACATGACCGCAATGTACTACATACAAAAACGGGTGGGGGGGGGGGGGACCACACACTCTCCAGCTGTCACAACTAGCACAGACCATCTGGAGATGGGCCATACGTCACAAAATGTTTCTCCTTGCAGAACACCTTCCAGGAGTAAACAATCAGATATGCAGATCTGCTCAGTCGTCAAAGACAGCAGATCCACGAATGGGAACTCCACCCTCAAGTTCTCCTCCCATTCTTCCAAATGTGGGGATTTCCAGACATAGATCTGTTCGCCACAAACCTAAACGCAAAATGCCCAAGCTTTGCATCCAGACATCCACACCCATTGTCCAAGGGCAATGCACTATGGATGAATAGGTCAGGGATATTTGCCTACGCTTTTCCGCCTCTCCCACTCATTCCATTAGTGGTTCGGAGGCTCAGACAAGCGTCCCTGACATTAATCCTAGTTGCTCCTACATGGGACCGACAACCCTGGTTCACAACCCTGTTGGAGTTCTCCTTAGTTCCTCACCAAAAACTACACCTCACTCCCAATCTGCTCACTCAGAGCCATGGAGAGATAAGACACCCAGATCCCAGCCATCTCAACCTTGCGATCTGGCACCTGAAATCCTAGAGTTGGGTTACCTCAATCTTCCGCCAGACTGCATGAACATTATCAAAGAGGCTAGACGTCCTACCACAAGAGCATGCTATGCAACAAAGTGGAAGCGATTTGTGATATACTGCAATAACAATCACATAGATCCACTGGACGCGTCCGTTCAAAATATAATCTGCTATTTATTACATTACAGCGTTCCAATTTGGCGTATTCTTCCATACGCTTACATCTTGCTGCAATAGCTGCATACCTACAAAACAGACAACATCTGTCTCTTTTTAGAGTGCCTGTCATCAAAGCATTCATGGAAGGACTTAAAAGAATCATTCCTCCAAGACTTCCACCTGCTCGAGTGTGGAACCTCAACAGCGTCCTCACAAGGCTAATGGGTCCACCCTATGAGCCATTGCATAAATGTGAAATACAATTTCTTACTTGGAAGGCAGCTTTCCTCATAGCTGTCACATCTCTGAGGAGAGTGGGTGAGATCCAGGCACTAATCATAGAAGAACCATTCTTACAAATACATCAAAACAAAGTGGTTCTTCGGACCAATCCAAAATTTTTACCAAAGGTCATTTCTGCCTTTCACATCAACCAATCTGTTGAGTTGCCTGTATTCTTCCCTCAACCAGATTCTGTGGCAGAACGTGCTTTACACACTTTAGATGTGAAAAGAGCAATTCTTTACTATATAGAAAGGACAAACCCTTTTCGCCAAACAAAACTATTTTTGCTCCACCACATAAAGGCAATCCAATATCAAAGTCAGGCATTGCAAGGTGGATAGTAAAATGCATTCAGATATGCTATGCAAAAGCAAAAAGAACTTTAACAATTCCCCCTAGAGCACACCCCACTCGCAAACTAGGGGCTTCTATGGCATTTTTAGGAAACGTACCCATAGATGATATCTGCAAAGCTGCAACATGGTCTACACCTCACACGTTCACAAAACACTATTGTGTAGATGTGTTAGCAAGACAGCAAGCTAGTGTGGGCCAAGCAGTTTTACGTACACTATTTCAGACCACTGCAACAGCTACAGGTTAGCCACTGCTTTGGGAGATAACTGCTTTTTAGTCTATGCACAGCATGTGATCTACCACTCACATGCCTCGAACGGAAAATGCTACTTACCCAGTATGTATCTGTTCTTGGCATGTAGAGCTGTAGAGTCACATGCGCCCACCCGCCTCCCCGGGTACCTATACCTGTTGCAATTACATCTTACTTAGATACATACATACATGGACATCTCTTACTAACGCCATTATCACCCTCTGCGGCAAACAATCTAACAATGGAGTCGATGCCCATGCGCACTATCACCGAAAGGAGGAGTCACCTACCTCGTGACTGGAAAAGACTTCTTCGAACAAAAACAAAGTGCAAACATCCGGACCCAACACTAGATGGCAGGCTATGCACAGCATGTGACTCTACAGCTCTACATGCCAAGAACAGATGCATACTGGGTAAGTAGCATTTTCCTTTTGACTACATATATGAAGGTGTGGTCCTTGGGTTAAATACGGAGCTCAGTATAAAGTCCACACATGCCTCTGGCATTACTTTTGCTTGATTTTTGGTGTTTCTGCAGAAGTTAGAGATGAGATCGGCATTTATGAAGTGGGTGCTGCAGGTAGAGTGGACGTGGTTTTTGCACGGTTCCCCCGTTTTCTTTCCCATATGCTCATACATACATTTACCTCCGTTTTAATTTCTACATTTGACAAAGCAGTGCCAGCTAGTTAACACTTTAGTGTAACTTAAAAAGGGAGGAGGACTTTTTCCAGCTTTGGCAGGGTGTGTGGGAATTTTTTTTTTTTTTTTTATAGATGCAAGGCACTTAATGTTGGGTTACTTTTATTGCTCTAAATGTTCCTTTAGTGGTCACGAGACCTACGCTTTACGTTGTGCACCGATACCTCCATCGGCTCATAAATGTTCTGTGCCATCAGCTGGCCCTTCAGCTCCAAAGGCTATGCTGACCCAAGGCCTTCATAGACACCCAAGCGGCCCTCTGCATCGAAGCTACACTCCATGCTGAAACTTGATTCGGCACCAAAACTAACCTAAAACCTCCACAGGGCAAAAGAAGCACACACATCTCCGACAACCCCCTCAGAATAGGACATTGAGGCACTAATACCAAAGCAGCTTCAACAGAAACTGTTTGATAGGCAATGGTACTTCTTTAATGAGCCGCTCACCAGGAAGATCTCCTCTTCCATTAAAACGCCATCCCTCACAAGAGGAAACTCACATTTGAGGAAGAGACTGGTCCTAAGCCTTCCTCAAAAGAGCTTTCACCAAAAAGACACAGATGTGGCCATTACCCCTGTTCCTCACCCACGCACTCCCCCCACCCTCCCATGCACAATGCCTTCACCACCCACCCCTCCTCCCATGCCTCTGTCAGACTCCCCATAGGGGTCGCCATGTTCAACCTCTCCACAGGGCAAATTCTACAAGCCCTTTGATCCTTATGGCCAACCTATTGAGGTGAGACTTACTGACGATCCATTGGATGACTACAATGTACACCCTCCACATCCCTGCTGTACCCCTCAGAGGACCCTAACCTGGACCACTAGCTTATCAAAGTTTCCACTCCAGAAGACACTTCAGTGTGCAGTCACCTCCACAAGGTGGGTATGCACCTTATTCAGGAGGAATGGAGACGCCCTCCAAATCAGAGCTATCACTCCTCATGCTGAAGGGGTTGCTAAAATCTGCCCTAGAAATTTTTTCAAGAGCCCATTAAGGCCAGAGTTATCACCTCCAGGGTGGAAAAGAAATGTACACCCACCCCATTTATCCCATGTTCATTAGGGCCGGCCCTATCAAAGTCTCTAGTGGTACACGCTGTCTGCAAGCGTGCCTCTGCCCAATCCACTCGCGCTGCTCCTGCAGATGAGAGAAAGAAAATAGAAAGGCAGGCATGAGGGTGGCGGGAAGAGCAGCTACCCACTGGTGAATAGTCAATTCAGTTGCTTTCCAATCCCATTATGAGAACGCACAATTTAACAAGATTGATGATTGTTGGAGGTCCCCAACACAGCCTCTAGGGGAATAAACACCAGCGTCCTACTCCAACGCCATGCCTGGTTCCTTATCTCTGGGTTTAAATCTGATGTTCTATAGCATCTCATCAGCCTCTTGCTTGACGGGGAGCACCTATTTGGGCCATAGGTTGATGAGATGCTGTTGTACATAAAGGATACGGAGAGAGACAAAGCCACGGGTGTTCTCCAGGACACATCATTCAGGGGCTATTTTCACAGCCAGTAACCCCGAGTGGGGGCAAAAAACACTTCCGGTGAGCAATCCCATTCCTGTCAGACAGCATTATGCTTATCACCATCATTCCAGCAGGTGATATGGTACGGGAGCCTATAGGGGCAATCATAGAGGTAGATGTAAGAGAGGCTCTAACAAGGGACCTGGCCATACCAAGCAGTGTTGTGACATCCAGCACTGCCCGATTACACGTCACCTGTTGTGCAGAAACTATGCCATTTCTTCCATCAATGGCAACAGATTAACTCCGATAAATGGGTGCTGGCTATCATAGAGCACAGCTACTGCCTCCAACTATAGTCCACCCCTTCAGAAATCCCACAACGCACACACAAACTCTGTACGGAACATCTCTCACTTCTCAAAGAAGAGATGTGTGCACTTCTGCAAAAGGGGACCATGCTGGTTGTACCCCCACACCATCTGGGGACAGAAGTATACTCCCTATGCTTCCTCATTACCTAGAAGGATAGCTCCCTCAGGCTCAGCCCAAAACTTCATCAGACTACACTCCAGGTGGTCATTTCTCGATCTCTGATGTCTGCTTTCATATTTCTGTCCACCAGAAGTACCTTCGTTTTGTGATAAGTGGTCGTCCCTACCCATCCAAAGTACTCCCTTTTGGGAATACCACAGCACCAAGAGTATTCATAAACTGGCAGTGGTGGCCATGCATCTTCACTGCAAAGGCATTCACATATTCCCATGCCTGGGCAATTGACTGTTCGATAGCAGTAGCGAGCTGCAGTGCCTCACAGACAAATTACTGTGTCCTTGTTTCATACATTGGGATTTACTGTAAACATCCCACAAATCCCATCTCCTGGACTCCAAGATGCTGCCTTTCCTCGGCACCATACTCAACACCCTCATTGCCAAGCCTATACTCAAAAAGGGTCAGCACCCTTCTCATCCAAACCATCATATACTAGTGCACTAAATCATGTGCCTTTTTCGAATGATGGCATCTTGCATCGCAGAAGTCCCATATGCAAGGCTATACATGCGGCCCTGCAGGAGTGTCGACAGTCTAATGGTCGCAAGCCAAGGGTCAGTGGGACAATCTAGTGTTGATTCAAGCGAAGGTGAGCCACTCTCTGCAATGGTGGTCACCCACCAATGTGCTACAAGGCAGGTCTTTCACAGAACAAGTTCTGCATGAGAGCATTACCATGAACGCCTCTCATATGGACTGGGGTACCCATTTCTCACCTTGCATTCCAGCCACACTGGCCTTCTCAATACCAAGGTCACCACATCAACTTCTTAGGCCTCTTTGCAATACAAAAAGCCATCAACACCTTTCTCCTAGCCATTCAAGAGAAAGTAATCTGAATCAGAAAATACAATATCACAGCTATGTATTTCATACAGAAGCAGAGAGGCACACATTCACCTCAGCGTTCTGATCTAGCGCAGAGCATATGGCATTTGGCAATCCGCCACAACGTTTATCTGCTTGCGGAGCATCTAGCAGAGCAGCCAACCATTTTGCAGACCCATCAGCAGGACGCATCAACAAGTCCATGAATGGGAACAATACCTTCATGTCCTTCATCCATATTTCCGTAGGTGGGGTATTCAGCAGATGGACCTTTTCACCACTGCTGAAAACGCAAAGTGCCCAAGCTTTGCTGCCAGCTACAGTCAATGGGAAATGCACCATGGATGGGCTGGTCAGGGATATTTGCCTATGCTTTTCCACCTCACCTTCTGCTTCCATTCATGATCAGGAACCTCAAGTAAACATTTCTCACCCTCGTCGCTCTGGCCTGGACCAGGCAGCCCTTGTTCTCCACTCTTCTGGAGCTACCAGTCTGCTCCAAAAAAGGCTTCCTCTGAGACCAGACTTGCTCATGCAGATCCGCGGCCAGATGAGGCACCGGACCCAGCACAACTCAATCTTGCAATTTAGCACCTGCGTTCCACCTGTCCCAGGAACGTCTGTCCATCCTTAAAGATGGCCTACAACCCGTGCCCATTATCAGCTAAGAAGAAAGGTAGAAGCGATATGCCCATTACTGCATTGCCACTAAATCTTACCCTTTAGCCTACACATCCATCGGCCTCCAGCTAACTGCAATGGCAGCTTATGTGCAAAACAGACAGTGTACGTCTTTTTTCAGGATACCAGTGGTTTAAGCATTTATGGAAGGACTCGAGAGGGTCATAATCCCCACCCAAACAACTCCACCCCCGGTTTGGAAGTTCAACATAGTCCTTGCTAGACTTATTGGGCCACCATTTGAGTCTAAGCACTTATGGCTCCTTAGATTTTTTTCATGGAAAGTAACCTTCATAGTCACCGTAACCTCCCTCGTGTGCATTAGTGACCTGCAAACCCTTATCCAAGAACACTTAGTACAAATCCACAAGGATAGGGTGGTTCTCAGGACCAGCCCTAAGTTAATTCTCAAGGCATTATCACCTTTCCATCTTAATCAAACCATAAAACTCCCAGTGATCTTAACACAGTAAGACTCTGTAGCAGAAAGAGCATTACATACCTTGGATGTCGAAAGGTCCCTAGTGTACTGTATAGACAGGACAAAGCCATTACTCAGATTAAACCAACTATTTGTCTCATTACCATTTCCAAAACTGGCATAGCCAGGTGGATGTTCAAATGTATTAAAACTTGTTACCTCAAGACCAAAAGGGTATCTGACATTACCCCTAGGGCACGCTCTGCTTGTTAAAAAAAAAAAAAAGGGGCTGGGGGCACTCTTGCCTTCCTTGACAACATCTCATACTTGCAAAGCAGTCCCATGGTCAACCTCATATACATTTTTATTTAAACGCTGTGCAGACATCTTGGCCGGCAACAAGCCCTATGCGGCCAAACAGTACTAAGAACATTATCAGACACATATGCATCATCCACACGCTAGCCACCATGGCTTTAATGTTACTGCTATGCAGTCTACGCTAAGCATGTGTATCTGCATCTGCACGTGCTATGATCAGAAAATGTTACTTAACCCTGTTAGGCATCTGTTTGTAGTGCTGTAGATTCACATGCAGCCACTCTCCTGCCCTGAGGCGGGTGCAGTGATGCAAATTGCTGTTTCATAATTGCGTTCACATTCCATACAGCCCGATACCTGCTGCTGACAAAGGGAGAGATCATCTCCGGATTTGAAAGGACCATAGAAAATGTTGAGCTGACGCCAATGTCCGACCATCCAGCTTTGGATCCTTTCCAAGTACCCTTTTTATGTTTTCACATTGGTAACCAGATCACCTCTCTGGAGAATGGAAGGTGAAGTCCGTGCCCATTTTCTACTTGAAATTAAGGACCATCTAGTTCCAATTGTTTACGGGAGTGGCACACAAACAAGCTTTTCAACCAAAGATGACTTAGGCTGAAGGAGGTGAAGTTGTCTGCAACATGGTCTGCAATATGCCTCTTCTACTATCGTGTTGAGGAAACAGTGTACAATGAACTTTTGAAGTGAAGTAATCACATTTAAGGAATTTATTAGCTCATGGGGAGCCTTCCAAATATAAGCAAGAACAAGAAAAGGGGTGAATTGAGGAACTTGGGTATGACAGTCTAAGTAAGTGCCTCCCCATATCTTCTGCATATAAACTTCCACCTTTGATAGTTATCCTTTTAATCAGTCAGTACATCTACTTCTACCTCAGAATACAGAGCCAAGAAAAATGGAGTCTGCTAAAACATTTTTGCATCTGTAATAAGGTTCTGCTGCAAAATCAACTTTGCCATACAAGCCATCGAAGGTTTTTATTTAAACTTGCTTCTTATTATGGAACCTTTTCACACTTCTGTCAGGCAAATGTTAGATCTCTTTCTGCAGCCATCTTCTAATCAATAAATTGTACGGGTGACCTATTACTTTCATGTCATGATTATTGACCATTCTCAACATTGTGGCGAGCTTACTTCATGTGCCTGGATTAGATGAGTCTTTTAAAGCTGTTAACGCTGGACTTTCTTACCTGCGCTGCACGTGCACGCTTGGATGATATGCGGTACGCCTCCACGTTCGTGCGCTTATGTGCACCAACTCCTGTTCCGTTTTTTTTGTTAGAATCAGCCATAAAACGTGACTTGTTCCATCTGGTCTCTAACACCGCGGGGATCAACTTTGCCATTAAAGTCCTTGACACTCCTATGTTTGTGTCCTGGGGTTGTTTAAGCATACAAGCTGTTGCAAGCTACCCGAATATCTGATGTAAATATCTTGCCTCCTGCAAGTGCAGAGGACCTGGATACTGTGGCACACCCTTATGATATGTGAGTGGTGCATTTATATATGCTTAAACTCCTCTGATCATAAGGATAAGGAACCACCCAGGAACTTCTGTTATCCTAGTAGTAGCTCCTGCTGGCTGTCACTAAGTTTGGTTTTTGGTCCTGCTCAATTTACTTTAGAAGAAACCCATCTGCCTCCCCAAGAGTAAAGACTGATGTGTGGGAGGTAGAGAATCATCTCTTGGGCTAGGAGGTTGTATGGCCCTGCTTTAATGCGAAGCGAGAGAGCATGCGGTACAAAAATAAAAACAAAGTGCTTGCTGATGGATTTAAAAAAAAAAAAAAAGTCTAAAGGAATGTGCTGATGCTGAAGACTTCTTGTCAGTAGTTCAAAGATGCCTTTGAGTCTCAAGTTAAGTTGAGATGTTTCAATCTTTGGTCTATTGAGCAACTTTGAAATCCAGTAGTGTAATTCGATGTGTCTTGCACCTTCCCTCACAAGAATGTTGGCTTTTTTTTTTTTTTTTTTTAGATGATATGATGGCCCTTTTCTTGGTGACTTCTTTATCAATATTCTAGAGGTAAAACCTAGTCTGATCCGCCTGTGCTTCAGGTTATCCTGTGCTGTATTGTACTTCCTGGAATACTAATCCAGTGGTTGATATCTGGAGATAGTGTTTCAATACTTAAACAAACACATGCTTCATTGCGGAGGCTCCGTTCTTGCATTAATCTTCCCCTTGGAGCTTGTTATATATATATTGTTATAAGTACTATAGTATTTGAAACAATAAGTATGTGAAATACATTTCTGCCGTGCACGTTTATTTGTTATAAGTTCTTGATTTTTTGTTAGCGCCCCTCGATTCGGTTGAGCTTTGCACCTTCTGAAAGCTATCAATAGACAATTTATTTTATTTTATTGGTTTTATTGAATTACAGTATACATACAACTTAGGACACAGTTACATCTTATCTAGGTATACCAGTACACATGGCTTTTAACACTCAAAGACATGAATCGGGCGTTTGAGGGACTCCGCTTTAACAATTACATCTCTTGGAACAAATCGCGTACCCCCACAGTTTTTCCATTCTGTTGTGCTGACCAGAGTCTTATGTGAGGTCCAACTCCTGCCCAGTGGACCGGCTGATGGAACCCTGCCACATAATGTGGACTCCATACACCTCTATGTTCATACCTCCTGCGACATAGCCTCGTTAGTGGTAATCTGTGGGTCTGAGTTTGCACTAGCAGTTTTACTTAAGAGATATGTTTGGTATGGTCCCCAACAGCTCTTGGGACGGCTTCTGGGTGGGAGCAGTTCGTTATACACATCGGCCTGTGTATTACAATATAACATATCAGCATGCCATTCTTTTATCAGCGGTAGCGGGCCGCCCATCCAGCGAATTGCCACACGGCGTTTGGCTAGGAGAAGTCCGATGGCTAGCAAAGGACGCACTGTCTTATCCACGGATAGATCCGACCCCAGCAATGCCATCTTGGGGTCCGGCTCTAGATCTGCACTAATGATGGTCCCCAGCTCCTGAAACACCTTGCCCCAGAATAGCTGAATCCCGGGACATTGCCAAGCTAGATGCCACAATCCCGCCCCTTCCATCCCGCATCTTGGACGGCTGAAGTTCTCTACTAATCCACACCGAAACTGGCGCTCAGGGGTGCAGTAAGCTCTATGTAAAGATTTTAAATGAATAAGTCTGTCTCTCCCATTAAGAAAGACCGACCGGGTGCGGGAACAGCAGTACTGCCACTCTTAATCACTTAGTGGAGCGCCCAAGTTACGTTGCCAATCCAGTCTGACTTTTAGAACTTCAGACCGACGGGTTTCCTGCAAGCTAGTGTAAAATTTAGTGATCAGTTTAAGGGGTTCCTTGACTTTAAGTAGGGTGGTGAATGCCCCCATAGCTTGTGGTTCCAGCAGCTCTTCGCCCAGGAGGGCGCGCCACGTGTGTCTAGCCCTGAAGAAGTGAAACAATGCTGTACCTGCCAGCTGCATGCCCGGCCGCTGCAAAGCCTCCCAAGTAACTAGTGTACCATCTTTAAAAAAAATCACCCAGTGTGTTAATACCCTTGCCCCTACACCCTGACCCAGCGGGAACCACAAACACCAATGAAGCGGCATCTCTGGGGAGTACAGGAAAGCCCCAGCTTGCATGTGCAGTAGTGTTTGCCAGGCTTGTGCAGTGACAGCTAATGAATCAAAGATGTGCAGTTGCCTGGAGGCCGGATGGATAAGTGTCTGGGGTAGCGTGAGCGGTTCCGCCGCATTCCTTTCCAAGTATAAAAAGGGTGTATCCTGTGGGCCATGTATCCAGTAATGAGCGAATGTGCTGTTTGCCGCTCTGTAGTACTTCTCTAAATCTGGGGCCCTTAGCCCACCCAACTCATAGGGCAAAGTGAGGGAATCCCACCGTATTCGAGGCTGTTTACCTGCCCAGGCCAGCCGTATCAACTGTGTACGCCAGTGTTTGAATAGGGTCCGTGGCAGGAGAATAGGTATATTTTGGAACAAAAAGAGAAATCGCGGAAGAATCACCATTTTCATAACCGCGATTCTCCCCATTAATGAGAGCGGGAGCCTGATCCACTTATCTACATCTTCCGTTAGTTTTTGTGTGGCCCTACCGTAATTTTCCCGAATCACTAGCGCTGGGTCAGTATGAAATTGGATGCCTAAGTACCGCACTGCCTCAGTAGTCCAGCGCAGTGGAAACTCCATTGTCGGCTCTGCAGTGGCAGGGGTAAGGGGAAATATGACAGACTTGTCCCAATTTATCCGTAATCCCGAGTGGCCACCAAATTGGACCACCTCTCGTAGTATGGGGGACAGGTTTACTTCCAGGTTATGAATATATAGCAAAGTGTCATCTGCTTAGGCGGAAATATTCAGTGTGTACTCAGGGAACCCTAGCCCTCTATGTGTGTGATATTCGCGGATGGCACAGGCCAATGGTTCAGCAACTATCGCATACAACAGTAGGGACAGAGGGCATACCTGTCTTGTACCCCGTGTAATATTGAATGACTGGGAGACATCATCCCCAGTCCTTACTCTGGCCGTGGGCGATGTGTATAACACTGACACTAAGCGAAGGAAAATGTCCCCAACCCCTATACTGCGCAGTACCGCAAACATGAAGCCCCACTGGACAGAGTCAAAAGCTTTCTCGGCATCGAGAAATACTGCCACAGCTTTGACTTCTGGATTCAATCTCTGCACTACTCCAAACAAGGTTCTCAAATTTTGTGACAAGTTGCGACTAGGAACAAACCCAGCCTGTTCGGGGCGGATAATACCAGGCAACAATGGAGCCAGCCTGTTGGCCAAGATTTTAGCGTAGACCTTGGCATCAACGTTAAGCAAAGACAAGGGTCTGTATGAGGAGCAATTGCTAGGTGATTTTCCCGGCTTTAACAGCGTGACAATTACAGCTTCACGCAAGGAGGGTGGCATAATTCCAGACTCCGCCATCTCTTCATAAAGCATTTTAAGATAGGGAATCAATAAGTCTTGGAATTCTTTATAAAAGGCCACTAAGAGCCCACCCGCCCCTGGACAGTCAATAGACGATTAACAAACTTGTGTGAATTCTGTTTCTAGGATCAAGGTTTGAAAAAGTGAATCTCTCACAAACTAACCTTCTCTGGAGTTGACTTTGTTTTCCTGGTGACCACATACTTATAATGTTTCAAGGACACTGCATGTCATCACTGTGCCTCACTATGCACTAGTACGGGCTGCCAGATTAACCCTCTTAGGAGTTAGAATGCAAATCCTTCTAATCTGTAATGCGTCGCCTGTAGGATGAATGATAGCTTGTTTTCTAAGACGCGTTGTCCTACTTTCTTCTTCTAGTGGCTGTGTTCTCATACAATTGCTCGCTGTCTTTCAAACCATATCAGGACTGAAGAAGAGGATCTGAAAAGAATGAGACTGGCATAACGTGCTTGCTTGTGAATGAAATCTGTATAACACTTGTGCATCTCATTCTAGAGATGCGAGTCCAGCTTGCCATGTTTGTCATTAAATGGTAAATTGTTTCTTTATTGCCTTAGTGTTTGAGTTTAATGTTGCATGGTGTCGAAGGGTGCTGCTTTTTGATCAAAGGTTTTATTTGAATAGAAAGTACATGCATCGTTGTTGCAGGACGGGTACATAAAATTGGTCATGGTAGTGTAAGCTAACCAGATATTTGGCCAGGACAATACTAGAGGAGGCGACATGGGAAGACTGATTTAGTAACAAGTAATACATCACAAACAGTTCAAGCATCCCTCAAGCAAAGAAGCGGTTAATCACAAGCATGCTTCCTTCGCATACACAGGCAGCACTGCAAGCTTCCCTCACGCATGCTTCCTTGCATGCACAGACGGTTACAGCTCAGGCAGCAGGGCAAGCTTCCCTCAGCTTGCTTCCTTGCATGCACAGACGGTTACAGCTCAGGCAGCAGTGCAGGCTTCCCTCATGTATGCTTCCTTTCATGCACAGTTACAGCTCCCGCAGCAGTGCAGGCTTCCCTCAGCATGCTTCCTTGCATGCACAGACAGAGCTCAGGCAGCAGTGCAGGCTTCCCTCACGCATGCTTTCTTGCATGCACAGACAGCTACAGCTCGGGCAGCAGTGCAAGCTTCCCTCTCGCATGCTTCCTTGCATGCACAGATGGTTACAGCTCCCGCAGCAGTGCAGGCTTTCCTCACACATGCTTCCTTGCATGCACAGGACAGTTACAGCTCAGGCAGCAGTGCAGGCTGCCCTCACGCATGCTTTCTTGCATGCACAGACGGTTACAGCTCAGGCAGCAGTGTAAGGTTCCCTCACGCATGCTTCCTTGCATGTACATACAGCTACAGCTCAGGCAGCAGTGCAAGCTTCCCTCTCGCATGCTTCCTTGCATGCACATATGGTTACAGCTCCCGCAGCAGTGCAGGCTTTCCTCACACATGCTTCCTTGCATGTACATACAGCTACAGCTCAGGCAGCAGTGCAAGCTTCCCTCTCGCATGCTTCCTTGCATGCACATATGGTTACAGCTCCCGCAGCAGTGCAGGCTTTCCTCACACATGCTTCCTTGCATGCACAGGACAGTTACAGCTCAGGCAGCAGTGCAGGCTGCCCTCACGCATGCTTCCTTGCATGCACAGACGGTTACAGCTCAGGCAGCAGTGTAAGGTTCCCTCACGCATGCTTCTTTGCATGCACAGACGGAGCTCAGGCAGCAGTGCAGGCTTCCCTCACGCATGCTTTCTTGCATGCACAGACAGCTCAGGCAGCAGTGCAAGCTTCCCTCTCGCATGCTTCCTTGCATGCACAGATGGTTACAGCTCCCGCAGCAGTGCAGGCTTTCCTCACACATGCTTCCTTGCATGCACAGGACAGTTACAGCTCCGGCAGCAGGGCAGGCTGCCCTCACGCATGCTTCCTTGCATGCACAGATGGTTACAGCTCAGGCAGCAGTGTAAGGTTCCCTCACGCATGCTTACATGCAAGCACAGACATTTACTGCTCAAGCAGCAGTACAGGCTTCCCTCACGCATGCTTCCTTGCATGCATAGAACTGTTACAGCTCCCGCAGCAGTGCAGGCTTCCCTCACGCATGCTTCCTTGCATGCACAGTCGGTTACAGCTCAGTCAGAAGTGCAGGCTTCCCTCACTCATGCTTCCTTGCATGCGCAGACAGTTAGAACTCTGTCAGCAGTGCAAGCTTAAGCTTCTCTCACGCATGCTTCCTTGCATGTACAGATGGTTACAGCTCAGGCAGCAGTGCAGGCTTTCCTCAGCATGCTTCCTTGCATGCATAGAACTGTTACAGCTCCCGCAGCTGTGCAGGCTTCCCTCACGCATGCTTCCTTGCATGCACAGACGGTTACAGCTCAGGCAGCAGTGTAAGGTTCCCTCACGCATGCTTCCTTGCATGCACAGTCGGTTACAGCTCAGGCAGCAGTGCAAGCTTCCCTCATGCATGCCTTCTTGCATGTATAGATGGTTACAGCTCAGGCAGCAGTGCAGGCTTCCTTGCATGTACAGATGGTTACAGCTCAGGCAGCAGTGTAGGCTTCCCTCATGCATGCTTCCTTGCATGCACAGTCGGTTACAGCTCAGGCAGCAGTACAGGCTTACCTCATGCATGCTTCCTTGCATGCACAGGACTGTTACAGCTCCCGCAGCAGAGCAGGCTTCCTTCATGTATGCGTCCTTGCATGCACAGTCGCTTACAGCTCAGGCAGCAGTGCAGGCTTCACTCACGCATGCTTCCTTGCATGCACAGACAGTTACAGCTCCTGCAGCAGTGCAGGCTTTCCTCACACATGCTTCCTTGCATGCACAGGACAGTTACAGCTCCGGCAGCAGGGCAGGCTGCCCTCACGCATGCTTCCTTGCATGCACAGATGGTTACAGCTCAGGCAGCAGTGTAAGGTTCCCTCACGCATGCTTACATGCAAGCACAGACATTTACTGCTCAAGCAGCAGTACAGGCTTCCCTCACGCATGCTTCCTTGCATGCATAGAACTGTTACAGCTCCCGCAGCAGTGCAGGCTTCCCTCACGCATGCTTCCTTGCATGCACAGTCGGTTACAGCTCAGTCAGAAGTGCAGGCTTCCCTCACTCATGCTTCCTTGCATGCGCAGACAGTTAGAACTCTGTCAGCAGTGCAAGCTTAAGCTTCTCTCACGCATGCTTCCTTGCATGTACAGATGGTTACAGCTCAGGCAGCAGTGCAGGCTTTCCTCAGCATGCTTCCTTGCATGCATAGAACTGTTACAGCTCCCGCAGCTGTGCAGGCTTCCCTCACGCATGCTTCCTTGCATGCACAGACGGTTACAGCTCAGGCAGCAGTGTAAGGTTCCCTCACGCATGCTTCCTTGCATGCACAGTCGGTTACAGCTCAGGCAGCAGTGCAAGCTTCCCTCATGCATGCCTTCTTGCATGTATAGATGGTTACAGCTCAGGCAGCAGTGCAGGCTTCCTTGCATGTACAGATGGTTACAGCTCAGGCAGCAGTGTAGGCTTCCCTCATGCATGCTTCCTTGCATGCACAGTCGGTTACAGCTCAGGCAGCAGTACAGGCTTACCTCATGCATGCTTCCTTGCATGCACAGGACTGTTACAGCTCCCGCAGCAGAGCAGGCTTCCTTCATGTATGCGTCCTTGCATGCACAGTCGCTTACAGCTCAGGCAGCAGTGCAGGCTTCACTCACGCATGCTTCCTTGCATGCACAGACAGTTACAGCGCCTGCAGCAGTGCAGGCTTCCCTCAGCATGCCTCCTTGCATGTACAGATGGTTACAGCTCAGGCAGCAGTGCAGGCTTCCCTCACACATGCTTCCTTGCACACACAGACGATCACAGCTCAGGCAGCAGTGCAAGCTTGAGTTCGCAGAGCACATTGTCAGGCTTACTGCACAAGATATCTTCGAATTGTCGAGCCCTCAAAGCTGCAGCATTCGACTAAAATAAAACAGTCGACATTCGAGTACAGTAAAAACCTACAGTCTAAAGTTAGTTACTCAAAAAACAGCGGAAATGTAAGCACGGTATCAAAGAAGGTAGAGGGGCAAGAAACGCTTTGCATTTAGGCAAATAGCAAGTGACAATGTAAAGCAGCTTTCTCAGAGGCATGTTGTGATATTAAAGGCCAGCTTCCGGCGCCGCAGATCCTGCTTGCTGTTTTATTTTATTTGCTGCTAATTTGGCCGTTATCCAAGATAAAGTGTGTGTGGGGGAGGGGGGTCTGGTCTGGTTCTGCAGTTGTTGCACTACCTTAAATATTGGGGGGGGGTTACAATTCCACTACCTGTGTACAGGCCAGAGGGGGTTTGTCTGTGCATCATGCAGCTTGTACACAGGTTAGTCGTTTGGTCTGCTGCTCCTGTCCAAGGGTCAAGTCTGGCTCACATGCAAAGATTGGAGTGTTGGTTGTGTCCCTCATGCACAGTTCTCGGGGTGTGCCTGCAGCATGTACAAACATCAATGGTTTTAGTCCTAAGGGCCATTGTGAGAAAGTGCCCTCTTTCTTGCATGGTATGCCCCCACTTTTTGCTGAATTGCTGATGTGCTTTGACTGAGTGTGCCCTGGGCTCCTGCCAATCAGGTACCCAGGGCCTGTGTTCCTTCCCTTAACTGCATTTAAGCCTAAACCCAATTGGCATCTCTGGCCACAGGTAAGCCCCTGGTAAGTGGTACCACAGGTACCCAGGGCACTGTGACCAGAGAAGGCCTCCAAGGGCTGCAGCACTTATTGTGCCACCCTTAGAGGCCCTGTACCCTGACACTCTGCCTCTGCAGACTGCATGTCTTGGTGCAGAACAAAGTGAAGAGTCGACATGGCACACATCCCTGTGTGCCATGCCCACAAACCACTACCCTGGCATACCTCAGTCACCCCTCTAGCTGGGTGCCCTATGCCAGTGGTGAGGGTACAGGTGCATGAGCCCTGTACCCCTACAGTACCCAGGTCCATTCCTGGGCACTGTAAGTGCAGTGCTGCCATTAAGAGTATATGGTGCTGGGAGTTTGTCATTACCACAGCACCATAATGGCTACACTGAAGACTGGGAAGTTTGGTATCAAACTTCTCAGCACACTAAACCCACACTGATGCCAGTGTGGGATTTAATGTAAAATGCACAACAGAGGGCATCTTAGAGATGCCCCTGAAACTCGACCAACTTCCAGTGGCCTGACTGAGTGGCTGCCGAGGCTGCCACCACCAGACATGTTTCTGGACCCCTGGGTCGAGAGCTCGCTGCTCTCGGGGGGCCTAAAACAATGCACATCCTGGGACGAGGTGCCAAGCCTCCTCCCCCAGGATGGGCAGGGTTCACGAAGGAGAAGCTTCAAAGGCATACCGCCTTTGTGAGCCTCTCCAGATCACTTGCTGTACTCAGCAACTGGTCCCCACTGGTTCTTCCCCCCCCCTCCTCCTTTGGGCGGGAGAAACAGAGTGAGGAAGAGAGGTGTGCCCACCTCTGCCAACTCCACCCCTAAGGTGGGGGAGGCGAGGTGAAGCACAACCTCGAGTCCCTGCCATCTTGAGGATGGGGGGACCCAGCCAACCCAGGACAGGCTCCTGCCCCCCTCCCACTGGAGAGTGGCAGAGTAGGGGGTGTACCCACCCCAGGGACCCATTGGTCCCTGCCCTTTACCTACCTGTAACGCCCCTAAATTCAGTATTTAGGGGCAACGCCCCTAAATTCAGTATTTAGGGGCACCCTGAACCTTCCTTCCTCAGATCCCGATTCCGAAACAACAAGAAGAAAGAAGACCAGCCGTGCAGCTGCTAACAAGAGGACGACACCAACTGACTTGGCCCCAGCCCTACCGGCCTGTTGAACCTCGAACCTGCTCCTGCTAAACTCCGGCCTCTTCAGTGGTCAGCAACCTCGAAAACCCCGGAGGACCTGACTGCCTTGCTCAACTAAAAGACTGGGACTCCCACGAGCAGTGGTTCTGCTCAAACATCTGCAACCCCAGGCCCCGGCCTGAGACCGCGGATCCTGCCCACTCTGCACCCGCCGAGCCCGGCCCGAGCCAAAGTGGACAAAGACCACGAGGACGACCCCCCGGCGACTGTGACCAAGAATCCAGCGCCCAAGGACTCACCTCGACGCTCCTGACGATGCCTGCAGCCTGAACACCAGGGACCCCTCCAACCGCGACCAGCAGAGTGTTAGATTTCCTGACGCCTAAAGATACCCCTGCACCCGGCGCCCCACAGCCCCCTGTGCCAGACTCCTGGGTGTCTACCCCTCCTACAGCATCCCAACTTACCTCTCGAAGTGGTGGTCGCACCTGAAGAATCACCGTCCCCAAGTTTGCAGCCTTTGTTTGTCTTGCAGCTTTCCCAGTGAAATCCATTGGGCGCCCGACGGCCCAAAAGCCCACTGCACCCGGCCGCCCCAGTGCCGCTGAGGGTGCACCAACTACCCTGTTCGACTTCCCCACTTGCCCCGAGTAAGTGACCAGGAGCTTTGCTCCCACAGCCGAGTGGCTTGCCTGCCAGCAGCCACCAACCAAAGGCCGCCCGCCCGCCATAGGCTAACGTTGGGCCTACTCTCTCTGCACCCGGCCGCCCCTGTGCCGCTGAGGGTGTAACAACAGTACCAACCTGAACCTGGGAGACCCCTGAGTCTTGCCCCAGAACCTTAACTCTGCCAGCCGAGTACTTACCTGAAAGCCGATAACTTGCATTTTCTCCATAGGGTAACATTGACTGGTTTTCACTTGGAAATTCTTCTAAGTGTCGAGTTTTGGAACTTTGAAATATTCACTAAAAATCGTCCGAATATCAAAAACGAAATTACTCACCTGTTCTCAGCAGAGATCCCAGTGCTGGATTTAGGTACCCAGCACTGACTAGAAAAAGCGATTACAACTGTGATTTTCCGGTAACTTGATTTTCCTCCATAGGATAACATTGCCTGGTTTTTACCAGAAATTCTTCTAAGTGTCGATTTTTGCAACATACAAATATTCCTTAAAAATCGCCTGTGTAACAAAAACGATTTCTTTCAACTGTTTACAGGAAATGCACCAGGGCTGAATCCAGGATCCAGCCCTGAGTAAGAAAAACGTTCGTAAAGTAATTCTATTGCAGTTTACTTGAAAATCCCATTGAGCTCAATGTAATAGTATACCAAGTATTGTGTTGCCTATTGCAACCCCTGTACTATATTGCATTTAAAGTCTATTGTTCATTGAAAGTATTCAACAAACAGCATCTTATCTTGAGAAAGTATTTTATGCAAACCTGTGATTCTAAAATAAAACAGTATATTTTTTTATACAAAACAATTGGCCTAGAGTTCAGTTCTTGAGTGTGTGGATTCATTTGCTGACTGAGTGTGTACAACAAATGCTTTACACTGTCCTCTGATACTGCCTTACTGCTCGGCCAAGCTACCACTTTAGAGAGTAAGGTTCTATCTAACTTTAACCTCTGCCAAACCTCTGGAGACCCTTGGACTCTATACACACTGTACCTCACTTTGGTGCAGTATATATAGAGCCAGTTTCTTACAGCCATGTCCTTAGGTCAAGGGTTGGCAAATGTGCAACACATCCATGATACATAGATGAAGTCTGCAGCCTGTGCCCGAAGGGTGGGATGCTCTGCAGAGTTGTGTGCGCCTGGATTGGTTTGGTAGCTTGTGTTCACTGGTCACAAGTTCATCTTGTGGCACACACAGGTTTGAGGATTGACTTGTCTACACGTTAGCAGGATGAGCTTATATCCCATGTCCAGAGGTTAAGAGCTGGCTCTGACAAGCATGCAGAGGCTGGGATGATGGGTCTGCACCAAGTGCAACACATGCACATATATGGGGGGTTGAGTAGATTCTGATTGGTGGATCACACATTCTGTGTTACAAATAGTGAGGGTAGGTAAGTGGTATGTTGGAGA
Source organism: Calotriton arnoldi (assembly GCA_963921515.1). NCBI lineage: Eukaryota > Metazoa > Chordata > Amphibia > Caudata > Salamandridae > Calotriton > Calotriton arnoldi. Next base: position 1,559,442 of record CAWUFW010003896.1, on the reverse strand, counting down.
TCAATTGTAGATTTAACCTGTTCGCTACTGCCTCTTGTGCTTGTGAAGCCAACATATAACACGTTCAGTGATGTATGTCAACTAACATAACAAAGCAAAATACACAGACTCTAGTTCTGAAATTGGCGTACCTCCACCCGAAAGCGCAAAGTTGTATGACTTGTTCCATTATAGCTGGGAAGTGGGTGTTTGGTGGCACTGATGGTGTCGATAAATAGAATGTTCGGTAAATCTGTCTTCTGAAATTACTTTTACATTTTTGATGTTAACTAGCAGTGCATCAACTGCAAGCGATTACTTTAATTATGTCTTTAGTTCATGAAACACATTCTCTGGTTTGTATAGCACTAGTGATTATTATAGCTATGGTGCTAGTAACATAATCTGGATGTCATGGGACCTAACGCAAGCAAGGAAAATAGGCCTTTTAGTACCCCCACTACCTGGGATGGTATTACAGTACAGACATAATTGGGATGCAGTGGGCCGATCATACCAGGGACTTCAGTGTCACTGCATCTGCTGCAATATCGATTGCCACACCCCTACTGTCTTTCTTTCTCTCTCTTTCCTTCCCTCTTTCTGCTCAGTTCTCTCCACTTGTTTCTTGCTCTTTCCCTCTTCAGTCTCACATGTCCATATCTTCTTCCTTCTCTCCCTGGCATCCTTAATTGTGACCCCTTTCTTTTCCTTTCCCTTGCTTTGCTCTCCTAAGTATTCTCTTCTCCATTATGCCAACTTTTCATCTCCTTTTTATCTTTCACCTTGTCCGTTCCTCACTCTTCTTAATTTTTGCTTATCCTTTACAATTTCATACACAACCCAACTTTCCCAAAGAGTAAATGTTGGGCCAGACACCAGGCAGCATCTGTTTAAAAACAATGTGAGCAGACGGACTCTAAAATAACTGAGGACAGTGTAGGGCAGCTTAGCCTCCGCCAGCCTCCGGGCCCCGGTGCCACTGCACCGGCTTTGACACTGATCACTACACCCGATATGGTGCTGGTTTGTCATCCAGATCTTGAACCTTATGGAATCAGAATTTCGTTTAACCATCATAATCTGAAAGAGACCATTAGTTATAGATTCCTTACCTTAGAATTAGCCCCAGGTGTCAGACTGGATCTGGAGAATTTTCCTGTAGCAGTACCCCTACGCGTCGGTCGGTGGCGTCGGTCAACTCCGCATCCGTCATCGTGGTCGCCGGGATGACGTTGGGGTGTCTACTTAGACGCCAATCCTGCTTTTCCCGCGCTAGCCAACGCAGATCCGGAGAGAGCTTGCCCCTTAGTCACTTTATGACTAAACTTTTTTCGACGTCTTTTTTGAGTCTATCGACTTCTGGTAGCACGAGGGATGTCCCATCGTCGGACCGGCTTCAAGCCTTGTGACTCCTGTCACAAGTTGATGTCAGTCACGGATCCGCACCTCGTGTGCCTCTGGTGCCTGGAGCGCGACCACGACCCGAAGTCGTGCTCCGACTGCCGGACCATGAATCCGAAGACTTTGCGGGAGTGGTCCTGAAAGCTCTTGGAGGCCTGGCAGTCCGCTCCGCACCGTTCAAGGTCCCGGTCGAGAGGGAGGTCTCGGGACCGGTCGCGGAGCCACCACCACTCGTCTTCGCACTCCTCGGGTAAGTTGAAGCACAAGAAGAAGACAAAGAAGCATCGTTGCTCTTCGCCTTCTCCCCGTCCGTCGGCCGACGTCACTCTCCCCCTCCGTCTTCGGAGCCTGCTTCTGGGACAGCTCCGCGCTTCCCTCCTTTTCCCGGAGCCGTAGTGTCCCCTGCCCAGCTTTGAGCTTTTTACGAAGCGCTGCACAGCATCTTTGGGCAGCCAAACTCTGCCAGTGCGCCTTCTGGCCCCGCAGACTCGGCTGGGGGCCCTGGGCATTCGATGCCGGAGGCTCCGGCCCAGGCACCGGAGGGCCCCCGAGGATCCAGGCCTGGATCCAGATCGACGCCGGTAGACCTCCCGGTACCTTCCCCGGCACCGATTCCAGTGATGACGCCCACAGCACCGGTTGTGCCACCAGCCTCACCCCCGAGTTCGACACGGCGCCGGACCGGCGTCACTCAACATCGGTACCGGCGTCAGAAGGTACGTTTGTGCCTCTGTTCATTCCTGGCATTCCTTATCGCCCTGAGTGGCAGCCAGAGGAGGGTGTGGAGGACTGGGAGGGGTCTGTAGACCCTTTAGCTGACCAGCTTGAAGAGCCGGACTGGCGAGAGGAACTGGGTGAGGCCATTGGTTTGGATACCTCCCCAGACCTTGGCATGCCCCCCCCCCTTGCTGTGGCTACGGAGGAGGGAGCTTCGTACGCAGTGGTGTTGCGTAAGGCGGCTGAGGCCTTGGGCCTGGAGCTTCCTACTGTGGCAGTCAGGACTAACCTCCTGACAGAGGTACTTCAACCGGCAGCGGCCTCTTCGGAGCCCCCTACTGCCTTTTAATGAAGCCCTTACCGACGTCCTTCTGGACAGGATGATTGCCTGATGCCACCGCCCGGCCCCTGGTGACCCACTTTTCCTCTCCCAACACCCGACCCCTGAGAGCTTGGTGGTTCAAGCCTCGTCTTCTAAGGGCGCATTCCCGACTGCTCCCCCAGATAGGGAATCCAAGAAGCTGGACCATCTTGGGAAGATGTTTTCTTCCGCCAGCTTAGCGCTGCGGTCGGTGAACACCGCATGCCTCTTGGGCCGTTATACCCATACAGTGTGGGATACGGTTGCGCAATTGCTGCCACAGTGCCCGGAGGAGGCCTGGGCCGTTCTCACCTGCGCAGTTGCCGAGGGTTGAGACGAAGCTAAGTTCACCATTCGGTGTGGGCTGGATGCCGCCGACTCTCTGGGCAGAACGATTTCCACATCAGTAGCCTTGAGGTGCTACGCCTGGTTGAGGACGTCTGGTTTCTCGGGGGATGTCTAATCCACCCCTCTGGACATGCCCTTTGATGGCCGTCGCCTGTTCGGTGACCAGGCGGACTCAGCACTCAAGCGCTTCAAGGATTCTAGGGCTACGGCCAGATCCTTGGGCCTCGCTGCAACCTCACGCCCCACGCAGTCTGCCTTTTGCGGCTACGGAAGGGGTGTCCCACCACGTTCCACCCAATTGAGCCACAGGGCCACGCAAGCTACCCAGGTTATGCGTGGCCGCGGAACCCAGCGATGCGGGTCTTGGGGCCAGCGGGTGGGCCAGTCCACCCATACCCCCTGCAGCAGCCTCCAACCCCTCCTAGTCCGACCTTTCAGGGCCTGAGGCCAGTGGGCGGCAGGATTCGCCATCACCTCCCCCACTGGCAGAACATCACTTCGGACAGGTGGGTTTTGCAGATAGTCCGAAAAGGCTACTCCCTCCCCTTCGAGACTACCCCTCCCTCCATGCCACCAGCACTCCATCGCATGTCGGAGGATCGCTTGGCCCTTCTCCACCAGGAAGTTGCAGCTCTCTTGGCCAAGGGAGCTATTGAAAGGGTCCCTGTGCCAGAAGTAGGTCGTGATTGCTATTCCCAAAACTTTCTGGTACCCAAGAAGGACAAAGGCCTGCGTCCTATCTTAGACCTCAGGGCCCTCAACCGCTTCCTCCGGAAGGAGAAGTTCAAGAAGTTAACTCTGGCTCAGGTCTTGTCTGCCCTCGACCCTGGAGACTGGATGGCGGCATTGGACTTGCAGGACGCCTATTTCCACATCCCCGTCCTGCCAGCCCACAGGCGTTACCTACGGTTCACGTTAGGCCATGAGCATTTTCAGTTTACTGTGCTACCCTTTGGCCTTCCCAGCGCCCCTCGGGTGTTCACGAAAGTGATGGCGGTGGTCACAGCTCATCTGCGCAGATCAAGGGTTCCAGTCTTCCCCTATCTCGATGACTGGCTGTTGATGGCGGGCTCGCCCCAGGCTGTCGTCTCCCACCTCCAGACTACAGCGGACCTCCTGCATTCGCTGGGGTTTAGTATCAACATGCCCAAGTCACACCTGATTCCCTCTCAGAAGCTCCTTTTCATCGGAGCAGTTCTGGACACAACACAGTTTCGGGCTTATCTTCCGATAATATTCGGGCTATGATACCGATGTTTCAGCCTCTGTCCCGGATTTCGATGAGAATGACCCTGAGGCCGCTGGGCCTCATGGCCTCCTGCATCCTGTTGGTGGATCATGCCAGATGGCATATGCGGGGTCTGCAGTGGGACCTGAAGTTCCAGTGGGCGCAGCATCGGGAATCTTTCTGAGGTCATCCAGATTTCGGAGGGAACTGAACGTCAATTGCAGTGGTGGCTCATGAACCAGGATTGGGTCAGCGGCAGATCCCTCTCCCTTCCCTAATCAGAGTTTACAGTGGTGGCCGATGCAACGCTCCTCGGATGGGGCAGCCACATGGGAGAGGCAGAGATCAGGGGTCTCTGGTCTCCGGCGAAGTCCGGGCTCCACATCAACATTTTGGAGCTCCGGGCGATCCGTCTTGCACTGAAGGCATTCCTTTCTTCTGTCAAAGGAAGAGTAGTGCAGGTGTTCACGGACAACACCACCGCCATGTGGTACTGCAACAAACAGGGCGGGTGGGGTCATGGACCATATGTCAAGAGGCTCTTCGCCTTTGGACATGGCTGGAACATCAGGGCATATCCCTGTTGGTTCAACACCTGGCAGGCTCCCTGAACGCCAGGGCGGACGAACTCAGCCGCCGGTGCATGATGGATCACGAATGGCGTCTTCACTCGGAGGTGGTGCAAGGTCTCTTCCAGCAGTGGGGAGAGCCTTGGTTAGATCTGTTCGCCACCGAAGACAACGTGCAATGTCAGCAGTTCTGTGCGTTGGAGTTTCCAAGGCGGCACTCGTTCGGCGACACTTTTCGTCACGAGTGGAATTGCGGCCTCCTGTACGCATTTCCGCCTGTACCACTTCTACCCAGAGTGCTGAAGAAGATCAAGTGCGACCGGGCCCAAGTCATTATTGTGGCCCCGGACTGGGCACGAAGAGTCTGTTACCCAGAGCTCTTGAGCATGGCCATCGATCCTCAGATCAGACTGCCTCTTCGGGGGGGATCTTCTGTCGCAGTAGCAGGGGACGGTCCTCCACCCGAACCTGTCCAGCCTCCACTTCCTTGTGTGGAGATTAAGTGGCAACAGTTATATAACTTTAGACCTTCCTCCCGAAGTCTGTAACGTCATCTTGGCTGCCAGGCGTCCCTCCACTAAAACGGTATACGCCTGTAGATGGAACAAATTTGTAGCATGGTGCACAGCAAAGGCTGTGGATCCCCTTTTTGCCCCTCTTTCGGGGGTTTTCCTCTTCCTTCTATCTTTGGCCCAGCTGGGCTCTGCTCTGGGCACTCCTAAAGGCTACCTTTCGGCCATCTCGGCCTTTCTTCGCCTTCCTGATCAGCCTTCTCTTTTCAAGTCCCCGATTGTAAATAGATTTCTAAAGGGCATTACTCATCTCTTTCCTCCTTCTCTTTTTGTAATGCCCCAATGGGACTTGAATCTTGTCCTTACTTATCTTGTGTGTGCTCCCTTTGAGCCACTGCATAATTGTCCTCTTCGTCATCTTACTTTGAAGACCGCTTTCCTGCTTGCCATCACCTCTGCTCGCAGGGTGAGTGAGCTTCAGGCTCTGTCCTCCAAGCCTCCTTTTCTTGCAGTTCATCCGGACAAAGTGGTCCTTCGCACTAGGCCTCTTTTCTGCCCAAAGCTGTTACCTTTTTCCACATAGGTCAGGCCATCACATTGCCCACCTTCTTCCCGCCTCCGCACCCTTCCAAAGAGGAGGAAAGACTCCCCTTCTGGACCCAAAACGTGCGCTGTCCTTCTACCTTGACCGCACTAAAGATTTCCGGATGGCCGATCAACTCTTTGTGGGTCGGGCCGTGCACAAACATACCATTTCTCTATGGGTTGTCCTATGCATTAAACTCTGCTATTCTTTGGCAAAAAAGGAACCTCCAGTAGGACTGCGTGCCCACTCTACCAGGGCGACGGCAGCCTCTACTACTTTGGGACGTAGAGTTCCGCTGATTGACATCTGCCAGGCAGCCACGTGGGCATCCCTGTGCACGTTCACTAAACATTACTGCCTGGATAGCCAAGTCCGGAGAGACTGCTTTTTTGGCCGTTCTGTTCTCCAGTACTTTCTGGTGTGAACTTAGTTCGCAGACCCACCTTCGGGGTTGGCATTGCTGGGGTGTCTATTCTAAGGTAAGGAATCTATAACTAATGGTTTCTTTCAGATGAACAAGTTACTTACCTTCGGTAACGATGTATCTGTAAGAGACATACATAAGTTATAGATTCCTTACCGCCCCACCCATCCTACCCATTCTGCGAACTGACTTCTAGGGATAGGGACTCCCTTCCAGGGCCCTAGTTATGTGCACCAGTGGTCAGTGTCTTGCATGGCTCTACGTTTCTGGCGTGGAAAGGCATGTCAGAACTGACTTCAGCGTGCACGGGCGGCGTCTTAAGTAGACACCGCGACGTCATCCCGGCGACCACGACACTGACGACGGAGTCGACCGACGCCACCAACTGACTCGCAGGGGTACTGCTACAGAAAAAATTCTCCGGATCCAGTCTGACGCCTGGGGCTAATTCTAATGTAAGGAATCTATAACTAATGTATGTCTCTTACAGATACATCGTTACCGAAGGTAAGTAACTTGTTCTTCTAGTCCTTTAACTGTTTGGATGAGTTGCTTTTGATGGACGTCATTGTTTCAGGTCACGCGTTCCCCCTGGTGTTATTCTGTGACTACCTTCCCCTACATAGACTCTTAAATGTTTGTGGTGCGTGAACCGCAGATCCCTCCCTATTCATGGGGCACGTGGTTTGTGAAGCAGAAGTCTTCTCCGCCTATCAAATATTTACTTTTTTCCCCTCCAAAGCAAAGCTTGCAAATGAGTTGACGAGTCAACCATACAGATGTACAAAAGATTAACACTTTCAGGGCTGTACTGTTAATTTATAACCTCATATATCTGGAAAAGGTGCTGAAGGGCTATACAGCAAATCGTCCACCTCTGTCTGCAAGCCAAGCTTGGTTAAACCTGTCCTGTAGTGCTTGCTGTTGCAAAGAACACATAGTAACATGAATTTTGTATCTATCTTTCTAAAAATGGTTTCCTTTGGTAAATGTTTGACGAGTGTACCAAATCAGAGCAAACAACCAAAATCTAAATGAGACGCACAACCTGATCACAGGCGGTTCCGTAATCTGGCATCTCTGCTCCAACGCTTATTGATCCACAAAACTTCACCAACGTGACCAAGGATGTTGTCCAGCTGAAACTCGTAGATGTGACACACTTGCATTTTTTTTTTTTTGCAAGAATAAACTGCACCGACACCGCATGAGTGCGCCGGTCTTTATTGGTGAAGTTTTGTGGAGACGGTGCTGCGTTGGAAGATTTAGCCGAATGAAGAGCGAAGTGTCAGTTTTGTAGACTGCTTCAGTTCTAAACAGCTTTCTGTAGCAGGAACCACCTCCAGAGGCCCAGAACTGGAATAGGCACCCCCAGGCAGGTCAAAACTCCCAGCAGTGGAGTTCAAGAAGGTTGTCGGTGAAGAGTTTGTGTCCCTGAGACTTCAGAACAGGAGGCAAGCACACACAAGCCCTTGGAGATTCTTCTCAAACAGGTTTCGCAGCAAAGTCCAGTTTTTGTCCTCTCATTTACAGAAGCAGCAACTGCAGGCAACCGCCGGCATAGCAACACACAGCAAAGCGGCAGTACACCTCCTCACAGCTCTTCAGCAGGATCTAATGCAAAGCACACATTAAATTAAAAATATTTAATGTTGAGTCAGTGATAGAAATATCCTGTGCGTGTCGCCCAAAACACGGCCTTATTCAGTGTTGCTGTTGCTGATTTACTCTATAATACTCAGACTGAGGAGCTCTGAGGTGCGAGTGTGCTTTCCATTGTATTGAATTCAGGTTTTCTTTTGTTCATTCTAGGACTCCTCACGGCCTACCTGCTCACCGGCATCGGTAGGGCTAGTCGTGAGGACTTAGTTGGTTTGAAGAAGAAAAAATATATATATGTTCGAGGCATGTGAGCTGCAGAGCTCACACTGTGCATTAGATCGTCATCTGGTGTTGGGCTTGGATGCTTGCACTTTGTTGTTGTCTTCGGAGAAGCCTTTTGTGGTCAGGTGATAGGTGACTCCTCCTTCGGACGATAGTGCACATGGGCATCGACTCCATCCTCAGATTGTTTTTTTCCGCCATTGGGTTCGGATGCAATTTTCGCGCACCGGTTCGAAACTCTACTTTTCAACCGTTTTCATCGTGCAAAACTAGCAAAAACTTTATATCGAAATCTCGACGCGCCGTTCATCGATTCCTTTTCCAGCCGTCGACGCGGGCCGCTGGGCCCATCGACGCCATGAGGCCTACGGCTCATGGAAAGGACGCCCTTCCGGAAATGCCCCCAGTGTGGAGCAAAGTTCCCCCACAGTGACCATCACGAGGTCTGTAACCTGTGCCTCTCGCCCAACCACAACGAGTCCAGCTGTCCAGCTTGCGCCTCTTTCCGTTCGAAGAAAACGATTCGAGATCGTCGAGCTCGAAGGCACGTCATGGCGCAGAGATCCGCTCCAGAACCAGTGGACATCTTCGATGAAGTCCCTGAGGAAGATTCCGAAGATCTCCAAATCGTATCGGAGGCAGAATACTCAGACGATCCCATCACTCCTGGGCAACGAGTGAGTACTACTACCCCTACCCCAACCCCCCCACCAAAGAAGGCACCGGTCAAGACTTCGCCTGTTGGCCCCAGTCGCGACCGAAAACACGCTTCAGACGCCCCGCCTTCGAGCCCGGCGCCAAAGAAAAAACTCAAGCCTTCCGGTACCTCGGCACCGACCAAGCCGCACGTACTAGTTCCACCGGCACCTTCGGCGCCGAAGCCAAAAGAACACTCGGCTCCGAAATCCACAACGATTCCGTCCACCTCTAAAATAAAACCCGCCTCGAACACATCGAAGCATGGGGATAAGTCGGCGTCGAAACTAAAACACCACGCCACAGCCCCTAAGCCAAAACCTTCGGAGCCGATTTCCAAGCCTAAGGATTCTTCCACGTCTCCTAAGGCCAAAGAGCACAAAAAACAGCCACCACCTCGCTCGGAACCGAAAAAGTCGGCGCTGAAGCCACTTCTACAGGAAGAGGAGCTTTTTCACCCGGATCCTGTTGATCCTCACCAAACAAAAATCCATATTAATCCCAAAACTGGACATCTCACAGCTGTACCACGCCACAAGCCCGTACCTGTGGAAAAGGACTGTGCCACTTCACCTATGCCTCCTTCTTCCCCTGTCCTTCCATCTAACACCCCTCCTCTCCACATACCGGTTACACCGCCTCAGCCTGTAACATCTCCACCACATGATTATCAAGATGACATGGGGGACGGTGGTGACCCTGATGACCCATTCACTGACCCAGATGACCCACCACAGGATGATTGGGACTACAACGATCCAATAGATCCCCCAGACCTCCCAAGCCCTCCACCATACCCAACAAAACCATCTCCTCCAGATGATAATATTGAGTTTGGGCAACTCATTAACAGGGCTGCTGTTTTTCATGGGGTACACATGCACACAAACGCACCAGAGGAAGATTTCCTACTAGACACTTTTGAACAGTCCCAGAGAACTGTACAAACTTTACCCATGATTAAAGGAGTCATCAAGCATGCTCCTGACTTATTTAAAGATCCTGTACGTGCCAGAATCCTTAACCCTAGGATCGATAAAAAATATAGACCTGCCCCTGACGATCCTGCCTACATTAAAGGCCAACGCCCTCTAGACTCCTTAGTAGTCTCCAATGCTCGTAAACAAGCTAATTCTCAAACCTCAGGAGACGCGCCGCCCCCTGATAAAGAGTCAAAATTGCTAGACGCATCTGGCAAAAGAGTAGCTGCGCAGGCCGCTAATCGCTGGCGCATAGCCAACACTCAGGCACTGCTGGCCAGATATGATAGGGCCCACTATGATCAATTAGAAACCCTGTTACAACACTTGCCTGACCAGTACAAAACGCAGGCAAATGATCTAATTCAAGAGGGCAAACTAATCACCAATGCGTCCATTAAGTGTGCCCTTGATGCAGCTGACACTGCCGCTAGGTCTGTCAACACTAGCGTACTGCTCAGAAGACATGCATGGCTGCGCATTTCAGGCTTCAAGCAGGAGGTTCAAACCACCATTTTAAATCAGTCGTTCAATCACAACCAACTTTTTGGTCCGGCTGTAGACACTGCTCTTGAGAAAATGAAAAAGGACACTGAAACTGCCAAATCAATGGGAGCGTTGCAGTCTCCGCAACCGCGTGGTTCCTTTCGTCGCTCCTTCTACAAAGGAGCCTCCAGAAACATCAACACAGACAGTTCATCTTCTTTCAAAAATACCACCCAAACATCCCCCAATAGAGGATATTTTAGAGGAAGTTACAGAGGGAACAACAGTAAAGGGAGAGGCCGAGGTAGCAACAACACCCGTACCTCCCCAGCTGCTAAACAGTGACTTCCCTCCACTTCCCCCCGACCATTCCATTCCTGTCGGGGGACGACTAGCACAGTTCCTACCTGTCTGGAACTCCATTACAACAGACAGGTGGGTGAGACAAATTATCCAATATGGTTACTGCCTAGAACTTACAGCTGCCCCCCCAAACATACCACCCAAGCAGCGTCCAATGTCCGCAGACCATCTTACACTTTTAAAGCAAGAAGTTCTCTCACTGCTTCAAAAGCACGCCATAGAGCTGGTCCCTTTACTACACCAGGGAACAGGGGTTTACTCCCTGTATTTCCTAATCCCCAAGAAGGACGGGACCCTAAGGCCAATTCTAGACCTAAGACCCCTCAATCAGTATATACATTCGGATCATTTTCACATGATCACTCTCCAACAAGTGCTTCCCTTACTACAACAAGAAGACTTCCTTGCCACACTAGACCTCAAGGACGCCTACTTCCATATTCCCATACATCCTGCTCACAGGAAGTATCTAAGGTTCGTACTCTATGGACAACACTACCAGTTCACAGTCCTTCCATTCGGAGTCACCACTGCTCCAAGGGTGTTTACCAAATGCCTTGCAGTAGTAGCTAGCAGCACACCTACAAAGACGGCACATACATGTCTTCCCATACCTGGACGACTGGCTCATAAAAGCCAGGTCATTCAACCAGTGTGTCCAACACACTCATCAGACCATTCAAACGCTACACAACTTGGGGTTCACTATCAACTACACCAAGTCGCACCTCCAGCCCTCCCATGTACATCAATATCTGGGAGCCACAATAAACACCTCCACAGCTCTAGCTTATCCCAGCCCAGGCAGTATACAAGCCCTCATCACCAAGTTTCAAATTCAACACTCTCTCCCAGCCAGAGTGTTCATGCAACTAATCGGCATGATGGCATCTTGCATTTTCATCGTACCTCATGCAAAACTTCAAATGCGTCCCCTACAAGAGTGTCTAGCACACCAATGGAATCAGGCTCACGGACAACTTACAGATCTGGTGTTGGTGGACAGCCGCACACATCGCTCTCTGCAGTGGTGGAACACAAAAAACTTGTCTAAAGGGCGGCCGTTCCTTGAGCCTGTTCCACAAATAGTACTAACAACAGACGCATCACTCACAGGATGGGGAGCACACCTGTTAGATCATACAACACAGGGCAAGTGGACCACTCAACAAACGCTGCTCCACATCAACCATCTAGAGCTACTAGCTATATTCCTAGCCCTCAAATCCTTTCAACTTCAGGTACAAAACAAAGCCGTCCTGATCCAAACAGACAACATCACGGCCATGTATTACATACAAAAACAGGGGGGGACACACTCTCCACAACTGTCCCAACTGGCACAGAACATTTGGAGGTGGGCCATTCCACAAAACATATACCTTCTCGCCGAACACCTACCAGGAGTTCACAATCAGATTGCCGATCTGTTAAGTCGACAGACACAACAGATTCACGAATGGGAACTACATCCACAAGTTCTTCTACCTTTTTTCCAGATGTGGGGCCAGCCAGACATAGATCTGTTCGCCACACACCAAAACGCAAAATGCCCAACCTTCGCCGCCAGGTTTCCACACCCGCAGTCCAAGGGCAATGCGATATGGATGAATTGGTCTGGCAGATTTGCGTACGCTTTTCCGCCACTCCCACTCATTCCGCTTGTCGTACGCAAGCTCCGACAACAGTCTCTAAAAATGATCCTAGTAGCTCCCACATGGGCACGCCAACCGTGGTTCACCACACTGCTGGAACTATCAGTAGTCCCACACCAAAAACTACACCTCTCCCCATCACTACTAACACAGAGCCATGGAGAGATAAGGCACCCCGATCCATCTCAACTGAACCTTGCGATCTGGCTCCTGAAGTCCTAGAGTTCGGTTACCTTAACCTACCACCGGACTGTATGAACATTATTAAAGAGGCCAGACGCCCTACCACCAGAGCTTGCTATGCACCAAAGTGGAAAAGATTCGCTATTTACTGCACTAACAATCCTATCCAGCCACTACAGGCCTCCACACAAAACATCATTTGCTACTTACTACATTTGCAAAGATGTAATTTGGCATACTCATCTATACGTCTGCATCTAGCAGCACTTGCTGCTTGCTTACAGAACAGGCAACACTTATCACTCTTTAGGGTCCCCGCAATTAAAGCCTTTATGGAAGGCCTTAAACGGGTCATACCTCCCAGATTACCACCTTCCCCAGTGTGGAATCTTAACATCGTGCTTACTAGGCTCATGGGACCCCCATTTGAACCCCTGCATAAATGTGAACTTCAATTCCTTACGTGGAAAGTAGCGTTCCTAATTGCAATCACCTCTCTCAGGAGGGTGAGTGAGATCCAAGCTTTAACCATACAAGAGCCCTTCTTACAAATACATCATAACAAAATAGTTCTCAGGACAAACCCAAAATTCCTTCCTAAAGTAATTTCTCCTTTCCACCTTAACCAATCTGTGGAACTACCCGTGTTTTTCAAAACCCGGATTCTGTAGCAGAAAGAGCTCTCCACACCCTAGATGTCAAAAGAGCTCTAATGTATTACATTGACAGAACCAAGTCATTTCGCAAAACAATTGTTTGTAGCTTTCTCTCCACCACATAAAGGTAACCCCATCTCAAAAGCTGGGATTGCAAGGTGGATCGTTAAATGTATCCAAATATGGTACCAGAAAGCCAAACGCACATTATCAATTCCCCCTAGAGCGCACTCAACACGCAAACTAGGGGCTTCCATGGCATTCTTAAGGAATATTCCCCTAGAAGACATCTGTAAAGCAGCCACATGGTCTACAACACACACCTTCACTAAACACTATTGTGTTGATGTGCAAGCCAAGCAACAAGCTTCTGTGGGCCAAGCTGTTCTTAGAACACTTTTTCAAACTACTGCAACACATACAGGCGACCACCTCTAGGGGAGATACTGCTGTACAGTCTATGCACAGTGTGAGCTCTGCAGCTCACATGCCTCGAACGGAAAATGCTACTTACCAGTATGCATCTGTTCTTGGCATGTAGAGCTGCAGATCCTCACACGCCCACCCACCTCCCCGGGACCTGTATGTGTTCCAGTCCTATCTTATTTAGATATACACACATGGACATCCTTTTCCTTTCTACTAACTCCATCACTCCCCATTATGGCGAAAAACAATCTGAGGATGGAGTCGATGCCCAAGCGCACTATCGTCCGAAGGAGGAGTCACCTATCACCTGACCACAAAAGGCTTCTCCGAAGACAACACCAAAGTGCAAGCATCCGAGCCCAACACCAGATGGCGATCTAATGCAGTGTGAGGATCTGCAGCTCTACATGCCAAGAACAGATGCATACTGGTAAGTAGCATTTTCCATATGTGTGTGTACATGCATGCATAGTTATATAGAAGAAACATAACTGGTAAATATGTAATATGGCCCTACACTGGCATTGGCCACTCGGGTCAGTTTTTCACTCTGCTACTTGCTTGCTGTCTGGCACTTAAATATGAAATCATCACCCCAGTACTGAAAGACCTGCTCGCGGCTCTCCATCAAGGCCATGATTACATTGAAACTCGCATGTATTACTTTCAAAGCCGTCCACTCCTCCCGCCCCCCAAAACTTTTTTACCTAAGCTCCACCATCAAAAAGCAGAGACACCCTAAGACTTGAATCCAAAATTCTGAAAACCAATCAGCCCAGTCGCAATCCTCCTCTGGAATAGTTACAACCTTATAGAACTTTCTCCCTGATGAAATGCTTTGGCAAGAAGACCTGTAAACTTCTGCAAGAAAGTAAACCTCTTTTCTATTTAATTTTCAACCGAATTAAATCTTGCAACAAACTGAACTTCTACTTTGCAACTCTATCGCAGCTCCAAGATGAACTCTACCCTCCCTTCGATCAAATCACTTCTTCCCACGCTTCACTCGCTACCGGCACTGATGTGGCTTCAAAGTTTGCTACCTGGCTTTTAAAGCCATAGCAGGCACTGGCCCCACATATCTGTTCAGAAAGATCTGTCAGAATAAGGCTTTCTGGATCCTTTGTTCTTTTGCTGGTCACCAGATTTCAACATTGTCGCAAGGGGTGGCGGCGTACTTTCTTGTACCACAGCGCTAAGATGTGGAACTCCCCTGTCTGCCTCCTTGAGGCTGACATCTGACTGTTCTCCGTTCAGAAAGTCTCTAAAAACGTGGCTGTTTCAACAGTTGTAATGTGCCCTTTTGATGAGCTTAGCGCCAGGACACCCCTATGTTGGTGTAACATCATGCTTTATAGATATCATTCATTCATTCCTATCCTACATCTAACCACCGTTTCCTCACCCCCCCAATTCTGCCTTTCCTCCGAGACATACTCAACCTTCCCATCTACCTCACTCCTCTTTACTCCTTCCCCCTTACCACCTTCCTCATCTCCATGTAGACCACCCCAGGCCCTCCTGCTTTCGGTACCACTTCCTTCCCCTCACTTCATCCTCTTGCGCACCTCTTTCTCGCTCCAATCCACTTGCCAATATGGCTCACTTTACCTCACTGTTCCATGGTACTTCAAAACTTGTCCCATTGGTTTTGTTTTTCTTTAACGTATGCAGACACCCTGAGTAGTGTCACCATGGAAGTTGCGAAATAAACAACTTTGCTTTTGAGGGGTTTTGGTGACATCACAAGCCAGAGGGCCAAATGTCTCTTCATTTGTAAATATCACCAGAGCCTCTAAAAATACTAACATAGTATATGTTATCCATTTTTAGATCGCTTGTTTATTTTGGGGCTGAGATCATGAAATGGGACATTTTTCGAACGGGGTGTTTATTGAAAAGAGTAAGCGAAATACTGGTTGGTTGTCTGTGTTAGAAAGAAGAGAACATATTTATGTATACAGTTCAGAATTCAGGATTCACAAACCCTCATACTTCATGTTAAAAACACAATCCGATTTCAGGAGCTCCTGCCAACAAGGTACAACTAACATTTTTATGGCCTGCCCTTTGCTTTATGTCCAGTGAACTCAAAGATCTGCAGATTCACTGTGGAGCTCCCCTTTTATAAACTGTCCTCAACAGAGGTGGTGCACTCCCAGCCTAGTTTGAGGCTTGCAGAGTCTTACCTGTATGAGGTAACTAGGCGGTGGCCCCATTTACAGCTCGGGTGCACACACTCTGGTATGCATCCCTGGTAGGAAAACTGTCCACCTGCTCTCCCTTGGGTTCTCTGAGATGGGGGGGTTCACCTTAAGAATGACTGGAAGGGGTGGTCACTTGGGACCCTAAATAAGACGTTGAGCTCTCTCCAGGCTGCTCTTTATCGATGGTGGGAGTGACATCCTGCACATCTCAGTCCACAAACCATTCTCCCAGATGCCTGGCCTGCCGGTGGGGCCGGAGGAGAGGTTTCCCTATCACTTCTCTTAGGTTTCCCTCCCACTTTCCTGTGTTACTTTCTGTTACCTGGCAGCGGTGACCTTAAGCTTGGCTCATCCTGGAACAAGTACTCACCCACACCTTGACCGGCTCGCCAGGCCTGGAACTAACTTACTCAGGACCCTGTGAGGTCTACCGTCAAAGAAGCAAGATGCATTCAAACCCTTCCCAAAAAAAACAATGGGAGAAGACATTCAAAAGGTGCAGTAAAATTGAATTTGGCAGCAGAGGCTTTATTTTTCGGCCACTCAATAAGTATAAAAACGCCCCTTGGTCTAGTAGCCAGTACATCATATGGGTGTTTGGAGAGATTCCCCACACACATGCATTGCTTGGGGCCAAAATCGTTGCTAGACACTGTCCACCCACAGGCTGCGGCCACGCCTGGGTTCTTGAACCTCGTTGCTGCCTCGATCTGAGTGTGAGAGTGGAGCGGGACAACACCCTTCGAGGAGGAGAGCTGACCCCTGGACGTTTGAAATATCTGCCCAGGTCTTGGCTGCCTCATGGACCTGCTCGAAGGACTCCTCCGGAATCAAGAGCTCCTAGGAGCTGGGAGTTTGCTGCATGCCACTGACTTTGGAATCAAGGCAACGACAGTAGACCATAGACAATGCAGAGGTCCTCTGCTTGTGGCATCACTGCGGCGTCTACGTGGCTGAAGATGTCCATGGCTGCCCTTTCCCAGACCCACAGGGTTCTGGTGGTCTTGGACTTCCACAAAACTAGCTGGTTGCATATCCAGGTTGGTTCCTACTCTGGAAGCCCAGATCCCCGTTAGAACAGTGAAGCCAGGGAGCGCCCCCTGCAAGAGATGCCTTTTTCTTGAAATCTTGACCACGACCAGCTATTATCTGAACTTTGCGCCTGACCACTGCGTTGCCCAGGGTTGAACCAAGCGAGGAGACCATTGAAACGGGCCAGAATGACCATAGCAAACTAACTGCGTTTTATTCCTTTGTCTGCCACCTCTGTTCTGTGGGCTGTTAATGGGCAATTACCAAATTCCCCTGCACTGTAATCACAAAAGAAGGCATTGACCCTATGGCCATTGCTATGTGAGATTCTGCATGTAAATAGTAAAGAAATAAATTCTAGAGGTTTCTTTCATGGCCCCAGAAGGTGCCAGCGCCTTCCAGAATTCTCTGTGTGATCTAATTATAGTTGTTGTGTTATTTTGTTGGGTTATTTCTTTCCTGTTCTTGTTTGACATTGTGTTTTTTTTTTTTATGTTTTGCTGTGTCTGATGTTCAAAGTCGCGTGGTAGTTGGCAGTTTCCACTGAGGATGGTGCCCAGTTACCACGCGCTGTCCCGCCTTCCCCACCCTGACAACTCCCCACATTTTTTCCCCTAATTATTATGACAGTGCATTTTCTGCTAGAACTTTCTCATTGAATTTAAAAACAGTTAGGAGACGTTCTTTGGTTTTTTCCCCATCGCATCGGGGGGAGGGTCATTCAGCTGAGTTTTGTGCTCTTTTTTGCTTTTGGTTTTTTTCTGCTGCTTATTTTTCTGCCTCTTGTGACAGTCAGACTGCCAGCAGCATTCGAAGCGCTGCGACGAGCCAGATTTGCCTGTGGAAATGTACAGAGTGCTCTCCAGACAGCACCCCCCGGACTAAGCCGATGCCTCCGCCTCCCCCGGTGGAAATTTACCGCTGCCTGCTTGGTGCGGATCGGCCTTGTCATCCGAGCTGTGAGCCATTGTCGGGGACTCGGGGGGGGCAGTGGGGGGGATGATGAAATGTTAATGCCGCAGCGCACTGAAGTACCTGCCACGGCCTCCTGACAGCTTAAACTCCAGGGCAGGGCTGGGCTGGAAATTCATCATTGCGTGCTGCATTGCACCGAATTGTGCAATTAAAAAATAGGTTCGAAACCCCTGCCACGCCCTCCCCTTCTGTCCTTTAATTCATGAATAATTGAGTCATTCCCAGCCCTTTCGAGGTGGCTCCGGTTCCATCTCCCCCCCCTTCCCCCTTCTGCTCTTTAATTCATGAATAATTGAGTCATTCCCAGCCCTTTCGAGGTGGCTCCGGTTCCATCTCCCCCCCCCTCCTTCCCCCCTTCTGCTCTTTAATTCATGAATAATTGAGTCATTCCCAGCCCTTTCGAGGTGGCTCCGGTTCCATCTCCCCCCCCCCTTCCCCCCTTCTGCTCTCACTTTCCTATCCAGCCAAAGCAGGCATCCACGGCTCGCTACCATTAAGCACCCCTACCCGGCCACCTGGTGTGGTGGAAACGTTTTGGGATGAACCTTCCATGCACAAGGCTCCCACTCCCCCAATCTCTTTACCTTGCTACCCCCCTCCCACCCCCCCACCAAATGCGTTGATGAGACCACGCTGCTGAATTAAGCGCTTTACAGGACATTCATTTCAAATCAGCTGCCAGCCATTGTAAACGAGGCCGACGGAGAAGAAATGTGCTTAGTTCGCAGTTCGACCCCTATCTTCAGTAAGAGCGCCTTGGGCCAGTCCGGAGCCCCCAAGCAGGTACCTGGGCTGCTCTTACCAATGGGGTGGGATGGTGGGTGAGGAATTTGGAGGGGGAACCATCAGAACATCCCCCTAACGCCTTGAACCTCATATGAGGAGGCTCAAGGTTGGTGGCATTATTGTATTGAGTTTTGGAGGTAATTCCAAAGTGTATCCCGGCCCGGTAAACCCGGTTTGTAAAATGCAGAAATTCACCAGGGTCCTTGACTATCAGACCCCTGTCGCCCTCCAGAGCTAAACCCACCAAGTTAGCTAAACATTAACAAAGCGACAGTCCTTCAGCGCAACCCCATGCCTGCCTATCACTAATGCTATAGAGCAGGGGTTCTTAACCTGTTGACTTATGTGCATCGCCACTGAATCATGATAGGAAGCCGAGGACCCAGGTCCAAGCAATTACCCCCATGTGAACCTCCAAAAATATAGAATCATAAATTAAAGAAATACACTAATTATGAGATTTCTTAAATTCACCACAACAAAACCTAAAAAATTCATATTTTACTTTTAATGAGGAAGTTGAAGCTTTTACATTTATTCCTAAAAGACAAAGCGATATTCTAGAGTTTGGTCTATCACTCTCTTTTTGTGCCTAAATAAAGCGATGTCTATTTGTCAGCCCATACACGTGCTTCAAGTGAGGCCACCAGTCTTCAGCGCTACTGTTTGCTGAACTTATGGTACTTCCGCCAATCAAGCTATGGATCCCAACTTAGATTTTAACCTCGAATTTTGAACTCCTTCACGTTTACAGAGCATTAAAAAAATTCTATTTTATATTTTTCTTGTCTAATGTGTATATGCGTTACTAATCTGCTAATATTTAACTTTCTGTGCAGTTGCGGACACACTGAGTAGACCTTGTTTTTTTTTTCTCCACTTGTGACTGATTTATCACTATCGGCAGCTTTTGCAGTCCAATAGGGAAAATGTGTGTCCGACACCCTGAGGTTGTGACATACGATGATCACCTTCTACTTATGTCACACTTATAAGTTGTCTATAATTGCGTAGCACAGGCCTGCCCAATCCTTCAAAAACTGTTTTCTGCTACAAAAAAAGCGTGTTTATACCACTTGTTGCCACTGTAAATCTCCACCCGGATTGTACAGCGCACTGAAACCCGGTGGGGTGAGGTTAACTCCCCAAATAGTGGGCCAATTATACTAAGATAATTTGATACATTTATTTCTGGACCCTGAGGCGATTTAGGGTAGCATGGTCTCAAAGTGTTTTTGGAAAATCTGTAAATCGCTAAGTAGTCTGTTATATGTTTATCCCACTATACCATGACACTTTTGGGGAGCTGCCACAATTCGGCTGTCCTTTCTGCACCAGCAACATAATTAATTGCTGTGCATATAAAATGCAGGTTACCTTTTTTCTCTAACGAAAATATTGCAGAGTTAGAACTATTTGGAAAGTTTGTTCTTTGTTCTTAAGTTACAAACTTAATCGAGGGGTACATTAAATGCAGACTACTAGTTTATATTCCTACAAGGCCAACTCAGCGTTTCATGCTTGATAAAATGAGTGCCATTGATGTGGGTAATTGGAATAACAGGTTATATATGCAGCGCTTCATACTATAGTTCTGCAGATTCTAAGGAAAGTAAATGACAAGTTTTATTATTATACATTTAAATATTCATTTTCCGACATTGGAAGGATGGAAGCCCATGACTTGCTAACTTGGTGTTTGTGATCTTTAGATCACAGCAGATGTCATCGCGGACCATTTAAATTACTGAGCTACCCTGTAAGCATAATACTACAAGCATTGGCAATGCCAATAGGTCTGGCTTTAGAGGAGTGTTGTATGGTAATGTGAAGCATTACAAATAAATAGCATGGAAGTGGGACATGTATTTGTGTTGAAACAAAGAACTGTAGAATAATATTGGTTAAGGTTAAAAGATCAGGAGTCCTTTGCACCGTCAAGCCAGACCTAAACATCCATGTAGGTGAATGACTGCCCACCTCTTCTCTGTGCTACTGCTTGAGAACACCGTAAATTATCTAGTTATCTAAGACACTTTAATAGAATTACAATGTTATGTGTGTGCCCCTGAAAGTTAAAGCTCGAGCAGCTGGATAAATAAAATGATCACTGCTGCCTGGAGGGCAAGCACATTTTTTTTTTGTGAAAGCAGACAAGTTCTGCCCAATCAAAATCTATATTTCTGGCTCCCAACAGGTGGGCGGAGCCAAAGCCCCTCTCTAGTGATGCTCACATAATTGTCTGGCGACAGCTGCGCTTTCAAGCCAGACCGTAAAAACCTGACCTGTTCAGTGATTTTCAATAGCAGCAATCTTTCGCTGGAAACTGTATAAAACCACAGGTTGTTAGAAAGGCAGGCAGGGACAAATGCATTTCATTTTGAGACACAAAAAAATAAACTGTGATTGGTATTCATTTTGAATGCAGGGTTTGTAAGAACTATAGATCTGTGGTGAGGTAGGACATGCCCTCTAAATGCCATACTTTTTGCATCTGTGGCACACGCTTTGCCTTGAAAGTTCAAAGGCCACGAGTTATGGAACAATAGGCATGCCTTGCATCATCACTTGAGTCTGCTGATAAGGCCAGTTGTACAACTAAACTTGATGGACCTTTACTACCTTTCGAAGGATTTGTTCTATGTTATTTAATGCAGCATCAGGGAAAGGAGCACATGGGTCAAAAACATTTTGCATAATTCAAAGGCCATACAGCTGTTTCAGCAAGGTGCTACCTAGTAAAAGCGGAGGTTGGCTTCTACCGCTCACAAGCTTTCTCCAATGCAGTGTTTCTGCATTAACTAGTTTTTTTATTTATTTTAATTTTATTTAATGCGATTTTATATAGCGCAAACATTACCCGAAGGTGTCAGAGCGCTTTACAAAAGAACCAGTTGCGTTACATAAGGACTTTGGATTACATGAGTTACATAAGAGATACAAACAGAAAAAATTGCAAATGTACACATTGTAAAGTCACTCAAGGAAGAGATACAAACAGATAAACTCTAAAATCACATAGGAATGGTAGTAAGTACAAAGGTCTACTACATATAAGTTATATATATATATATATACAAATTCACTCAGGATTACATTTAACAGCGATTAGGCTTGGACAATTATATATTACATATTTACAGAGCAGGAAATTCTTGCCATCGTTCAGCCAGGTGTTCAGGTGGTGTTGCACTCAAGGGTGGTAGTCTTGGGTCTGGAGGGATCCCCGAGTTGGAGATGTCCATAGGGGTAGAAGGCCGGATGGTGGTGGGGGAAGCAGCATGCTGGATCCCCGGGCTGATCTTGAGGTCATGCTGGGCTCCATCTTGTGGATAGAGGAGGGCACTCAAGGGCAGGTGGAACTGTGCCACGAAGTCAGGTCTCCCGCCTGGCTCAAGCACCCGCAGTGAGTCCCCGGCAGGCCCAGCGCGCCAAAACCGCATATAGGCATTGTAAGCGGCGGGCACCATGTTTAAGTCAGTCAGATCGTGTCGGGCGCCCCCGCTGCACTTCTATATGTGCTATAACCTCCTTTACTGTGGCTGTGTTGTTGTATCCCCTGCACTCCGGCGGAATATGCTCAGCGCTGGTGAGTCCCGGGGGCCCCAGAAGCCAACTCACCCCTCCGGGGTCACTTTTATTCACGGCGGACGGGCCCTCCAATGCTCGCGGCTCCCACAGCTCTTCTCTGACGGGATAGTCCCTACCTTGGTCTCGGTCTTGGGATCAGCTCTCACTCCAGTGGGGGGGAGATCAGCGCTAACTCCAAGGGCTACTTGGGTTCACCCAGGGTGCCCAGGTCCTCACCGGTCTCTCAGGTACGGCACTTCAGCTCTCTGGACTGCTCCGGTCGGGCGTATCAGCTGCAGGCTCGCCCTCCTTCGCTTTGCCTGTGTACCGAGGCCCTATTCAACAGGACGCACGCAGTCGGCACTCCGGAGCAGGCGTCCCACTCCGCGTCGCTCCAATCCGTGTTGCGTGTCACGGCCTCAGGGTCCCCGCAGCACGGTCGCCAGCCAGTCTTCTTTCCGCGCAGGGCTTACTTGCTGCTGCGTCTCGGCGTTCAACTCAGCACCAACGATACCAGGGTCAGCCTCCTCACTTCGCGGCCACCATTTTAGCGCAGCTTACACGACTCCGATCCGGAGAGAAATTTGCTCGATTCTTCGCCACACGGGGTCTTCTGGAGTTTCCACCAGTGTCAGCACAATCCCTGGACGTTCCGCCGCCCGGATTATGCAAAGGATTCGTGCCCGGGGCTCACGATCCTTATCGTCGGGGGATGCGGCGGACGGAGCTCCGGAGCTCCGCTCCGTCGGCGCCTGGCCCCGCCCCCTCCACTCATCATCATTGGTGCAGTCTAGCATAGCTGACCTAGAAGATGACTCAGTGAACTGAACGATCAACATTGACGAATACTGGACGCTGGTAGTCATGAGTTCCCATCCCAACAAGGCAGTATCAGCCTTTCAAAGACAAGGACGTTGAGTACCATAAGTAAGGTAAAAAGGAACAACTGGAATTACCAACACTCAGAAGAAAAGCAGAAGTATGGTATTTACTGGAATATTAAAAAAAAAAAAAAAGTATGCTGAAGCCGTATTAAATATGGAGCGGCAAAGAAGAAACTTGTTGAAAGTTGTTTAAAACAAAACCTTTTAGTGATGGGATTGAGAATAAGAACACTGATTCAACAGTGTCACACAGACGCCTCTCTGAAACATCCCAGCACTTGTCTACAGCAGCAGAGAAACCAAGATGAATCAAGGACACACACCACTGAAAAGAGGAATAAACAATGGTTGATAAAAGTACATTGTAGCATGGATCAACCATCCACCCTACTGCCCTCAGGTGCTGTTCAATCGTTTCCCCATTGCAACATATCCGGATGGTACACTATACCTGCCCCCCCACCCCAACTTTCATACTAACCAACATGATGATGACCAGTCAAAAAGTGTGCAGCTGTCGGTGGGTATGTCAGTTCTCTGTTCTCTCTTGTCCTATAGTAGAGCACTGGCAAACATATCCATAAGAACTTGACCCTGCTGTCACACAAATTCTTGGACAGTCATACCGTAATCTCTAAAGTTCAACTGGGGTCAAATACATAAACTTACCACAACCCTGGCTGTTAGTGTGTTGATATTCCTACCATAAACCTATTAGTAAATTAATCACCATGTCCAATCTTTCCAGGACGCATCGCAATAAGATCCCGTTCACTCTGTTGAAGGCCTTCTTCGCAGCTAAGAAGACAATCGCCGGTCTCTCTGAATCAAGAGACCTTTCTAGACAATATTCCTCAAACGATTAAATCTTCTTTCGACCCTTAACATCCAGGTTAGTGTGGGTGACTTGATGTCCGTAGTAGTAGTTATTCTAGCCTTTTGGCCAGAAACTTCATACAGAGCTTCATGTTAGCGTTGAAGAGAGTGATGTAGATGTTGCATTGTCTTTGAATTGCTTGTGAATTATTGTAATATTGCTTTCAGACTTTTTTGGGGGGTAACCCTGCCAGCAAAACACAAAGAATAAAATCCATCATCAAGGGCTTCATCTCAAACTCAAATATCCAATAAAAGACGACTGAGAAACCGTTAGGATTGAAGCCCTTATTTACTTTCATCTCACCAAATACTCTTCGCATGCCACCAGGGGAAACCATGAACAACAAAGCCGCCTACTTTTCTGGCAATAACTCCGGGATCCTTATAGTGTCTAGATATCTCTAGCCACTTCCTCGCAGAGTTATGTAGCTCCTGGTGGAAGGATCTAACAAGCGGGCCTTTTCCCTCTCACCCGTGACTGGGCTGCTGTTGTGCCGACAAAGGCTTCCCATGCATGACTTAATAGATCCAAGTGAGGATGCTCTGTCCTTATTTCGCTTGTCATAAAATAAAATGTCTGTATAAGAAAGGGCAATAATCTGAGGGTCTTGAATGTGTAGGAAGCCCACCCAAAACCCGATGGCAGATAGGGATGGCCCAGTGCATGGAAGCGGAGTAAGTAATACATACAGGGGGAGGAGATTCCAGAGGATCTGAGAAACATGGTTGCAGCACTTTGGGTAATGAGACCTCCTACCAGAGGAGAGTGCGAGGGAGAAAACTCTCAGAAGGACTGGTACAGATCCTGGGAGAGGGGAGTAAAGAACTGGAATGTCACACCAATAACAGACAACCCAAGGGTCAAGACCACCTGTACAGAGAGTACCATGACGCATCTAACTGAGCTGTACACAGTCTGCAGCACTTGCAATACCATGCCACCTTTCTATTCTAATATTTTAAATAAAACCAATAAAATGTAAAAAAAAAAAAAAAGCAGTAGTTTCTCAGATCTATTCACTAGTAATACATTCAGTTGTTCCCGAATTTTGTCATAGTCCTAAAGGCTTTACAAGTTCCTTTGGCTTTAAAATTCACATTATCAATGGCCAGTTCCCATACGAATAGAACTTTTACCTGAGATCTCTCCCACCTGGAGGCTAAGGCCATGAAACAGAGTTTGCCAATTAACACCTCCTTTATGGCATAAAACACTGTGACCATCCTAAATTCGAGTCAAATTTCTGTCCACCTATTCCTTGATCGTATTTCCTTATCTCCACCATGTTAAATGTATCTTTCATTCTCCGTCTCCTATCTCGAGGAGCCATTGGCCCGAGGCGCACTGCTTTTGAAATGGGGAGTTGTCAGATATTGTTCTGTTCTTTCTTCTACCGGCTTCTCTGACCTCTCTACCCAGCCTTGTGGGAAATATGTGATCTGTCCTAGAGAAGAGGTGGTGTACATGGGAGAAGAATGTCTCATAATCAACTTTCTCATCAGTCAGTCCCAGATTGAGAAGTTTCTCCTGAAAATTCCAAGATACCACCATCAAGGAGGCCCCCACCTGCCCCACTCGCCCCACTCAGAGGTGTCTAACTTGGAGTAAATAACTTTGAGATCGATTGTCGCAGCCAAGCCCACTATCGTGCGTAGTAGCTTTTCCAAGTATACTTGTTTGAGGTTTGGGGGCATAAGCCACAACCCACATCAGAATTTCCTTGCCCGTATTCTCTTTGACCAGGATGTATATGTGTTCCTTTTCACCCAGGTTATCCGACAGGGGGACCAGCTCCTGCCTGTGGTCCAGAAAGGCTACCCCACAAACGTTGCCCTAACAAAGGCATTGAATTGCCACTTTCATATGGCTAATCAGCTCATATAATTCTTAGATTGATCTCTTGCAGAGCCACTATATCAGTATCCTTCTTAAGTAAAGATCGAATCTTAGTTGGGGAGTTCAGTCTCTTAACATTCAGCGGAAGAACACTGAACCCAAGAGCCCACTGCTAAAATGGGACATAGGAAGGAGAATCCCTATTCCTGCCATGAGGAATATTCCTCCTTTAAGAGTCAAATCCCCATTCCCAAATACTGGGCAGATCCTCAGGATTAGACTTTGCCCTCACAGGTAACCAAGTTTACCATTTTGGTGGAAATCTTGCAGTCACCCTCTTCAGTTGCAGTGCCCTTCCTCTCGCATTTAATGAAATTCCTCTGGAACCTTTCATGGCTGCCTAGGAAAAGCCTTTCTTCGACCCTGCAGTCCACAGACAAACTGACGAATGCCACAGGGTAACCTGAGGTGATCTGAAATATTGGTCCTTACACCTGTTGCCAGAGAGCCTGGTGGTTCTAACTTCATGGTCAAAGTGAACCCCAATACCATACCTATAGCCCCTCTAGACAGGGTGTCCAAACTGCAGACGCCATAGGCTGAAAGGCTTTTGCTTTGGGAAGTATTGCTTTCCGTATGGTGAATGCCACGTACCTCTTAGACCATTGTGTGCATGCCTTGTGGGAATTCAAAAGGCTGGCAGTTCTATTACTACCCGAAGACATGCGGGAGCAGGTTTTTCAATTAGCCAATAATGCTTGGATTCTGTGGTTAACTTGGCCCATCCATTGGCAAGATGATCACTTTACACCGACATGCTTGCATGCGTTTTTACAGGGTTTTTGAGAATTGTCTAGGCCACTCTGATGGATATTCCCTTCAAAGGCGAGCAGGTGTTTGATGAAAAGGTTGACCCTTTCCTGGAGCGCTTCAAGAATTGCATTGCTTCGGCCTGTTAGCTGGACATGGCTTCGCCTGCAAGGTGGTTCCATCAGCAATACAAAAAGTTCAGGGAATAATCCATAGCTCAGCAGTCCAGGCAGAGACAATTCTCTCAGTCGGTCTGAAACCTCGCAAATCTACCGCTCCTTTTGAGGCAGGGGTAGATCAAGAAGTCTGCAGCGTCAGCAGAAGAACCAGTCCCCTCTGTCATCTGCCAGGTCTGCTGGCTCAGGAATTCTCTGCTCCTTAGAGCTTTGTGAAGCCATTTACTCCCAATTTAAAGAAGGAAAAAAAATCTAAAATATTCATCAAAAACTTGCAGTGAATGGGGGTAATAACTGCCCCACGAGGGACAATGGGTTGGTCAGGATGGCAGTACTTTTGTAGCATCTTCAACTCCTGTGCTATGATATGTAAAATGTTATATCCAGGACTGAATCTGAATCACAAAGCGATTTACTGGCCTGCCTCTATTTTTAACATGGCTAGTGACGTAATCATGCCTTATCTTGCGGCATTATCCCAACCATCCTTGGAATAAGCTGCAATGCTGCGGAACTTGAAGAATGCACTGTTGGTTCTGCTGTTACAGAAGCCTACGCCTGACCCAGTGGTGCTGAGTAGCTATCCACCAGTTTTCCTTCTTCCTTTTCCAGCTAAGAAAGCGGTATTAATCATCAACTTTCTTCTTTTATTAATCTAACAATCTTTTAGAATGCATTCATGCTGGGCTTATCCCTTTATATAGACCAGAAGTGGCCTTGCTAGCAGTTATATGTGATAACCATATGCTGCTTGATTTAGGAGGCAGTGCAGTGCTGATCTTTCTGGATTTAAGCGCAGCTTTTGATAATCTTTCTCACAATACTCTTTGTGTGAGGCTCAACTCTGTCGGAGGCAACGAACACGCTTTAAAGTGGGCTGTCATTTTTAATGAATCTGACTTAGATGGTGCTGTGGGGTCCATTTTATCCCAATGCAAAATCTCCCTTGTCCATTAATAGATCACAACAAAGGTTTTGATTTAAGGAACGCACCAGGCAGAAACGAGTCAACACTTAGGAGGCCAACTCACTATAAAAAATGCTGAAATAATTAAGCATATTACTTTTAGTCTTTCAACGCATTTGGTTAAATAGCTTCTTTCCTTTGCTAAAAAAAAGTAATTGGCCTCATCCTTATAATAGGCTCTGTTTTAGACAGTTATATGCTCAGGAACTTGTTTTTTGATGATTTTTTTTATACATATGTACTGAGAAGGTTAATGTACTGTCTTGTCTTTTTGATAAAGCATTTAAAAAATCAGCAATAAAAATCAGTTTGAATTGATCCCCTGCATTACAGAATTTGCTTATGCAATATATATTTGGTGACATACTGAATTAATTTTATTACCAGAATGTTATTCTGAATAGCCAGAATAAAATTCAAGGCACTGGTTATTATTCATAGAGCACAGCACAATAGAGGCCCAAAAAAAGTTAGGAGGCTAGTTTCTCCCTACATCCCAAAGAGGCAGTTGCGATCTAGCACGGAAGAACGCCTAAAATAGACAAAGTTTAGGAGGGAGAAATGGGGAGGATGGTCCTTCTCCCACCTAGCTCCCAAACTCTGGAACTCTTTGCCGTTGGAACACAGACTGATAAACAGAGAACTACAGTTCCGCAAAGAGATCAAGACATGGTTGTTTATGCAATATCTTTAGTACATGGTTGGCCCGCATTCAGTACCTGACCGCGCAGCGCTGGGAAGCCTTAGGGCAGCCATGCGCTTTACAAATTCCAATAATAATAATAGTTGCTATTAACCAGCAACTACTTTAGTTACCCCATAGGGTGAAATTTCTCCTAAAGAAAGAATATCTTCCTGGTTTTTGTAAGGTCTCAGGGTCGTCACCACCCACATCCGTTCCACCACTTCCCTTGCAAAACGGCGTATCAAGAGCCTGGTTCTTATTCTCTGTTGAAGCAGAGAGCTATTTCCAGACACCAAGATCATGGACACCACAACCAAGTTCTTTGTATCACCAGCTGCCAAAGACAGAGAGTGGCACCCAAAGAGGGGCTCAGCTCCCTTCATCTGAAGCTCCATCTGCTCTGAGCATCAATGCGAAAGCTTCTCTTCAGATATGTGTCTCACTGGTTGTGGCAGGTGGTTTCTTGGAGCTCTACCTAGTCATGACGGAGCTTAAAGCCTCTGTTGTTTTGTTACTTAAAAAGTGAACGGTAATCTCAATTTCCATTGCAACTGTGTGCGCTCAGCTGTTGGTTTTATTTTCTATATGCCTCTCACACCTTGGAAATTAAGTTGCACAGAGTTAACATGGTATTGTTTGTCCTGGACGTTTTAATGAAAGATTTAATATAAGACAGGCCTACAAGTCTGTTGACATCATGGACTGATCGTCTAATTGACACTATTGTGTAAGGCGGTTCTTAGTAAAACACCATGCCTCTGAATCAAGGTATTTAGCGATTGGTCTCCTAACTGATGGTGATTTATTTATTTTGTGATCAAATAGTCACAATGGCTAATTGATCAGATACTGAAACTACTTGCAGTGTCACCCTGGTCACAAGTGGTGTTCAAAAACACCTCACAATAAATATAGATCAATTCTGATTTGATTCCACACTCTGTTTACATATCCTCTGTAGGTCTCACATTTCGATTTAAACTAGGACACAGAAGTCAGCTACACTGTATCAGGAAGTATGATATCTGACCCCATTGGTGATTTTATTGATCCCCTAAATGCTGGGAGTAGAAACTCCGGGATGGAGGTAATTAGAAGCTGTGTGATTCCAAAGGCTAATGGGGCTAGAGGTTGGGGAAAAATACCCCCAGATGTCTCGCCATGCTTGAGTAGGCCAAACGAAATCTACGACAGTCATAGTTCTGAGGGAGGAAGAATGGTCGGTGGCCCAACTATTACATCTGTAGCTGCTGGCCCATGTCTTCCTTCCGCAGCCGATCCTGGTGTCACCCACACACAAGCCAGCATCAGCCTAATATCTTGGAACCTGGCAGGAATCCCTCTAAATTGGTTGACCCTGATTGGTTATTGTATATTGGTGAGCACGATGTCTGTATGTTCCAAGAGACCTGGGCCACTGAAAAAGTTTTTGTGGATGGGTTCATGACTAATAGTGTAGAAGCTAAACCCCCCGAGCACTTTGGGAGGGCAATTGGGGGTCTTTTGATTCTAATTAAGAATAATGTATTTAAGTCATGCACCTCATTACAATAAAAAATGTCTAGACCTAATGGGAATTACTGCTTTGCTTCCCTCTGGATTGGTCTTGGTACTTTTAAATATTTATGTAAGTTCGACTGGGGCTTGTATTGAATCCCCTACTTTATCCATTCTTGAAGAAATCTTAGGCTCTTTGCACCCGAACACAAAAATAATACTGTCTGGAGATTTCAATACATCCTACAAACCATCCTCTTATATTAGTGAGGTTACAGAGGAGGAAGATGACCAATGGGGTATCAGGGTATTTTACTGGGAAACCCTGAGTCAACTTGACGGCCAGTGGACGCAAATTAGGCTCCCTAACAGTTGGCAGATGGTTGAGGGCATGTAATGGATGCACTACTTCTGACCCTGATCGAGCTCCTACCTTTAGAAGAGGTAATTACACGAGTGTCATTGATTTTGTTATCCTAGACTTGAGATTATGGCCATTTTTGGCTGATATGAAAGTGGACAGGCGATCTGAAAGTGACCATTATTCTCTGGTAGTATCATTGGTTGGAGCCCCATTAGTTAGGGAATAAAATACATGTTACACAGTAGTGCCTGAACCTGTATTCAGCGCCTTGAGACCCTCGCGGGTGAGTAGCGCGGGTGAGTAGTGCGCTTTATAAGTACCTGATTGTATTATCTTACTGCCGATGTTATGTCTCCTGGCCCAAAGTTATGTCGAACCCAATGCTGCTGTCTCAGATATATGGGCTTTATGCCTAGTTCTTAACAATCTATGAAGGGGGTGAATGAATTAGAAATTCCAATCCTGAGCATACATAATCTACTCTTCAAAGAGCTACAACAGGTATTTTATAAGGATATGGCCCACAAGAAGCCAGCTCTGGGGAAAGATATCAATTGGTATGATCTTACTTGCCGGCAAGCTAAATGCTCCTTAAGATCCGCTGATTTAGGCGGCGATAGGGTCCTAATAGCTCAAGCAAGGCACACTTACAAAGCCGCGTTAAACCTTGCAAAAAAGAATTGGGACGATAGAATTTGGGAGGACATGCTGCTTGCAGTTAAAACAAATGATAATAGCCTCTTTTGGCGTACAGTGACTCAAACTAGAGCTGATAGTACAAAGAGCTATCAACAACATATACCAGCTGACAAATGGGTATCCCACTTTTCTGACCTCTACGAGGCAAAGGTTGGTGACACTTCAGGGCCTTGTAGCAACCCAATAACCACCATAGGTTCATCTTGCCATGACATCTTAGAATCCTATAGCCCAGCTATCACCTGTAGCTTAGAGGATACTGCAAGTGCCATCTCCTCGTTAAAAACTGCTAAGGCACCAGGACCGGATAAAATTCCAGGGGACTTCTATGAATCGGAACCCCAGATTTAGACAGTCTATCTTAACCTGCTTTCTAATGCTATAGCACGTGGGGGTGAGGTACGTGACTCCTGGAGAGGGGCCGAAATCGTCACAATATATAAGAAGGGTGATGCATGCGTACCCTCCAATTATAGGCCAATTAGCCTAATTGACAATGCCCAGAAGATTTTCGCCAAGCAAATTCTTGACAAGTTGTTACATTGGGTAGACGCAAACAAAATGTCAGCCCTCCAAGCTGGGTTCCGCTCAAAGATGAGCACCTCAGATCAAATTTTTAGATTCACCACATTGTATTGGAAATATATTTCTTTGCGACATCAGAAACTTTGTGGCGTTAATCGATCTTAGGGCCGCATTTGATCTTATTCCACGTACCAACTTGTGGCGTATCTTAAATAAGATGAGGGTCCCAGGGAATTTGATTCATCTCATGTCCGAGCTGTATAGTAATAACTTTGCCCAGGTACGGTGTGGCCATGTGGGAGAACTAACTAAATGCATCCCAATCCAGCGGGGTGTACGACAAGGATGTGTCCTTGCTCCTACGCTCTTTACCCTCTACATAAATGATGTGGTTAACATTCTGCTGAACTGTAGAAATGATTCCCCTGCCCAGAATGGCAATAAAGTACTGATTCTTTTATTCGCACATGACTCCCTTCTCATTTCCAAGACACCAATGGGGCTCCAGCTCCTTGTTGATAAATGTACAGACTTCTGTGTGGGAAGGGGCTTGGAGCTCAATGCCAACAAGACCAAGTACATGGTGTTTGGGAAGGGAGTGGCCAAAAATTCAATCATACGGGCTGGTGGTGAAACACTAGAGAGGGTGAGGAGCTTCGATTATTTAGGGGTTAAGGTAATGGAGAGCCTGAAGTGGAAAGACCAGCTAAGTAAAAGCACGCTACTACTCAAGCACAGAGCAAACGTGATTAATAGGTTACACAAGCAAACAAGCTCCTGTGCAGTCTCACCGGCCCTGGAAGTATATCGTGGTAAGGCGCAAGGAGCCGCTCTGTACGGAGCTGAGACTCAGGGCTGTACTGATGTCTCTCCACTTACTGTTGCGGAAAATAGATTTGTCAGACAGTTGGTTTCTGTTCCCAATAGCACACAGTTAACCCCCTTATTCTTTGATTTAGGACTAAAAAGAATTGCAAATTTGGCTGTCTTTAGTCCACTTGTTTATTGGCTCTGATTATGGGTCGCTCCTCAGCTAAGGGAATTTAGAGATTGCCTCGCTGATCTGCTTTCTGTCAGAGGTGCCAAGTCAATACCCTGGGTTAAATTTGTCTCTGACTGGCTAAACAAATTGGGTCTGTTAAGGCTATAGACCAATCTGGAAAAAATGTGTAAAGTCGATCTTAACATCTTGAAATCTAGCTACTGGATTCATATCAAAGATGGCTATACAACCAACCAGTCAACTGGCACATTGACAAACAGATTTCTAGATATTAAATCGCTGCCCCGTTTTGAGGAATTTCTAGACTTTGTTTCTTCCCCCTTATCTGAAAGCCTCTATGTTCGCTTTCAATTTTGCACTTTACCTCTGAGGTCCTTTACCAATAAATGGTACAAGGACCCAGTTTCCAGTATTTGTCCGGCGTGTGGCTTGGAAAATGAGGATGAGATACATACATTATTCTTCTGTCCCAGCTATCTTGGCCCGTGCCGGAAAGGGATTATTCCTACATGTCGTAATCTGTAGACGACTAAACACTTAGTGGCTTTTAGAATTTTAAAGAGTGACACTACTACTGCAATTGTTATTGCTACGAGTAAATTTTTACAGGCAGTCTGGCACAAACGTGGTAGATTACAGACTGTGACACCCAGCGGCTAGGCTAACTTTTAACTACTATCTAATTTTAACAATACTTATTTTACACTAAACAAAAGGATAAAATTGATGTGTTTTTATGTGTCTACTGCTTGATTTGCACATAGTCCTGTCTGACCTTTGCACTTGTTATGCATGTAAGCAAAGATCATATGAAAGGACTTTCGAATAGTATTTGTTTTTTAATGAGCTTGAGTCGCGTGGTGTTTTTAGAATGTATCTTGATGTATATATTGTATTGTCTCCTTCATGTATACTTTGATGGTACTTGGCTACCGAATAAAGTTTTTCTACTACTACTACTACACTATATCGTGTGGTCTAGAAATTACCCAAAGCCTTGACATTGAGAGACTTTACTTCCTTGCTTATATAAAGAATATATTCTTGAATAGAAAACTAGGCATGTCAAAGCATCGTTTCTTGAACCTTCTTGCTGTTCACCCTCGAGAGCCTGCCGTACTCCTAAACTTAAACCTATTCATTAATTCAGTTTCGATAAAGACCTCCCAATGCAGTTAACAAAATGGACCATTCCAGATACAAACATAATATTTGAAAACCGCATCAGTGCAAAAATTTGATCTTAAGTTCATAAAGCAACATCACATTTATATCCATTTCATCAAAACGTTTAAAATTTACTATCATAGGGGGCGTGGCTTGGACGTCGGAGGGAATGGCTGCCTAGCTCCGCAGATCGGCACATCGATAGGGGGATAATCACCTTTACGAGCGCAAATGCGCGACCAGGACGACGGCAGACGCGAGGCTCCCACTGCTGACACAACGGAGACTAGATTGTGTCCAACCACAGCGGTATCGTCGGAGTGGTAGCAGGTTATCAGACTTTTCTCCGGAGAGAAACGCGCCCGCCGGAACACGCAAAATGGCGCTGAAGATCGCCGGGAGACAAAACGGAGCCTGCACAGAGAATGCGACCTGCTAAAGAGATGCCGATCGGCGCCGATGCCGAATATCAACTAATGCTTACTGCCAGCCGGTAAGAGATAGTACGGGCGCTCTGCTAACGCCGCCTGTTATTTGAGAGGACCTTCTGCGCTATGCCTGACCCTAAAATGGCCGCCAACGCTCGGCGTTTTCTCGTCCTCATTGCCTAATGCACAAAATTAAAACACGACTTTCAGAACTACCGGCTCCAAAATAAACCCTTATGCTGCCTGCCTGAGCCAAATCACCCCATCAGCTCTAACACTGGCTGATACAATCAGCAAGAACAGTGGCAAAGCCAGTAATAAGCCACAACTGAAGATACATATGGAAGATTATGGGAGAGCCTGTGTGGGTGCCCTTGTGAATGCCATTTCTGGGAGCATTCTTGGGAACTTTCAGATCCTTTACCCCCACTTTAATCCCTGCCTCATATGCTAAGCCCAATAACAAAGCCAGCAAGAGCCAGCAAAATAAGCCAAGCCTGCATCCATACACGGCTACTTTTTGTCTGTCCACCTAATACCTACTTAATACATACCTGGACAACAGAACAGAGCTGGGACGACTCATAAACACGGTACAGGGGCCCTCTGCCTCCGCAACAGCCCAAGAGACTATAGTCACTCCTACATGCCGCCTGAACAAGCTCCGACGAAAAAAAAAAAAGAACGCCTCTAAAAGCGCAGCTGCCCCTCAAAGAAAGGCAGGATCAACCAGGCTATACTAGCCCCAACCAGCCTTAACCTAGCACGCTAGGGCGCTTTATATTGATACAATAACCAGGACTTAGACATACGGCAGGTTTGGTTCGACATAGGTAATACTGGCGGCGAATAAGGAGGAAAAACAGAACACAACAAGCAACAAGAGAAAGACGAAACTGGGAGAGTTCTGCCAGGTGGAGCCAAGTGGAGCCAACACACATCAAAATGGCGGAGGAAAAAATAGGAACACTAAGAAGGTCAGACCGGACCCCACCACCTCGGACTCGCCTTTTAAGGCCAAACCGGACATTCATAGCACTATGGAAATGATACAAAAAAAATTAGCGGAGGTCCATGACCTAGCAAAATCTACAAAACAGAACACAGACGCCATGCAGCTGGAACTCACGGCAATTAGAGCTGACATGAATACAATGAATGTGCGATTGGATGATGCGGAACAAAGGATAAGTGCCACAGAAGATATCACGACTCAGGCCTGCAAAGAATTGGTGCACCTCCATAAAATCACTGACTCTCTGAAAAGACAGAACGCAGAATTGGAAGACAGAAATAGAAGAGGGAACATACGAATTTTTGGCATCCCAGAAAAATCGGAGGAAGACGCGGGGTCTTGTGTGGCCTTCCTGGAATCATGGATTCCCATGATAACGGGGATAAAATTCAGTCCCGACTTGGAGCTGGACAGAGCGCACCGAATCCCTACTTTTACCAACCCGCACAGAATTGGTACCAGACCGATGATATGTAAACCACTCCGCTTCCAACACACAGAAGCCATCCTAACATATGCCAGGAAATCACACCAAGTAACTTGGGAGGGCAGGAAGATCACATTCACGCAGGACTATTCTAAAGACACCGTCGACTTACGGAAAGGATTTCTCCAACTACGCGACAAACTGAGAGAGAGGAAGATCCTCTTCTCATTCATTGGTCCCTCGAGGTTTCGAATTATGGACAATGGCAGAGCAATGATCTTCACAGATCCTCAAGTACTGGCGTCACATCTTGAAGGGGCCCCGCCCCACCCCAAGAAATGGATCTTGCTACAGAACTTTCCAATAAGAGGAAGACGTGATATCCTTTTTACCCTAATTTAGATATTCACAGCTCAGTGGTATTTGTTTGCATGAGACTTGATATCCTGTTTCTACCCTAGCCGGGGGGTTGACTCCTCAGTTAGATTAAGCATTAACCATGACAGTTACTGTAATGAGCGTAGAGGGAAAACTGAGACCGACTGTCATGTTTACTTTCATACTTAATGTCAAGTTCAAATCTGTGGGATCTTGTTGAGGTTTGGATGGGACCACTAGGTTCCAGTACAGCGCAGCACAGCGTTGTAATCACGTTATATATGTTCTTTAAAAGCTGGAAATCTGATTCTGGTTTTGCCATATATATTTTCATATTTAGTGTTAAGACCAAATCTGTGAGGTCTTGTAGGATTATGGTGGAACAACTAGGTTACAGCACAACGATGTAATGAGCAAGACGGAATTCTAAATCTGACTCTGACATATTTGTCTTCATACTTGGTACTAAGGCCAAATTTGTGAGGTCTTGTTGAGGTTGCGTTGGGATAACTGGGGTCCAGCATAGCGTAGCACAACGTTGTAACCACGTTATATATGTTCTTTAAAAGATGGAAACCTGAGTCTGATTATGCCATAGTTACTTTCATATTTAGTGTTAAGACCAAATCTGTGGGGGTCTTGTTGAAGTTACGTTGGGACCACTAGATCCCAGCACAACGTTGTAATCACGTTATATATGTTCTTTAACATCTTCGCAGCAATAACCATGCGGGGAAAGGCTTTAGTAAACATGTTAATTCACAAATTTACTTAAATATTCAATTGTTCAATATCCAATTCCCCTATCGGTCTGCCGACAGTCGGTTCTGTCGTCGCAGCCCCTACACTCGAATTTTCTTTGGGGATGAGAGGGAGGGAGGGAGGGGAGGGGGGTAGTAGATGGGGATTTAGGAGGGGAAGTAGAAACTGAAAAGGTTGTTCCTAGCTTATTTATCTTTCTTCTATGCTTATTCTTCTGTTTATGTTCATATTCATATTTATTATTTCAATTATGTTTTTTTGCTACATTAGGCACACATCATGACACACATGAAACACACCAAGGCACAGATTTTCTTACAACCAGCACGATCTTAGGACCGGAGTCAGTAAATATCACCCGATATCATTACTCCCACATCATAGCCCTAACAAACACTGTAGCGATACATCAGCCCATATGATGCCTCAGCACACAACTCTCACGGAGGATCTTAACATCGTTTCATTGAATGTTAAGGGCCTAAACCACCCGATGAAACGTAGGAAAATATTCGATTACTTAGCAAAAACTAAAGGAGACATTATTCTTCTCCAAGAAACAAAACTGTCCAAAGAGGACGTAAGTTTCATCAAATACAATTGGATTTCTCATTTGACCGCCTCATCGGCGTGCCACAAAAAAAAAGGAGTTATCACCCTCATCGCCAAAAAATCAAACATTTCACTTGTTTCCCATACACACGATGACGAAGGTAGATTGCTAGTCACACATCTACAAAGGGGAGAGGACCTTATTCATGTGATCAATATATACGGTCCAAACTCTGATGAACCCCAATTCTGGGAAACAGTCTCGAATACCATAGCAAATCTGCCCCAGGACGACCTTCTGGTGGTAGGTGGGGTCTTTAACATGCCACTAGACCCCCTCCTGGATAGACAATCAAAGTGCAAATTTCACCCGTCTCGATCGCACGACATACTACGTAGAATTTGTACTAGATTCAACTTGAAAGATACCTGGCGCCTACAACACCCTGATACAAGGGATTACACATTTTATTCGGCCCCTCACAACTCCTACTCTAGAATAGACTATATTTTAATATCCTCCACATTTACACACTACCTAGATCAAACAGATATAGCCCCGATTCTCATATCCGACCATTCATGTATACACACCACACTCGCAGGCACTCACCCCACATCGCCCCCGAAGAGATGGCGCTTTAACGAGGAAATATTGTCAGACCCTGAAAACAAAGCGAAAATTGACAATGCGATTAAAGAGTATATAGAATTGAACGATCTCCCAGAGATCCCCATATCTACCTTCTGGGACGCTCTTAAAGCCACCATTAGGGGCGTTATTATCGGAATTAAGGCCCAAATAAATAAAAAATTTAATCTAGAACTTAAAAATCTAGAATGTGAGATTAAGACTCTGGAAAAAAAGCACTCGGAGCGAGTGGAGGATCAGGCTACCCTAAACGCGTTGACCAAAAAGAAGTACGAATATAATACGATTATAAGCAGAAGGGCTGGTGTCTGGATCAACAAATTCAAGTCGCTCCAACTTTGTGAGGGCAACAAAGCGGGGAAATTATTGGCCTCCTACCTTAAGCATAAACAGAGACAATTCACGATCTCCTCGATTAAAGATGACAAGAATATCACCCACACCAAACATAGCGAAATTTTGGATACCTTCCAAACGTTCTACAAGGACCTCTATAGTAACAGTTTAATAGTCAACTCAGATGCCTGCGAACAATACTTACATTCATTAGACCTCCCCAAACTTTCAAACACAGATAGCTCAAACCTGGGGGCACCTATCTCGGAT
This sequence comes from Calotriton arnoldi, assembly GCA_963921515.1. Classification (NCBI taxonomy): domain Eukaryota; kingdom Metazoa; phylum Chordata; class Amphibia; order Caudata; family Salamandridae; genus Calotriton; species Calotriton arnoldi. The sequence goes on along the minus strand of CAWUFW010003896.1, from coordinate 1,521,099 downwards.
CTAGAGATATCGTCGGCGATAAAAACACTTAAAAGTAACAAAGCTCCAGGGCCAGACGGCTTTTCTGCCTCTTTTTATAAGGAATTTGGCACTTCACTCCAGCCGACGCTAAATAGGCTCTTCAACTCTGTAGCCCATGAGGGCAACATTACTAACTCAATGAGGGAAGCCAATATCATTGTCATACCCAAAGAAGGCAAGGACCCGCTCCTACCCAAAAATTATCGACCAATTTCCTTAATAAATGTAGACTGTAAGATCTATGCCAAAGTCCTAGCAAATAGATTAAATAAATTTCTTCCCTCTCTGATCAGCAACTCACAGGTGGGTTTTCTCAAACATCGTATGTCTAATGACAACACTAGACTACTATGTCACATCTTAGAAAAGGCCAAAAACGCTCCGACACCCCTAATTGCTATCACGCTAGACGCGGAAAAGGCGTTTGATAGTGTCATGGCAGTTCCTGAGACAATGTATGCAAACTTTCAACCTAGGTGAACCATTCATCTCCATGGTAATGGCCTTATATGTTAACCCGACGGCCAGGATAGCCATTAATGGCACCCTATCGGATTCATTCCATTTAGAACAAGGAACTAGACAGGGCTGCCCCCTCTCTCCGGCTCTCTTCCTCCTAGCATTGGAGCCGCTGATCCAAGACATTAAGCTCCATAAGGACATCACCGGGGTTCTCTTTGGCGACTTGCGAGTAAAACTAGCCGCATATGCGGACGACATATTGATCATCACGGAACAACCGGAAGAATCCATCATAGGCCTGATGACCACGATAGACACATACTCTAGACACTCTGGTTACAAACTCAATCGCGATAAATCTGAGGTCAAACCGCTTAATGTACATAGTACGCGTGAAATGCTAGGCAACTCGGGCCTCACATGGCAACCGAACCATATCAAATACCTGGGGATAGAATTCTGCTCCACTATTCTAGAGACACTCCAACATAACGAGACCAAAACACTGGAAAAGATCAAATCATTATTGGATGCCTGGTCACCCAGATTCATAACTTGGTGGGGCAGAGTTGAAACCATAAAAATGATGGTCTCCCCTAGTAAATTATTTGATAACAATGCTGCCCCTCGTTCTTTCCGAAGATTTCCATCACAAACTAAACAAACTTCTCTCGAACTTCCTATGGAGAGGAAAGAAGGCAAGAATTAGCATGAAGAAACTCAGGCTCCCTAAAAGGTTAGGTGGGGTTAATCTAGCTGATTTTAAACGCTACCAGTCGGCCTTCCTCGCAAGACAGGGCTCTCATTGGCTGACAACCCCAGTAGGATACACACCTGTATGGCTTGACATTGAGAAACATATCCTTGATGGTATACCCCCGGCAACCCTTCTAACCATGAATATGAATCGAATTACTTGTTCAAGCTATATACTCAAAAACACTAAATCCTCCCTCTTGAAAATAGACAAACTACTAGACATCATTGTTAAGAAGTCTAACTTGGTATCCATTTGGAATAATAGCAAAATTTTATATAAAAAATGCACCTTGTACAATGCAACATGGATCAGTAAGGGCATATATTTTCCCCACCAACTCTACGCAGGCACACAACCCTTATCCTTTAAGGACCTACAGTCCATCTACCAACTTGAGCCAATTGAATTCTACTATTTCTTAAAAATAAAAGCTGCCTTAGCTAAGGCAAATCTCTCAGCCCTAACACCATCCCTCCCGCAATACCTCTCAAAAGTAAACGCGTTAGGTCACCAGGTCTCCCGATTCTACAAACTACTAAGCCCCCAACACTCTACACTTAATAAGAAGGCCATAGCCTTTTGGGAATCGAAATCCAAAACCCCGATCTCAGACTCAGACTGGTCCTGGACATGGAACGCAGTATTTAAAAATAAAATCAGTCCAGTGCTATCACACACAAAATTCTGGCTACTACACAGGGCATATTGGACTCCAGCCCGACTTCACAAACACAAAATCCGCGCAGACGATATATGTTGGAACTGCAATGGAGCAGTGGGAGACTTAGAGCACCTACTGACCCTTTGCCCGTGTGTGACTACCTATTGGGATAAAGTTCTTAAATTCATATCTAAACTCTTCCCCCTAGATATAAGTAGGGACCTCCAGACTCTAATATTTGCCCCTACTGGAGCAGACTCCTTGGGGGATGTTGACAAAGCACTCCTTGACCTACTTCTCACAGCAGCTTTTAAGATAGTACTCAATAATTGGAAGGATACTAGTAAATCATCCTTTAAACACTGGCTGAATTGGGTCACTAACCTGCGAGGAGCTGACAATATAGCGCTCCACAACTCCCCGTGGAAGTCCCCCAATAGAGGCATGTGGGAATCCCTTGATCTCTTCTTTGAATCCTACAAACCACCGTGAACAGTCTCTTATAATACCCTACGCTACCACACAATACCAAACGGAGACCCTTCATGACAAACATCCTTACCATGCCACTTAAAGAAGCACACATCAAGGATCCCTGACGTCTAATTGCTGCCCATATCTAATGCAGGGTGCTATATCTGTTCTGAGAAATAGCCGAAAGTCTTGCAACCACAAGACGCACGCCAAAATACATAGCCTTCCCTGCTATCTGTCTCTGCCTTAAGACAAATATCTTATGCCATCTATACTATCGTCACTTATGTCATTCTGATGTCGCAGTGCTGATGATGTATTCACTTCTTCTATCCCTATTTGCGATTTCTAAGATTTGAAATGTGCTGTATCTCCTTTTGCAATTGGTATATTATTTATTTAGTTATTATGTATCTTGTTTTTCTATTTATTTGCTATGCTATATGTATTATATATGGTTTTGCTTCGAACAATCAATAAAAATTTATTGAATTTAAAAAAAAAATTTACTATCATAAAAATCGGTTGATAAAATGTAAATGCCCTTTAGCAGCCCGTTATTGTGTCGGAGAAAATACAAAAACGAAATTTTCCTGTGCACTACTTATGCCATTCCATATAAACATATCCTTTAAAAATTGTTGATAATTAAGATCATGCACATGAGGTACAATTTGAGCAATTAGGTTCTTCTTAGTTTCCACATTATTTGACATATTGAATAGTAAGGGTAAACCACTGCTGTGGGCATTGAGCAAAATATGCTTGCTGAATGCTTGATCAAAATTGTACGGTAAGGGTGCATTTCATTAAGAAAGCTGCCGAACTGCCAGATTAATGACTAATAGAATGTCTCATCAATGAACAGAAGTTTATATCCAGCAGGAAGACTTAGCTCAATCACTCCTAAACTAACTATTTTTACCTGATTAATATTAGGCCACTTAAAAAAAATCAACCTAATCCAAGTTTAAGCTTTTCAAAGCAAATTCCAAATTATGTTGAAGAGTAGAATTCGCTGAGTACTAAAGAGTTTGAATTTTGCCAGATGTCTGCTGGTACTTGTCTAATTTTTATGGGCACTCAAATTTATGAAGGCGCTAAGAACTAGAGCATTGGATCGCATCATGCAAAATTCTAATCTTAATGCTTGTGCTGGTAAGCTGCTTCTGAGTCTAAACATCTTCCCTTGTAGTCTATTTAAAAACATCAGTCTATGAACTGTCAGGCCTTTGATTCCATTTAAAGGGCCAGGGGGTATTTTAGTGTGTTGCACTTTAAAGGTCGCATCTAAGTGTTTCTTCCATGTATCATAATAACAGGATTTCAACCCTACACAATGAAAGATGGCGTTCCCTAATAGATGTTTCAGGTTAGCTGGCACAAAAGATTCTCAGATAGGACCACCCCAAGGTAAGTGTAACTTTTTAATCTTTCGAAAGGTGCATGCCCAGTCTTTCATTTCAGCGTTACCCCTGTTTGATGTCTAGAGACCCACTTGCAGACTGTTTATATTAACATCATTTGCAGATAGCAGTGGGAAGGAGGTTGCTGCTATTCATTGGATTACATTTTCTAACAATGCAGAATACTGAGTTACAGGGTGAATCTGAACTGAAAATACTGTTTAATGCTTTGAAGGCTGTTTATTTGAGCAGTTTGAGAGAATTATTTACTGTTTTACACAGGGAGGGCTGCATAGATGAAAACAGAGAAACATGCTAGTTTGCAACAAATGGATGAAAAGGCAATTCAAAACTACAGACACTGCTGGTGGCTTTTACTAGTTTAAGACTCAAAGGTATGCATAAAGCATTTACAAATTTAACTAAATCTCATTGAGCAAAGCCTCAGTGTTGGAGAGCTTGTTAGCCCCCAAAGCTCTCCAAAGTATATATTGTGGTTAATGGTAGGTAAAGAACTCTACGAGAAAACAAATCTTGCAGGTCAGGTACATTATAGGTACCACTGAGATTATGTTTTGCTCCTACACCTTAGAAACGTATGAAATAAGATAAAGTAGGAAACTAAAAGGCTGGAATTGCTGGATTTTATAAGCACCTTGTTAATGCTTGATATGTATTCTTGCAGGTGTTGGGAGTCTGAAAGAGAAGATGCCGTACTCTCTTTCTCTCTCATGATACCCGATTGTTTGCTCAGCTCTAACCTGGGGAGATCATATGTGGGCAAGGCACTGGGAGAACGGTGCTCAAATAATTCAAAATGCCACCACAGACCTTGGATAATATCAGTGGGTTGCAGGACTCTCACTCCCACCGTCCTATGTATAGACAGCAGTTTTCTGTATACAAAAGGTGTAGAAAGTATAATAAATTTAGCAAAGCCAAACTGGATATGCCATGAAAACAGTGCACCAAATGATGTCTTTGATATTATTCAGAATATCTCTAGCCAATTTAATATCGGGGTGTTGCACACAGAGTTGGGACCATGGCACATCTAAGAGGAAAACTGTTCTAATCTGGAGTTCTGGTGGGTCACAGAGTCACTCAGGGCTCGAAAAATCATAAAAATGTTACTAGACCTGCAGGTGTAGAAACTTGAATAATCTACTCGACCTAACTGTAAAGTACTTGGCCTGTGAACTGGTCTCAAATTGTTTGATTCTAGGCAAATATTTTGTTTTACGGAGCCGCCGTTTTCTTCATTATCACATATGAGAGCACTTTCAAATATGCAAGTTCACTATTTCTGCTGTACAAAAAAACTCTTTATTTACTAGACTAAACGTTTTCTCCATGTATAATAAGAATTGAGCCAACATATATGGTACACATGATCCCTGGCTTGCCTCTTAGTTCACTTATAGCATTGTCATCCGGGCAGGAGCAGGAATATTTCCCAGTTCATGTTTAAAAATTCACTTTTCATAAATATATTACTAAAGCATGATGTAGTAGTGCACTGTCATTTACAGATATCACATTTTACATTAAAATGGCCACAAAACTTTCCCACTAACATGTAGTTTTACTGATAAAACTATATAGCGCATAAACAATTTTTGGAAATTGGGTTTCTGAAAAATTATTTAAAATTTGCAAGTTGCCAACTAAGGTTTTCTGGCTAGTTTTGATCCTTAAAAAAAAAAAAAAATTCACCACAGAATTACAAAAATGTGTCTTTATATCTAGTGAAATATATTTGAAATGTTCACTTATTAGCTATTTAAGTGTTGTGTTAGAAAAAAAAGCCTGAACTCTTACAGCCTTTCATTTCACATGCTTTGCACAGCACGATTGTCTGACAGTTCACATTACAAAATCGTCTAACTTCAGTGACAGAAAGAAAAGTACATGTAGGTAGACAAACTGTATTTTGACCTTTGTCCCTGAAAGAAGCAAATGTGACAAGATTTAAAGGCATCTTAATTGCTCATTCACTCTTTGTGGGCAAGCAGAACACCTGTTGTCAGATCAAATAGCTCGTCCTGATTAAATCTGGCTCGCCGTAGCGAGTGGATTTTTCGAGCCCTGTCACTGATGAATGGGCACTCTCCAGCCTCAAAGATGGAAGTGCCCAGTTGTGAGAGAGTGAAGATGCCCGCTCAAGCTGTTACTTGCGATGCAATGTGGGAACTCAGAAGAAACATGTTTTGAGCACGTGACCATTATCTGTTCTACAGCGAGCTGGGACATTTGTGAGGAGTGACTTTCCCCTTGCAGCTTTAGATGAAGAAGGCTGTGATGTTGCCCACTTGAACTTCCGTTATCTCAGACATGGTCACTGGTATAAAAAATACTTTAAAAACCAGATAAATTGCTCTTAGACCTAGCAGGTTAATATGGACATAACAATATGTTCCCAAATCCAAGTGAGCCACACTCCTGAACTGGAGTAAGATTAGTCTTACACGAACACACACGCTGGCCACAATTGGCTGTATGGCGCAATAATACGAGGTTGGGGGCATGTCCCAGCATTGTGCTCTTGCTATTAGAGACAGGTGGACTGGATAGGGTTGGACTGAGTCTCCAGCATTTGATGCCAATGCTCAGCAGGTCCAGAGGCAGAAGACACACATGTAGCTTGACGTGGGCCAGTTCCAATCTGACAATGCCAAAAGCTTAAGTGACCCCATGGTGACATGGCACGGTTCTTCTAGAACTAATTAAGAAACCATGGTCTGGCTGCTCTCCAGGGGATCAAATGCAAGTCCTGAGTAGCCCAGATTAACTGATTCCTCTATAAGGACATCAGACAGCTTGTTGGGTAGATCCAGAACCCAAGATCATATGATGTCCTTTGTGTACAGACCAAAGTGTTTTTTGCATTTCTGCTATCTCACTCGAAACCACAAACAAACAGCACAAGGTGCCAAGATCTTTAAGAAGACTTGGGGATCATGTCAAGCAAGGCAGAATCTTGTATGCATACTGTTGATTTCCCACAATGAAGCAGGGGTGTTTGCTGTACGTGAAAGTAAGCGTCCTGTAGAGCCCCGGAATAATGCCCATTGTTGAAGAAGGCGGAGTTCCTGGGTCAATGCTTTTTTTTTTTTAACAAGGGGGGGGGGGGGGTGGGGAGCTGGGTGAGTTGGTTGTGACCCAAGGTGGGGTACAGCATTCTACCTTTTCTCTATCATGCAGGAGTAGCAGTATTCATGTAACCTCTCTGAAGGTGGGAATTGATATTTGCTCTTAAAATGTGGACCTCCATGGCCTCCTGCAAAAGAGCCCAAGATGACAGCTCAAGCAGATGTGGAATAACGAAGCTATCTAGGAAAGCTTAGATTTAACTGTGAATCATGGAGAATGCCATGTGGGCATTTCAATCAGTGTAGCTTGCAGGATTGCCTTGTATATGCCCAATTGTGCCCTTTTGAGACTCGATCATACCTAGGAGGCGCATAGCTGGGAGGTGGGGGGGTGTTTTAGGTGTTGCATCCTCCTAATAAATACATTTTCTGATAAATAGTTGGGTACAGGTGCTTTCAGTCGGGTATGGTGATCTGTGTGTTGCATTTCACCAGGGATTTTTACATACACAGACAAAAAAAGTTCACACAGAGTCTCCCTCCATTTTGAAAGTGCTCAAAAGGTTGGTTATTTTTCAAAATATTGTTTTCTCTCACTTAGTACTCCTACCAATCCGCATTCCTTTCCATTTCCACTGCCTCTTAAGCCACCTTCACGCGCCCTGCTTGTCCCCCAATCTAACGGACCAAGGTATGCCTCTGATACCTAGTTTGACCAGCTTCTATCCCAGGAAGTTCTCGTTCATATAATCAAATGATTTACCAAACATTATGTATAATTTGCAATTCAGCTTTATTGAACAAATTTAACTTTTTGAAAGTTAATTATACACCAATGCATTGCTATTCCGTGTTAAACTGGAGAGATACTCCGGTGACTGAATCTGCATTTGTGCAAATCCCAACCTAACAAATGATGTAATTTTAAGCAAATCAAACTGCTTATTTGCAGCTCGAATTTTTAACAAATGGGGCTGCACCTATATGTCATACAGTCCAATGTGAGCGCTGCTCAAAATAAATCATTCATAATGGTTTAGGACTTTGATATCATGGCATGTATAACAACAATATTTCCCACATATAGAACACCTCACAAAGTGTTATTTTGCCCTCTCAAGCCTAGGTCGCCATGGGGTTTTTTTTTTTTTTTACTTTCCTGAATCTAATTTGAAGCTGAGGAATTATACATCTTAACAAATGTCACTTGATGTAGCAACATCATCTAAAGTACAAAACTGAAACACTTATGCTGTTGTTATCCATGACGCGCCCATTGGTTTGCCCGTTGGAGGGGTGTTCTAATTAGCACACCCTACATACCCCTTATAGAGTTTGATAGAGTAAAAGGTTGAAAGGTTACGGCTTGTGCAGCCTCCCGTACTGCACTATTGATCTGTCTTTCTTTATTTTGCAGCGCATACCCCTGCACATGTACTCGCTGTGCACAGAACAGAACATTGGTGATGAGTGATGGGATTGCTACTGGGAAAACCTTGAAGAAATGAGTGTACTGGGCCTCTACTCATGCGGCAAGAACAGTTGGCAGAGCGGGAAGGCGAAGGCATAGAAGGTGCTGTGAATCAACCGGTAAGCTGAACAATATCTGCAAATTCAGCGCAACCAGCATCTTGGAGCTTGGCAGTCATTAGCACTCTATTATTGTCCATTCCAATGTTACCACTGCAGCTTTTTGTCAGCACCATCATCCATTGCTCCATGTTGGATCATGTGGGTAACAAAATTTGAGGACCGCCATTTGTCCCTGCAGAAGTAAAGTGCTCTGTCTTTTTTGGCATATCTGTCCAAAATTATTCTGACCCTTCCAAACGTTACACCTTCCGTCTCCTTCTAACGATGGACTCGGGCTATGTTGGTTTCTGCGTGCACCAGAGTCCTTTCTTGCTTCCCTCCTTGTTAAATATTGAGAGATTTTCCTCGTCTGCATTTCAGACGTCACTGGGTGGGAAGCCATGCCGGTTCATTTTGGGAATCTGAGTAATTGCCTTACAGAGAGCCTAATGAAGCTCTTGAAGATTACTTGATTGTCCTAGATGGTTCAACACCGAGTGTTCTCTTGCTAACTGTTACCTTAGGAAGGTCTGATGGCCGAGCCTAGGATCCAGGCTGCGGTCATAAAAGTACACAAACAAACGGAGAATTGAATTGTCCAAGGCATACTGGGAAGAGTTGAAGGATGCACCAGTTAATAAGAATAGTAAAATGTTCTGGGATCCTGTCAATAGATTTCGACAGAGGGCTGCCCCGCTAAACACACTCACTGTGCTGTTGTATTACCGGTAGTGAGTGGGTTACTTATTCCCAGTCCATCTATCGATCTTTTGAGGAAGGGTACCTAACTCATCTAATAAAGAGTAGGCTGAAGGGAGCCTCGTGTACGTCACTCACATTAGTTGAAGTCACAGCGGCTATTAAACAAAGCCCGGGGTATGGCCCCAGGGCTGGATGGTGTGCCGATTGATTTGATCAAGTGTAAACCTGAGATCTGGGGTCCCTTGCTTACCAATGTGTTAAACATCTTCCTGTGCACAGGTTACCCAGCTCTTGGTTCTTATCGGTGATCATCCTGATTTTTAAAAAGGGATACCCCAACGCCCCTAGGTGATATAGACCCATTTCTTTAATTGACAGCACTGTGATGATCATAGGCAAGGTCGTGTTCTCGCGTCTTAATTTTTGGTCCGTACAAAATAACATCAAAAAACCCCTGTCAGTAAGGTTGGAGGTCAAGGCTGGGTACAGTGGAGCAGTGTTTGAACCTGCATCTCAACGCTTGGTGCTGCTCACTGTACCTAGCCTTAATGGACCTGTCCACACCTTTTGATTGTGTCAACCGTAACAGGCTGTGGTTGCTTTTGCTGGATCTGGGCGTAGAGGTATCATTGTTCAATTTTTTTCACACCCTTACTGTTAATTTGGCTGTTGTGGTCCTTCGGGGGAACTGACAGAACCTTTTGCCCTTTCCCATGCAGTCCGCCAAGGATGCATCCATTCCCTGGTACTATTCATTCTCTATATTAACAATCTTATCCCCTGTCTAGCCAACGCCTCTGATGATATCTTGGAGATGGGGACAAACCGTGCCTCAGCTGTTAGATGCTGACGACACCGTACTCATGGCTCATACACCGAATGCTCTCCGCAAGTGGGGTCCTTCGTATCTTTTATAGGCAAATTGGATGTTGTAATCAATTTTAGCAAGTCACATATTATGGCCTGTGGCCCTGGTAAAAACAACATTCCAAATGTACACATTGGCAGTAACATCTTAATCAGCATCAACATCTTTCCTTACATAGGAGTTTGACTCCTCAGGTACTTGGCATACCTAGATTAGAAACGCTTGCCTTTCAGTGTCCAAATCTGCCGTTGCCATATTTAATCTACTGCAGTCTCAAAGTTGCACAACAATGCTGCCATTACTTACAATCTACTAATCCCTGTGCGTTCCGGTTGCATTGTATGGGGTAGGTGTCTGGGGTTATTCTAACTCATCGTTGCTCCAGTACGAGGAATGCGTTGCTTGTAGACGACTTCTTTCAGTTCCACTATCCAGTTCACATTTTATTATGCACTCGGAGTTGTCACTGCAGTATTTTTTTGGGATCTAGTGAACCGGGCCCCTTTGATGCACTGGATATCATTATGGGCTTCTCACGAAGGCAACCTAAATAGGGAAATTCTTAAGGATTCTTTTTCCTGTGAGTATGGACTGATGATACCTTGTCTTGCTTACCTGCAGTACTCATTTAGGGAGATTGGCTCTTTTTTTATTTTTTTACTCAAATTCTGTTTATTGTATATCCAAATATCAGTACATACATACATACATACATACATAGCACATTGCCAACTATAGTGCGGACGAGCAATTGTCAGGCCTGACTGGATTTCAGACTAACATGGAAAATGTCTACACTAGCATTTGCTTTGGAGTAATGCTACATCAGGCATGCATGAAACATAGGAGGCTGTAATGATATAGCGTCTGATAAATGCATAATAATTTGTGAGCAGCATCGCATGGCTGTGTAAACAAATAAAAACGAGAAAGACAAGATTAAGCATGCTCTTGTAACTTTGAAAAAACAATAACAACCATTAGAGTAACAGGTCGAGGTTTGCGGTAGGGAGGGGGCGATGATTTCACGCGCGAGGCATGGGATAGGGCACCCCCCTCTACCTGGTCTCGGCCATCGCAGCGAAGTGGGGTATGAGTGGTAATCTTAATCAAAAACCTGGAGCATCCAGAGCTTCACTGGACTAAAGCAGGTGAACTCTGTGTGCATAAGGTATTGAATTAAAGGCCTCCACAACCGTTTTTGCCAAATTGTGTGATATCCATTCATTGGCTAAAATATGCCAAACTCTGGCGAACCATTGCGCTAGGGAAGGGGGGGGCTGTCTGTTTCCACATGAGTGCTATAAGCTGCCATACCGCTAGGAGCTAGTAGCTAGCAGCTGGTAAGCTTCCAGTCTGCATCAGTCATGTCTGTAGATCCGGGGGCCTAATGCCCCAAATGACCATGAGGTATGAAGACAGGAGAGGGTAGCCTATGACAAGGCCTGGGCGTAGTTCGCGGAGTTTTGCTACGCAGAACTCCGCGAAGTGACAAAAAAACTCCGCTAAGTTCCACAAGTAGCGGAGTGCTGTGCGAACTGCTGTTCGCGCTGGTTTTTCTGCCACTCGGGTAGAAATTCTACCCGAGCTGCAGCTCGTGCTCGCGAACTTGCTGTTGGCGAGCAGGGAAAAAACTCCGCTGCACTACGCGGAGTGGAGTTTTCTGCAGTCCGCGTGCTGCGCGGAGTGCAAAAAACTCAGCGAGCGGAGTTCACTGCCCAGGCCTACCTATGACATCCTTAATGTTCCCCAGTATCTCTTTCCAGTACGTTATGACTTTACATGACCACCAAATATGTTGGAATTCTCCCTCTCCCTCCCCACAGTGTCAGCAAAGCGAGGATGTTCCTGGTATATGTACGGAGACTTAGGTCGATATGTGGTGCCATTGAAACATCAATTTGTAGGCTGTTTCACTGAGAGAGAGACTGTGTTAAGTTTTGGGTATATCTTGCCACAGAGTCTCCCATTGCTTGGGTGATATGTCTACCTGTGTGGTGGCCTGCCATGTTGACTGGTAGGTATGGGAATGCACTGGTGTAGAGTGTTGAAGCACCTGGTAAGTGTTGACTATGAGGCCTTTCGAGCCAGTATAAGTGCGGACATGCTTCTCGAAGAGGGTGTAGGGCCGAATGGCCGCTGGATATATCTATGGGTGTAAGGCCCAATGCCGCAGTCGGCAATACTTAATCCCTGAGGCCTCCGTGAGCTGATAGTCCACTCTGCACTGATCGAAGGATTTCATGCCGTCCCCCGTGAATAAGTCACGGAGTGTCCAACATTCCCATTGCTCCAGTGGCAGAATGAAAGAGGAGAGAGCGCTAGGGGGGGACGTCGGAGTTGTGTGCCATCAGTGTGTTTGGGGAGAGGAAGTTAGTCAGACCCTTAGTTTTTAACAGCCACTTTGTCCCAGATATCGAGTACCGTCTGGGTCGGGGTGGCAGTGTACGCACTACGCAGGCGGGTGTGTTTGGGCAGCCATGCCAGGTCCCACAGGGGTCGACACGCTAACGCTCGGTCCATGTAGAACCAGTGCTTCTCACTCTCTCAGACCACCCACTTGGAGATATAACGCAAGTGGGCAGCCCAGTAATACTCAAGAACATTGGAGCACGCCAGACCTCCCCTATCCCGCGGGAGCATCAAGAGCTCGTTTGCTTTCCGGTCCAGATAAAGGTTTGGATGTCTTGTTGTAAGCACAGGATGTCATCCTGTGGGATCGGTGTAGGCAGAGTCTGAAAAAGATATAGGACCCGCAGAAGTACATTCATTTTCACAACATTCACGTGCCCCATCCAGGAGATGTGTAGGGGTTTCTGTCTCTGAAAGTCGACCAAGATGGAGTGGCATAGGTGGGGTCAGTTATCTTGAGACCAGGAGGAGAGTGTAGGGGTGATATTGAAACCCAAGTATTTAATAGCAGCCTGGGACCACTGAAATGGTGCTAGGCGTTGCAGGGCCGGGAGGTCCTGACCAGGGATGTTCAAGTTGAGCACTGAGGACTTGGTCATATTGATCCGAAAGCCCAATACTACCTCATAAGTCTGAAGGCAATTCACAACTCCTGGGAGGGAGATGTCGGGCTGAGAGAGTGTAAGGAGTAGATCGTTGGCAAAGAGGCTAATCTTGTGGTGTTGGCTCACAAAGGAGATACTTTTCACCGCGTCCGTGTTGCGAATCGTAATGGCGAGAGGTTCGACTGCCAAGGCAAGCGACAGCGGGCACCCCTGACACGGACCATGCAGGATGGTAACCGGTCTTGTGAGCTGCCCATTGACCCGCACCTTGGCCACCAGTGCTACATATGAGGCCATTATCTTGGAGAGCAAACATGGTCCCAGCCCAATCCTTACCAGCACAGCGCAGAGGAAGGACCAATTTACCCTATCAAAGGCCTTCTCCGCGTCCTATGAAAGGAGGTATGCGGGTATGTTGTGGCAGTGTGTCTTTTCCACTAGGTGAGCTATGTGGCGAACGTTGTCTGTGACATATAAAGCCAACTTGATCCGGGTCGATGAGGCCCAGAAGGTAGGGTTCCAGCCTCAGGGCCAGTATTTTAGTAAACAGCTTTGAGTCCGTGTTGAGCAGGGCAATAGGACGGTAAGAGGAGCACAAGGCCAGGTCTTTACCTGCTTTGTGTATGAGAGAGATTTCGGCAGAAGCCATCATAGGCGTGAGTCCTGTTTCATGAGAGAAGGAATTAAATAGCCGTACTAGGTGATCTTGCAGATCAGGTAAAAAAAAAAAAGCTGATAAAAGGAAACTGGGAGGCGATCAGGCCCCAAATTTTTACCCAGGGAAATTTTTATCCTGACTGCCGCCTGAAGCTCTTCAAGTGTAAGCGGCTCATCAAGGAGATCTGTTTGACGTGGATGCAAAGGCTCCCAGTCACAGGCATCAAGGTAGGATTTGCTCATCCCCGGGGGTGGCTCTTCTCAAGAGTAAAGCATTTGATAGTAATCGTGGAAAGTCTGGAGTTTGTCTCGTTCTGTTGTCGCCCAACCCCGTCATCTGACTGCAGTTTGGCAATATGGGTCTTAGCACGCGCTTGGTGGAGCCTACGGGCTAAGAGTCTGCCCACCTTGTCACCACTCTCGTAGTAGCTCTGTTTCAATGCCAGGAGTGCTCGCTCAGCCCTTCCTGTCCGATGTGTGCGAAGTTGGCCCCGCAGCACTGCAAGCTGTCGTTTATTGCGGCGTGAGGGTTTAGCTTTGTCCATTTGCTACACTTGTTTGATTTCCGTCGTGAGGTTGCATTCCACTAGCCTGGACTCCCGCCCTCGAGCAATTGCGATGGATGTGATTGTGCCCTGGATGGTGGCTTTAAAGCCATCCCAGAGAGTATGCAGTGAGGTTTCAAGGAGGACGTTAAGGGAGAAGTATTTAGTGATGCCTTTTCGGACTTCGGCCACATCTACTGGGTCTTGCAAGAGGTGTGGGGGCAAGTGCCAGGGTCCTTGTGGAGTAGTTACTACCCTCCCATGTCCGCTCTAAGTGTGCGCGGTCAGAAATAGGGATGTCCGACAGCTTTATGGTGTCTAGGCGGCAAAGAAGAGAGTGGGTAACAAGGGCATATTCGATGCGGAGTAGGAGGCGTGTACGTGAGTAAAAGGATTAGTCCTGCATGTTGGGGTGTTTGGAGCGCCATGCGTTGACTAAGCCCAGATTTTCAATATCACGCTTGAGATGCGATGACATAGCCCCCGCATGCTGGAATGTGGCTCCGCTGCGGTCAAGGATGGGGTCCCACACCTGATTAAAATCCCCACATACTAAAATGTCACCTTCCACCCCCTCTAGTTGTTCTCACAAAATCCGTCTGAGAGGTGTTTGGCGCATAAATATTAAGCAATGTAAGCTTCCGCTGACCCCTAAGAAGATGAAGTGTGAGGTAGCCTCCCTCCCCGTCCGGGACCTCCCTACTGACTGAAGTGTAGAAGCCTGCCTTACAAAGGATGCCCACCCTGACGGTCTTCGTATTCATGCACGCCCAATGGCGCCTGGGGTATCTTGGGTGCGCCATGCAGTAGCAATCAGCCCTCAGCAGGTGGATCTTGTGCAGGAGGATGACATCAGGGTCATATTGCAGTATGTATCACTAGATTTGCTTGCGCTTGTTTGGGGAGTTTAGGCCCCGCACATTCAGAGATATCACCTTATTGCCTCCCGCCATTGACATGATTGCAAATGATGCGTGTGGGGCGCACTACAGCAGGAAGATGAGTAGCTCTAAGGGGCGCGCTGCACCTATAAGTAAGGGGAAGGCGTTGCCACCCAACTCACCCCCAGAGGAGAGTAGCCCACAGAGGATCCATACTAAGCCCCCAGCATTGGGAATTCATTGGAAATGGCGGTGCAGGGGGTAGGCAGTATCGCGTGAACCTGTGTCTCCTGCCTCTCCTGATATTGGGCAGGACCCTCGCCAATCGTGCCAGAGCCTGCCGGTAGTATGAGTCGACCTGGACAGACAAACAAATTACAACCAATAGTAACATCGGCCCAACAGTGACTTCTGAGGGTCTTCTAGGCCCCGCGCCACCAGTAGAATGCAAGTGAGTTCATGGGACAGCGTCAGTATAGGCATGATGGCCAGCGAGAGGAGGGGAGGAGAGGGCAGGGGAGTGTGTATGTTCAAAGGGAGCCTGTGGTAGAGCGTGTGGGAGAGGCCCCCTCTTCCCCTGGCTACGGAGATGATGGATCATATCGCGTTTGGTTTCCTCTGTGGATGCCTCTGCCTGTCGTTTGTCGGGGCGTTGCCGTTTGACCGTGCTCCAAACCGGTCGCAGATCTTTTCCGGGTGGGTCTCAGGTTGATGGATCATCACAGTTGCAAGTGTCATCAGGAAGTCCCACCAGGTGTTTCACCTCTGTGATTGATCTCCATGAGCGGCGTCGGCCCTTTCATGATAACAAGAGGGCGAAGGGGTGGCCTCACTGGTAGCGAACACCCAGTTAGGAACTTGTCAGAGTGCAAAGGCACACTAGCCTCAGCTAGCCAGAAAGATGAGCATGTATCTCAAGCTAGGTGTGTTTTAAAGACCTGCCTAGCATTAGACCAAAAACTGGTGACATGGATGTCTCTGTATAGGACACATCGTCGAAATCCACACTCTTGGTCAGCCCCATAAGGTTCTTTACCCCTATGGCTAAACTTGAAGTTGGGACTAATTCTCATTTACAGATTTATGCACCCATTGTGTCCTCCGAACAACTCAACAGTTGTTGAAATACTCAATCCAGGTATTTATTATGGCCTCCCCCTCCCCCCTTCCCCCTCCCCCACCTTCCCAGAGACAATACCACCTGATTGTGTAGATTTTTACTCTTGGTAAACTTTTCCTGAATGCTTGTTCGAGCTCTCATTGTTGACTTTCTTTAGTCTTCTTGAAACATAGGGGGACTAGAAATTCAGAAAACTTCAAGGCCCCTGAAGGGTAGAGAGGTCTTCTTGATTGAGGATGAAGGGATACACCCTCCCTGTGTAAATACTACCAACCAAAGAGTATCCCTTCTGGAGTTCAAGCGTCTCCACAAGGAAGAGAAAAGGGGGTGGGTTGGGGATCTGTAATGTGCCACACTCTTACTTGAGTGGGAAGGGAACCCCCCCCCTTTTAAAAAAAAATACAACCCTCACCCTCTCTAATAGAGACATGCTTCATCATCGGGTTCACACTGACTCCTAAAGGTCAGGTTGGGCTCTGCCATATTCCAGGAATCAGTTATGAAGATGGTTTGTTTATTTTAAGGTATAAAATAACCCTGAGTGGCAAGTGTTACACGCAATGTGCATGTTCTGAGTATTTTTCATGCCATACACAAAAAACGACACGTAAGACACGTCATTGGGGGAGAGACATATTTATGAACCCACCCTGACAAAAGCCCAGGACCTTTTTAGGCCGTGAGTATATGGCTAAAACATGTTGGTATTTTAGGGTCATAGGACCATTGCATCCCAATACCCCTACATTGTGTTTATTTTTAACCTTCCTACCAACCCCAGTAATAAAGGGTAACCTTTACAGTGGGTGAAGAATGTTTTCTTTAAAGTTATGGGTTCCCCTTTCCCACTCCAGTAAGAGTGGTGCAGAGGTGTTGCACATTAAAGCCCCCCCCCCCCAATCTCTTCCTTCTTTTGTCCCTAGTTTTTTGAAGGACCTTTGTACCCATTACCTGCCGATCGGTTTACCCTGTAATGGGGTGTTCTGGTGAGCACACATTTTATTTCCTGTTACTTGGGTTGGCCGAATGATTAGGTCACAGTGTTAGTTAAAGGTATAGAGTATCTGTGGTTTGTGCAGGCTTCTGTATAGAGATGTTTTAAGTCCTGGGATAATGGGCCATTGCCAAGGGCTCCCATATTCCAAGGGCCCCCTGTAAAGGGATATTCTCTATGCCACTCTTGTCTGTTTCCCCATCTCAACCTTTAACACACAGTTCAATGTTGCTTGGCATCATTGGACTTCAACTAGCAGAAAATAAATCGTACAATTCAAAGTTGTTCCAAACAAGGGACCCCAAAAGTATGTCTTGCTTGTGGCCCCCAAAATCCTTAACATGACACTGCTTCCCCATGTATTAACAATCTGTGTCTGTTTTTTTTGCCCAGCACACTCCAGCACGTGCCCCACGCCTGGTGTGTGCAGCACAGGAAAGATTTCACCAAAATACAGAGGGCCATATTTATGGCCAAGTCACGCAGCCAGGGCAGGAATGCGCCATATTTAAGGCAATAAGGTGCCTTCATGCCAGTTCCCCATCGTTGGCACCGTTTTGGCTGCCTAGCGCCAGTGCAGGCACCCTTGCACCATGGTGCATTCATTGTAAGGATTGTTTTTGTGCAGAAAGGGACCTGTTCCTGCACAAAAACAATCCCCACAGGCTTTTTCCTCTATCTGTGCGTGCTGCAGAATGCAGCAAACCTAGAACGAAGTTAAAACGAGGAGAAATGAACCTATTTCTCCTTGTTATGCCTCACCTGGGGAGGCGTAGGTTTTTGGCGCATTCCCAGGTCTACCATTTCTGGTAAATCTGGGAATGCGTCAAAATCCATGATGTTGTGTGGGAACCATGCAACGCCCATGAAAAAGCCTCCCTGGCGCAGACTAATGCAAAGCAGCGATTTACGCTGACCTCAAATCTCTTCTCTTCCAAAGACACTTTCAGAACTAATACTTTCATTCTCAGGCCCCTCTAGGAAGTTCGCTCTTCATTGTAAATTTGTACTTTTTCCTGTACATTCCTCACCCTTGCGTGCTGTGTTGGATTTTTGTTTGTGTACCCTTCATTTTAAGTATCCTGTTTAATTCACGCCCGCTCTACTCCCTCAAGGAAGTTCTTCCACTATAGGAAATTCTGTACACCATGCCTATTGAAGTGCCTTCCCAGTGTGTTCTGAGTGACTGCCACTTATTGCAGTATTATACCTCTATTTGTATTTTGTATCTTATGTATCATGCACACCTGTCACTTTTTCCTCTTGTAACGTATACCTCTTTTTGTATCGTTTGTTTTTGTTATTTGCACAATTGTCACTTTTTCCTCATGTAATGTAATGCTTGCTTTTGTATTATGATCACTTGTAACCTTCTCCTCATGTAATGTTACTGTTCCTATTGTGAGGCGCTCTGATACCTTTGGGTAAAGTCCGCGCTATATAAAAACGCATAAATAAATAAACTTGAGATCTATGAAACCACGCAAGGTGGCCTTGTGAGGCTTCATTAAATATGACCTCTAATTTCTTAATATAAAAGATTACTTTATATTTTTCTGTGATATGTGAAATGTAAATTACATGGCAGCATTTTAAATTGGGCAGTTTGTGCTTTAGCCCTTGGGGGCACGCCAGCTCTGGGTCTTTCCATGACCTTGCCAGTGCCCCTTCTGCACACTATGTTTTGTTTGGTAAGGGCGATAGCATCTCTGATGGAGGTTGCCCGTTTACGTTTGAGAAACTCAACCTCTAAAATAAACATTGCATTGTGGTTTTAGTGGCCCTTCGATAACGATAGAATACGATGCTCCAATTGCGATTGTCTCGGTAATGTTGTGGCTGCTTTGTTCCAGAAAGGGGGTGTGTTTACAACCACGGCCGGCCGGGATCTTTACACAGCGGTGCTGGCAAACTCCGGGAAGAATGTGTGCCCCGAACCGGGGGCGGGTGCTGCGCAGATCGGCTGTGGAAATTCACCAGCCGCAGTTCCCCTAGCAGGCGGGGAGGGTGGGGGGGTCAGGCGTGGCCCGGACCGGGCGGGGAGGAGCCGCCGCGGATTCCATAAAGAGCGAGCAGCCCCAGCTCCTCCCGCTACCGAGCCAGTCTTAACCGTCGCAGCCAGTGTTGCCAGACTTTGAGACCCATCCCGCAGCAGCCCAGCGACAAGTGAAGTGCGTCACGAGCCAGAAGCTTCGAGAAGCCCCGCGACAGCACGACACGGAATAACGTCTAACCACTAAAGTGCGTATCCTTCCGCGGTTGTGCCCGACTTCCCGGTCAACTCAAGTGAACCCTTGTATTTTCATAAATAGTTGCTGGGGTAAGTTTAGGAACACCAGCAGTGTATACCTACGTTGATCGACCTAGCGACGACGGTCGTCAGGCTGTGCATTCACGCTTGAAAGAGGGAACTATTTAACCATGTCACTGTGTCTTTGCGCAGGCCGGTTCATTCATTCGGTGACAGTTGGGCGGCCGGCTTCCTGTCAGTCAGCATGTAGGGTGCAGCATCCTTTCTCGACAGGGTTAGCATACTTAGAAAAACAGAGCCGCCCACACGAGCAAGCCGCTCCTACTTCAGTAATTGCGCGATTTTGTGCCCACAGTATGATGTGTTAATGCTTATGAATTCAATTGGCAAAGAGAGGCTATTTCTTAACATTTTATTTACTTAATAAGTATGTTCTATGTTGCTGATAGGAAGAGTGATGCTTCTGTTAGCCAGCAGTAGCTTTTCATTTTTAGGTCCCCGCACAGTGGGAAAACCACAGCTCCCAGGAGCCCATGTCAAGGGTGGCAGATGACCTGTGACCCCCCCCCAGAGGGTGAAGTCAGATGATTCAGTACTTGTTCTGATTTAGTTTGAATGGAGAATAAACTCGTTTTGGAGGGTGTTACAGGTTTTGGGGGGGTCTTCGGAGACATTTGCCTTTTAGAAAGGGTAAGTATGATCAAAAAGATGTTGACTGCTCCCAAAGAAGGTGAGCTGATGGGTATGTCTGTCCAGACTTTCCATCCAAATGCACGTTTCTAAGTTAGCCATTAATATGCCGAGATCAAATATCAACGTGGTATTAGTTAAAGGCCAGGGATTTACTGCAATGCCGCACACCGTCTGGTAGGCTGCTAGCACCTGTTTTTTATTATTATTTTGTATCTTACTGATCTTCTCACTTGGCAGCTGTTAACACATTTCAGATACACATTGAGGGCCAGTTGTGATGTCGTGTTAAGGCCAGTCTAGACAGCGGCCTTAAGCTGATGCAGCACATGACAACAGGAAGACAAGTAATGCAAAAAAAAAAAAATGGCCTGCAATGGTCTTTTGCTAGAGGAAAGGGAGTGCCCAAAAGGTAAAACATCATTTTGCTTGGAGCTCTGAAAACCCTTGCATGGTGGCGCCTCTGAGTAATATTACTTCCACCCTGGGTAGAGAGGTCCTTTGGGTGTCAGGATACAGGTGCGTGGAAGATGGCCATGTGCTTTGCACAGCTTGACCATGTGCACCCCCCCACTCTTCACGCTGTCTGTGCTTCATGCTCCAGACACAGCGTGGCAGTCATGTGCTCCACCCTAGCAGTGCCTGCGCTTGAAGCCAAGTGTGCACACTCGAGTGAAAGTGGGATCTTAAAGGTGAAATGGGGCGTGGGTGAAATGCATCCAAGTTCAACAATGTTAAGTGCCTCAGATGCATATTTGGGTAAAGGAAGACCGCCTCAGGAGTAGAGTAAGGGCCTTGATAAATGTTATTTTAACAGATGTGGATTTTCTTTTAATATGGGTAAAAGAATACTTTAGAGCAGTCCCAAACTTTTGACTCCTGAGGACCCCTATTGAGTCACCACTGGAAGCCGGGGACCCCAAGCAATTTGTATGATTTAAATTTCAAACATTAAAACAGTAATTCGAAAACAATAAACACACGTGTGCACACAAAACAAATACTCGAATTACTAAGGATTTTAGTATTTTATATTGAAAGAATTTGCAAAAAACAGGAAGGTTAGTGCTGCATCTCCGTGACTAACTTTTAAATGGTTGGTTTTATTTCGCAGTACGAGGCTCCTGCCAGGGCCAGACTGGAAACCCAAAGCAGCCCTGGCAAATGTTTTCAGACCAGTCCCCATACAGTGCAAACCAAGTGCAGTGAGTGAGCCTGACCACTACAAAGGGGGCTTTGGGAGGCTCTTCCCCCCAAGAAAATTTAGGAAACAATGGTGCATTCTACAACAAATTTATCATTATATATTGAATTGTATCAGCTTTTAAAGAATAGTAAATGATGACCTTACTATGCACCAGGATACGACAATCTTTGTTGGGGTTCTTCAATGATTCCCTCATTATCACCCTCCCAACAGTGCCTCTCATCTCTCCATAGCCCCTCTGTCACATGTATTTCATTTGTTTTATAGCATCTCTCATACCATTGAAGGATGTCCGAGCACTTTACATCACACACATATAGGGGCAGATTTACAAGCCACTTGCGCCACGGGTGCGTCACAAAAAGTGACGCACCGGTGGCGCATTTTAGTGCCCCATATTTCCAAGGCAGGAAAAGCCAACCTGCGTGACTGTTCCTGGTCTTGTAAATATGGCCCATTTGCACACAGCACTTTGCGTGAAAGGGGCGTTCCATGGGTGTTGCTGTGGGTGTTCCCACGCAACACCCATGGAACCAGACACATTTCCAGATTTACTAGAAATCGTAAATCTGGAAATGTGTCTGAATGCTATGCCTCCCCAGGGGAGGCGTAGGGAGGCGCAACGAGGAGAAATGTATTCATTTCTTCTCGTTTTTTTCCTCTTTCTATGCGTGTTGCATTCTGCAGCACACATAGAAAGAGGAAATCACCTCTGGTGATTGTTTATGTAAAGGAAGGTGCCCCTTCCTGCACGTAAACAATCAGTAAAACAATGACGTTTTGCAAGTTCTATGTGTGCTAATGCAGCACACTTAGAAGTTGAAAAACGCCATTTCTGATTGTTTATGTGCAGGAAGGGAACCCTTCCTCATATAAACAATCTCCCCA
The DNA here is from genome assembly GCA_963921515.1 of Calotriton arnoldi. Classification (NCBI taxonomy): domain Eukaryota; kingdom Metazoa; phylum Chordata; class Amphibia; order Caudata; family Salamandridae; genus Calotriton; species Calotriton arnoldi. The sequence continues at coordinate 1,498,831 of CAWUFW010003896.1, read as the reverse complement.
CGACGCAGGCATCCTTGCACCATGGTGCAAGGGTGCCTTCGCCGGCGCATGGCAGCAGTTTGTGCGCCAGCGCAGGGGGAAGCACAGAGATGCGACATATTGTTGCAAATATGTCGCATCCCTGTGCTTTGAAAGTGACTCAGTGCGGCGCAGCCAAATGGCTTGCGGCACACACTGAGTCACTTTCCTTGTAAATCTGCCCCACAGAGACATTGATTCATACGTGTAAATCAGTGTATAGAAAATGTTACATAAGGCAAATGCGACTACAAGGTGTAGGATTCACATGTCATTCATACTGGTAGGCATTTTTAAAGAGTGCTTGGTCTGGAGAAGCACAAACTCAGGATTCAGAACATAACACAGTGGTTAGCATTGACTTTAACAATAAAAATGTATTTCCACCCAAATAAACCTTTTTAGCAGCATCAGGATAATGAAAGACTTGGAAAAAGCATATGTTTCTAACTTGTACCATGCAGTTTGCAAGCAGCTCTTTGATGACAGTTTATAGGTCACTGTGCTAGATTACGATTGTCACTTATGAACTGCACAGTAACATAAGAATCTCTGTGACAAAAGCAGTAACCCACTAACCTATGCACATAAAAAACTGTTTTTAAAATGCATGGTACACGTTCTTTGCAGTAGGCATATTAACCCTCTGTGCTACATTAGATAAGTCAAAGCTGCCGCTTGACAAAACTCTCATCTCTCCCCAGCAGGTACATTAATCACTGACGTTATCTTGACACTTTTATTGTTGCTGGAAAACTGCTAATTCTACAAGGAACTTTGTTGTCGTTTTAAAATTACTGCCTGAGGACCCCCTGGGAATGTGTCACGGACCCCTGGGGGTCCGCGGACCACAGTTTGGGAAACACTGCTTTAGAGGAAAAAAATATATCATCTTCTATCCGTAGGCTGAATGTTATTGCTAATTAGCACTTTTTAGGTCTCGGCCTGGCGTTGGAGCGCATGCGCTCCTCGCCTGCGAGAGCTATAGTAAACAGTATGAAGAGAAGGGGACTTTAATCTACGCCCCTCTGTCACAACCTTTTTCCATTGGCTTAGGTAGTGATTAATGTATTTTCTGTGCTTCTGGTTTGCTGGCTGTCACTTTTGTTGACGCCCTTACAGTTTTCGGATGCCGCCCGTGACAAGCGCATCTGTTTTCACTCAGCCCAGATGGCTTTTCTTATCCGCTTGTTTATTTAACAAGCAGATAAGAAAAGTCTTCAGAAGGGCTGTGAAGCGAGACGAGAGGAATGCGAATATTGCGCATTCTGCCTTGACGTTTGGTGGAAAGGAGACTTTGAACTTTTTTTAAACTTGGGGAAAGCAGGAGTTGGCTGCGCTGACATAGTTTCACGTTTCAAGGAATGTGGAAGGGGCATTCGAAAGAGCAATGTTTTCACAGCTGGTTTTATTTGGCCTTGAGTATTTCAGCACTTTTAGATTTTTACTTTTTTTAAATGGTGTTGTCCGTTGTAACATTAACTTCCATTAGATTTGTTTTTTATTTAACAAATATAACTTTTGTTTTATATACTACCTGCTCAGGCAAAATTTGACGTTCTTTAGCACTTAAAATAACAGTGTGGCTGACTATACGGCAACTTATTCATCCACCTTAGAAGAATGAAACGCTGAAATGCCTTTGCTTGCATTCAAATCGGTGTCCTGCGCGTAAACGTTTAACTCTGCCTAATGAACAATATCAACACACACAAGCACAGGTGCGTCGCGTACCTTGAATAGAATGATTAAAAACATGTTCTAGCTGACCTAGTGTCAGGATGTCCCATTTATTTTGTTAAGAGCTAATTTAGTTTTCACTTAGTGCATTTTATGAATAGCCTAACACCACTGGGAAAAATAAAACAAACCACCAGTGAGATAAATGCTTTTATTTAATATTCATTTTTATTTACATTTTCTTGTGAAGACTAAAGCCCACTGAGAGCTATTGTAAGTCACGTCACAACTTCTGCCTCCGAAGAATTTTGACGGGAGCCTGCGTTCTGCCCTTTGTGTTAGCCTTGTGTTGCTCCCTACCCTCCGGTATTGCGTGTCTGAGGTGGGGATGTGTTAAGAGCAGCTCTCCTCCCTGCTCTGCACCTATCTCACAAACACTAGCAGGGTTGGTTGTCTTGCAAGGGATGTGATTGGAAGGAAAGCTGCAGTAGACGCACAGGAAGAATTAAATTTAAAAAAAAGAGAATTGTCCAGCTGTAAATCGTCATTGGATAGGCCCGTGGGTTCCTTCGGGAGTACCCGGACCAGCACCTACGCAATTTCAGGCATGAAGAGACCTGAAGTAATGTTCAGGGCCACTGGAATTATGCGGCAGGAGAGGGCCAAATTGTGCGGCAGGGTTGAGTAAATCATGCAGCAAGAAAAGCCAAATTATGTGGCGTAATGCGGCACACTTTATGCTAGTATTATGCCATTATTTTGTCTTCTTTACACTTGCTAAAACTACCTGGGCATTGGTTGCACCTCATTTGTTCCAGTTTAACACTCTAATATAGCATTAAGCAATGAAAGGTGACCAGTCAAGCTCTGGCAAGGGCCTTCCATGGCGCAGCAACACGTGTCGCTCCACTTTTAGTAACTTTTGAAAAGTTTGAGCTAGAAACATTTTTTAGTCAGCAGATTGTGCAGCAGATAATGGATTATGCGTCAAATGTACAATTATGTGAAAAACGCTGCAGCTGCACAATTGCTTAATTCCAGTGGCCCTGGTAATGGTATGCCTCACAATTCTGCACTGATTGTATGTCGTTTTGCAAATTCATCTGCCCTGGTAGCGCCTAGTTTGTCTTTCCAACATTAATTCAGGCCCCTTACATCAGGGTACCTTAGCTTTCTCTTGGTCACTGACAATGGACTCTGTCACAGGCCGAAACAGGGCCCTACCAAAGCCAGCCCTGCCAAAGACGTTCAAATCAGCACCACACAGCAGGGGATCATGACTACAGTGTGGCATTGGGTGGGGGGCAAGTTATCGTCTGCACTGCCTACCATGCTAGCGCAGCCTAACATACTAGCCTGCAGCTCACTGGTAAAACGACAGAATGGCGGAATGGCCAGTCCGCCCTTAGCCATGAACTAAATTAAGCATCTAACTCTTCGTCACTGGCCTTCAAAGTCACCAAATCCACACTTCAGCTGCATGCATTGGGCTGTAGAGCCAGCATTAAGATGTCGGCTGTTCCAGGCTCCCATTAGCCACAAGGGCTGTATACTGCACTGAGCAGGACTGCAGCGTTTCCTCTGCCTCTAAGGTCTCAACAGAGCCCAGCGCCTGGCTTTCTTCCTTTTAGGCACTGGCATTATGTTTAGGTTGGCCTGCAAATCCCAGCCGTCCCCAAATAAAGTGATCCTGGGCTTCTCGACCTTCATCTCTCTGCCCCATTCAGATCACCTCAGAACTCTCACATTCATTAACATACATAAGTGACGTTTTTCACAATTAAGTTGAACCTATAAAAGCAGTGCGAGGCTGCAGGCAGGGGTGAGCTCGCTGAGATCTTAAATATAACAAGCATCTGCAATGCAATAGGTTGCGCATTTACGCGAGTTTGAGCTATTAGCATTGTAAATGACAATGCCTTTTATTAATGTTTTGGTTTTTAAAACATAAATAAAAGGCATTGTCATTTACAATGCCAATAGCTTAAACTCTTGAAAATGCGAGATCTATTGCATTCCAAATGCTTGAAGGCATTGCTGAGTTGCCCCATTCTGTCTCCCATGGCCCCTGAAAAGCTCCCTGTTTGCTACGAGTTAAACAAGCATTTGCAATGCAATAGGTCTCGCATTTACGCGAGTTTGAGCTATTGACACTGCAAATAACAATGCCTTTTATTTTTGTTTTCGTTTTTAAAACATAAATAAAAGGCATTGTCATTTACAATGCCAATAGCTTAAACTCGCGTAACTGCGAGACCTGTTGCATTGCAAATGCTTGTTATGGTCTGCCTTGACAGCGCAGCTGTCCAGACAATTATGCAAGCATCACTAGAGGGGCTTTGGCTCCGCCCACATGTTGGGGCCCAGGAGTATGCTTTTGTTGGCAGAGGTTGTGTACTTCCACTAAAAAAAGTGCTTGTCCTCCACACAGCTGTGATCATTTATTCAGGGGCACCCACAACACTGTAATGCTATTAAAAGTGTCTTAGCTACCTCGAAAATGTCTGGTGTTTTCCTCTGGTAGCAGCACAGATGGGAGGAGGGCAGTCATTAACCTATATGGAGTTTGAAGTTGGGCTTGACAGTGCATTGATAATCAGACCTATTGGCTTTGCCTTTTATTTTTATTGCGCACTTTCTGCGTTAGTGTCGGAGGGGCAACAGTTGCAGTTAGTGTCTGAACGGTGGATTTCCAAAGTTTCTTAAAAACAATCATCTCTTTCAGCTGTTGCAGTAAAAAGTTCTATTTTCGGGAACAAAACCTGCGCAGGGAGTGTGCAAGCTGAGGCCTTTTTGTTGATTTCGGGGTAGAGGGAAACATTTCTGAGGGTAGGGATCCCCTTCGAAGCTTAGTGGAACACGAGGTGGGTGGGAGCGGGGCGTGGAAGATACTTGGACATGAATGAGGGAGGAGGCGTGGCAGAGAGGACTACGAGGAGCGGATGGCGGTATTAACAATGAGTGAACAAGACCCTGGGAGGGGGTTGGTGCACGGGCATGACGAGGCAAAGAGGTGAGGCAATGATGACGAGCCAGGAGGAGCAGGGCACCGACGCTGATTTCTTTTGCGAGCCAATAATGTTGCATATTTATCCTCCCAGAGGTGGCCGGTCCCGTGCACTTTTAACCCTGTGTTGTTTGTTGTAAGCAGGACTACAGCTCCAAGACCTCCGAAGATGGCAGAAAGGTTTATTGTGGACAGCCCAGCTGTGAAGTACTCCAAGGAGTACATCGAAGCAGACTATCCCTACCAAACCACACGAGTCTTCACGGACAATGGAATCACCAAGGTAAGAAGGATTTTGAGTAAGAGTTAGCATTTATGTAATGGTCCCTGGATTTTATAAAAAAAATGTGGTTTTCAAGTCAAGATCATTTTTAATTTGATAAATTATGTAATGGTTTTATATAATACATTTGAGAGAGTTTGCTACTTTGTGATCTTTAATGATTTTGGTATGCTTCCTACCGAAGCGTGAGGAAATGTCCTGGTCACCTGACAGCAGCCGAAGACCTGCCTGGGTTAATTCACTAAGAGTGGCCTTCACAGAATGTACAATGAGCACAAGTACCCCTCATGGTTTTGCATGCAGTTAACCAACCTGCTCATATGGAGCCTGACCATATTAGACTTTGACACCCCATGGATTCACAAGGGATTTGTTGCCGTAAGAGGTCAGCAGTTTCAAATGTGTTATACATTCTTCAGATCTCCAATACTGAGATTTTTTTTTTTTTTTTTGGATAGTCCCTCCTGATCAGCAGGGAATCGCTTTCTGAGCCACATTTCAGCCACTAAAGTCTTTCCAGGAAAGCCTGCATGGTGTGTCCTGTTGCCAAGTAGCAGTCTAAAGTGCATCTGAGGTGTGCTCCATGCCTAGTGTAGCAAGCTCCCAGGTGCCCACTGAGGTCCAGCATTGCTAGTACCGAAGTGACGTCAGGGGCCAAAGGTTGATGATGTTTCCACCAAAATACTGACTTAAGACTGGCTAAATCACAGCTCTTGCTTTCCAGACCAGTTCAGTAGGTATTGCAGAGGTCTCCTCAAGACCTGCCTCTAGTAACAGTATACCATGCTTTATAGATGCCCACTCCGATGAGTGTACATGTTTCTTCCTTTCTCAGGAGTGCCATCCCTTCCAGCTGTAGGGCCAAAGATCCACATAAACCGCACACAGCTGGAGCTGAAGTGGGTCTCAATGTATTTTGGATGTCAAAGCCCAGCGGTAGTAATCCCAATCTATTAAACAGTCATTTTCACCCACGAGCTTTGTAGCAGAAGATCTACTTTGTGTGCATGTAAAGTGAGTACACCTTATATGGGCGTTGTTAGACTTGGCATCTTTTGGCGTGTTTCGCCTGAGTTTTTGCTTTCTGACCTCCCGGTTTTGACTCTGTTTGTGCTGGCGTAGTGTTTCTGCACACTTTTCTCACTGCTGATCAGTGGTAAAGTGCAAGTGGTCCTGTGGTAAAATGTGTTATGGATTGGTGTTTCCATGATTGGCCTATTTGATTTATGTGTCAGTCCCTAGTAAAGTGCACTGCGTGTGCCAGGGCCTGTAAATCAAATGCTGTTGGTGGGCTGCAGCACTGGATTGTGCCACCCACGCCATTGCAGAGCCTGTGCGCAGTCTGGTACTGCCATGTCGAATTGGCAAGTATACACCCACTTGCCAGGCCCTAACCTTCCCTTTTCTTACATGTCAGCCACCCCTAAGGTAGGCCCAAGGTACCCCTGTGGGCAGGGTGCAGTGTATGTGAAAGGTAGGACATGCCCTGGTGTGTGTGGCATGTCCTGATAGTGAATTACTGCCAATTTCGTTTTCACTATTGCAAGGCTACCTGTTCCCCCATAGGACAGAATGGGAAGTTTGTTTATAACATCTTATAAACATAACTGGCCCTGGGAACTAGGTCGGAAAATAAAGTTTAGTATGCCTTAACTCAGAATCTAAAGATGCATCTTTTAGTGAAGGTGATTTTTACATTCTGTGTTTGAAAATACCACTTTTGGAAAGTAGGTATTTTCTTGCTCAGTCATCCCGTGTGCCTCTGCTGGAATGTGGATTGCCTGTCTGGGTTTTGGATGACAGAAGGCTGGGGTGCAGGAGTGACTCCAGATAGTCTAGGTGGGTCAGGAAAGGGCTGAATAGACCTGGGCTGCAACTGGGGAAGGGGGAGGAGATTTCCTTGCACCTCAAAGGGCCTGGTCTGCCTCTGACAATGCCGTCTCCACCTCCTGCCAGGAAGTCACACCAGAGGAGGCAGAACTGGTTCTGGCTGGGCACAGACACTCTCTGCCTAAGAGATCAAAGGATTTTGGGATATAAATATTGGGGCCCAGACCCCTGAACTTTAGAACTCTTTTGGACCAAGAAGACTGCCAAGAAGAAGAGCTGGAGAAGCTGTGAGGAGGGACTACCACTTTGCTGTGTGCTTTGCTGTGTTGGCCTGCAGTGGCTGCTTCTGTTTTGGGCAGTGAAAGGACTGGGCTGAACTTTCTGCAATCTACTTTTGTGAGTTTCTCCAAGGGCTTGAGGTTGAGCTTGCCCCCTGTTCAAGAAGTCTCAGGAACAGCAAAGACTTCAAGTTCTTCTGCCCTCAGCACTGGGGACTGTGTGTTTTGTGCTGCAACAGAAGAAAAAGCAACCCGACGACGCCGCTGCCGACTCTGTGTCCTGACGGCACCGCAGAGGGCACCGCCGCACCGCGACCCTGGTCTCACCGACGGCACCATCTGATGCCGCCACCGAGCCGCTGCTCGCACCGCGACCTGAGGGCACCGCACGCTGCACCGCTGCACTTGGCACCGCAGCACCCGACGCCTGTCGACGCCAGCGCTCCTGACTTCACCAGAGAGGAGTTCGATCTGCAACGCGTGTGACTTCGAGGGCCCCGACGACTCCTGCACCGACCTTCGGAACCGGTGCCGTGTTTTCGGAAGCTCAACGAGAGGTCACTGACGCCCTGCATTTCTAAAAGGTACTGTTTGCGGGTCTTCCCGACACTTTAGCTGGCCCGCGACGCCGCGGTCAGCCAGAACTGTTTGGATTTATTTGCTCACGACGCCGTGATAGCCCCGTACAGAGCTATCGACATCAAGGAACTGTTTTTCAAGCATATTTTGATAACTGAAGATTTTTAAGTACTGTATTGTGGATTTTTATCGTTTTTGGTCTTGTCTTAAGTACATAAAAATATTGGATATTTTTCTAAACTGGTGTGGTGTCTTTTTGTAGTGCTTACACTGTATTACTGTGGGTTATGTGCAACTGCTTTACACACTGCCTCTAAGATAAGTCTGACTGCTCGTGCCAAGCTACCAAGGGGGTGAGCAGGGGTTATTTTAGGAGTGTATCTCCCTTATCCTGACTAGGAAGAAGGGTCCCTATTTGGACAAAGGTGCAAACCCTTGCCAACTAGAGACCCCCATTTCTAACAGGCGTGAATTCAAGTGTGTACATACTGGATGTGTACAAATAAAGGCTGACTTGCGTTACAAAGTGTATGGATGAATATAACTCCATATAATATTATACAGCTGTGATTACTCCAGCCCGCCCTCTGCATACAAAAAGCTGTGCACCTTGAAACATTACTCCTGGTTGTCTGGTCGGGCAAACCCTTGGGTAAAGTACGCTCACTGCATGGACACCCTCGCAGGACAGAGCCTTGCTGCTTCTGAAAGCTCACTGATCCGTCTAACCCACTCTGGGTCCATTTGCCACAGCTCACATGCTTCTGGCTTGGCTTCAGAACGAGGTCCTGGATCCTCTCTCCTGGTGGCAGCAATTTTTTCTTTGTGGGTTGTAACTGGCACATCTATAAAAGGATCCCAGATGCAGTAAGCTGAAAAAAATCTGAGAGCCGGGTAGGGAGGATTTAGCTAACCTCGCGCTTGGTTGCACATTAGAGATTTGAAGGGATATCGTCTAAGTGTTACTGGCAGTGCTTTAAATGGGCCGGTACTGTCCGGTACGGAGTACCGGCACTTTTTTATTTTGAGGAGTAGAGTACCGGCTCTTCTCAAGAGAGATGTAATACTTTTGATTGGAGAGTACCGGCACTTCTCAGAAACAAGCAGGTACTCTGCTACAGAGTACCTGCACTTTTATTTTTCCATTTCAAGCACTGGTTACTGGTATCTTTATTTAATTAAAAAAAGAAAAACAAGATAGCTTATTTTTTTATGACTGACGTTTTTCACTAGAAGATTTTAACCTATGTATGACTTATTATATAATATTTGTGACTTTGACCTGCAGATGTTATTTAAATATTCATTACGTGATTTGTAATAGCCTGATGAAATGTTTTGATATCGTTTCAATAAAAGCATGTGTATTTTTTTGTATCAATGTTATTTTCCGGCAGTTGAACTGCACATTTGCATCTTATTGTCCTTTATTTATTTTGTTTTATAAAGTGAATCTGCCCTAAAAATAATTATTTCGTTAATAGTATGGTAAAGGAAGAGTGCGAGAACTGTGTTTTGTGTTTTTAAAAAAAAATTTTTTTTTACTGATGCACCTTTAAACGTTGAAAACATTTATTTTGATGCCTTGTTTTTTTTGAAGGTCAAACCGTGTTCCACCAAGTTTACTTTCCGCACGGAGCGGCGAGTTCCAAAACTTGGAGTGATGTTAGTCGGATGGGGAGGCAACAACGGCACCACAGTGATGGCAGCTGTGCTGGCAAACAAACTGGGCCTTTCCTGGATGACAAAAAATGGGCCAAAGGTAAGCCTGCTTCCTGATTCACATACACCGAGCCAAGAGGTAGACATTAAACCAAAGTGAGGCTGTTCTGCAACTGTGTTGAAAAGGTGTCTCTTTTTTGATCTAGCCCTCCCCTGAGGGCATTAACTACTTTTAATTGCCTGCCCTGCACCCAAGGGTTAAATGTTAAGACAAAGGTTCACAATAAGGGGTGAGGGCAATTAAAGGGTTTATACTAGCATACAATGCAATAAGTCTTTAACTACCTTCCCACGCAACCTTGCACTCTCCCACTACCCCGGTATATCTAATACCTGTGCTTGAAAATGTTAATAAATACACTGTTTACTAAACAGGTTCACTGTAGGAGTTTGCACTGAAATCCTTCGACTAGACTGAAATGATTCCTGCCTTCCAAGTTGTATTTGCTGTTTTCAAACCTTCAAAAATGTTGTAAAACACCCTCCAAGTCTTAGGCAGTATAATCATTTCCACCTTAAGGGCCGTTGTTGAGGGTCCAAGTAACCACTGGATTTAAAAAATCTGTTTCCAGTCCAAGTGAAGACATTCGTTTGAGACTGCTTCAGTTATGGCCGGTACAGTCCTTTCACCACTTAAATACAGAACAGCTATATTTCCCAGCATTTTGATTATTATGCCGCAGTAGCAATCGCCAATTAGGCAGCACAGTTTTGCCCATGAAATGTGGAAAAAAAAGTAAATACGTGATTAACCCATTAAAGAAACTATGTAGTTCCCCTTACTGAGTAGATACTTTTTCCACACACTCCTGTCCATTTCTATTGCATAACCCTAAAACTGGGTAAAAGGTCACTTGGGAGGAAGTAGGCCTCGTGTAAACTCTGTGAACCCACCTACACAGTTAGTTTAATGTGTGACCAGTGACTCGTGCCAAGGTCTGGGCACTGTTGAGCCAGCCGCGGGAAGGCTTTGTATCAGTGCCAAGTGTTCCAGCTGCCAGTAACCAGTTCCTTTCTTTCCAGTTTGCTAATTACTATGGCTCAATGCTGCAGTCGTCTACTGTGTGTCTGGGCACCGATGCCAGCGGGGATGTGTATGTGCCGTTCTGTAACCTTCTTCCCATGGTCAATCCAAACGACATAGTCTTTGATGGTAGGTGGACACTTCATCTTATATTAGTGTGTTGGTCGGATTTTAATAGACTAGACTTCTCGTGGAAAATGTTATCTAAAATAAAAATGTCATGTTTCAGTTGTGTTTTTGAAACCATTTGAGGGCGGGGGGGTTAAAATGTGCTACATTCTACAATGGTAAGTTCCTCAAATCTATATTTGGGGTAAAGGAAGACAGCCTTGGGCATAAAGGGGTAACAGCCTTGATCAATGTAAGTTTACAGGATAAGTTTTTGTTTTTAAATATACTCCCCCCCACACTTTAAGCTTGCATTGGATACCACCAGTGCAAACAACTGATATTAAAAAAATAAAAAAAAATGAAATGAACAGTGAAGATTAGAGGTACGCTGAGTAGCACGCCACCCATCAGCAAAGCCATTCAGCTCCTCGTCGGGGTAGTAAGTATGACATATCTAAATTCCCTTTGTTACCACGCATTGCTTTGGAAAAGTGTCATATGTTGTTGTTTCTTACCCAAGTGCTCTGTTTTCTAGGCTGGGACATCTCCAGTATGAACTTGGCAGATGCCATGAAGAGGGCAGAAGTCCTGGACTGGCAGCTGCAGGAGCAGCTGAGACCTCACATGGAGAAAATGAAGCCACGGCCTTCTATTTACATCCCAGAGTTCATTGCAGCCAATCAAGAAGATCGCGCCGACCATGTCATCCATGGGACTAAAGCAGAACAGGTAATTCATAGAACAATAACTGCATTAAAAACGATTTAATGTGCTAGTTTGGCCATTGCTGCATTACAATTCCATAAAGACCTCTTGAACTAGCAGGCATGGACCAGTGCAATCGGCAGTTGCACCTACAGCCAGTTCTGTCAACTTTACCATTAACGTAGCTTTCAGTCCCTATGTAAGTTGAAACTGTTACGGTGCAGTGTAAATGTTGATTGCTATCTTTACGCGTGTAAAGTATATAACTGTAACTCTGTCAAAATGCAATCAACAGATTCAAACAACAAAAAAGACCTCTTGAGCTAGCAGTTTGTCTCTTACTTGATTAAAGTTCAGTGGCAAAGGTTGCCGTTTGCTGAAACAGCTCCACAAACCCTAAAACTGACGGTCGTACGTAGTAAGACAGGTTTGAAAAGCAGTTTGTGTTTGTTGTACAGTGTTTGCGTTGCAGCCTCACCTTTTATTATGCACAGAGACACAAACACTCCTACCTCATTAATATTTATGGACTGAGCCCTTTTGCAACTGCAAGGGACAGCAGACCTTCATACCTGATTTAGCATTCACGAAATGCCAGCATTAAAACATTTTTTTTAGGGCAGGCTGTCCTTTGATGGGAGCACCCCACAATACCAGCAGACAGCTTTCACAAGGTGAAAGCTCTCCCTGCGGAACAGTTTCCACTTTGCAAATGCTTTAGCCCCACTATTTTGGAGTCTGTAACAGATCAATAATTCTCAATTTCAGTTGTCGTTGCAAAGTATTAATTTATAGTGAATGGCAAGGCATTGGTGGGGGGGTGGGGCTCCCATCAAAAGCCATTTTCCTTTGCAATTTATTATGGGTCTTGAAGTGCAGTTAGCAAGTATGAAAGATATTTCTGACTAATTTTGTACTTTGTGACATGTATTTTTGCAAACCTAAAACCAGTGATTTTGTGAATTTTAGGCTTTGCAGCAGCAAAAACGCCTTGTACATCATGCGGTGTGTTAAATACCAGTTAGACAGGCTTTGCAAAAGTGTGTATAAATATGTTAACAACTGCTAATCAGTTATGTCCCTTCTATTATGGTATTCAGCCGTACTTGCCGAACTTTCTGTTGACACATGACCATAACGTGATAGGTTAGTTTTCTAGATCCAGGCATACTTTCATTCTTTCTTTTCCTTTAGCGTTTGTTGTATCATCTGTAAACTCTGGTGCATGGTTGAATAAGTCATCTGTGGAGTGTTGTGGGATATTCGCATCCATTTTTGAAGATGATGGTAAGCAGTGTCTTTGGCCTACCATCTTGATTAGAATGCTGGCACCAACTAGTAATGATCGCCCTCATTCCGAACACTATAAACTGAAGAGACTCCGACTTTCCTTCCACATTCCAACTCTTTGTATGTAATTAACATAGCAACAGTTGCAGTAAGAGATTCACATAACTGGTGCATGCTGCAGCAAATGTTGGATTGGTGATCTGAGATTTGAAAAATGTCCTAGAGATCTTTACCTGCATGGATTCTTGTTAGAAATGGGATTTTTGGTAGGCTTGGGCGTGGGCCAAAGCCAGGCAAAAACCACCACTCTAGTCAGGATAAGGGAGTTACACGTCTAAAATAACCCCTGCTCACCCCCTTGGTAGCTTGGCACGAGCCAAACAGTACCTGTGAGAGATGCAGGGCGTTGAGGCCCTTGAAGTCACTCGCGTTGCAGGTTGAGCCCCTCTCTGATGGAATCAGGAGCACTGGCACCGGCAGGCGTCGGGTGCTGCGGTGCGAAGTGCAGCGGTGCGGTGCCCCCAGGTCGCGGTGCGAGCAGCGGCTCGGTGGTGTCGTCGGTGAGAACAGGGGCGCGGTGCGAGACGAAGGCGGTGCTCGCCACGGTGCTGGCAGGTCACGGTGCCAGCGGCGTCGTCGTGGCTGAAGCGCTGTCGTCGGCTGACGAACTGGAGTCGATGGCGTCGGTAGGCCAAGGCTGCGGTGCAGGATGAGGGCGGTGCGTCGTGTGACTTACGAGCGATGCCCTCGAACCACGGTGCAAGCAGCGGCGTAGGTTTAGGCGTGGAGCGGCGTCGTCGGGGATACCAAGGCATCGTCGTGAAGCGAGGCGGTGCGGAGTGCGGTGCCCACAGGTCGCGGTGCGAGCAGCGGCTCGGTGGCGGCGTCATCGGTGAGACCAGGGCGGCATTGTCAGAGGCAGACCAGGCCCTTTGAGGTGCAAGGAAATCTCCTCCCTCTTCCCCCCCATCGCAGCCCAGGTCTATTCAGCCCTTTCCTGACCTACCTAGACTATCTGGAGCCCCGGGCCCCCAGCCTTCTGTCATCCAAAACCCAGACAGGCAATCCACATTCCAGCAGAGGCACACGGGATGACTGAGCAAGAAAATACCTACTTTCTAAAAGTGGTATTTTCAAACACAGAATGTAAAAATCACCTTCACTAAAAGATGCATCTTTAGATTCTGAGTTCAGGCTTACTAAATTCTATTTTCTTACCGAATTCCCTGGGCCAGTTATGTTTATAAGATGTTATAAACAAACCTCCCATTCTATCCTATGGGGAACTGGTAGCCTTGCAATAGTGAAAAACCAAATTGGCTGTAATTCACTATCAGGACATGCCACACACACACCAGGGCATGTCCCACCTTTCACATACACTGCACCCTGCCCACAGGGGTACCTTGGGCCTATCTGAGGGGTGTCTGACATGTAAGAAAAGGGAAGGTTAGGGACCGGCCAGTGTGTGCACTGGCCAAGTGGACATGGCAGTTACAAACTGCGTGCAGACACTGCAATGGCAGGTCTGAGTTACCGTTTTCAGGGCTACTCCGGGGGGGGGGGCACAACCAGTGCTGCAGGCCCCCGAGTAGCATTTGATTCACCAGCCCTGGCACACGCAGTGCACTTTACTAGGGGCTAACAGGTAAATCAAATATCCAATCATGGAAACACCCATCCATAACACAATTTACACAGAGAGCATATGCACTTTAGCACTGATTAGCAGTGGTAAAGTGCCCAGAGTCCTAAAACCAACACAAACAGGTCAGGAAAAAGCAAAAAGTTTGGGGATAACCCTGCAAAAAGGGCCATTTCCAACATCTCCTGTTGAAGTATGAACTGTCTCTCGGAGGAAAATGGCCCTGCTGTAGTCTTGGGTAGCTAAACTCCAATATCAGGTCCCTGCTTATCAGGCCTGTAGGTAACAGTTCTGATCATAAGTCATGGTTCGACAAGGCATGCAGAGAAGCAAATAATAGCCTCAGTAGGGAATTAAAGCGTACCCCCAGAGATAGGGAAGAAATAAGACCTGGTAGGAAGGAGTACACGCTGTCACTAAAAAAGAGAAAAGTGGATCTGAAGACTGAACATTGGAAAAAATTGATGTATGCTTGCCAAGCTAAATATTCCCGAGCCTTCTGGGAGGCACTATTTGCTGGCCTTCCCTCATGTGGTGTTTCTAATAAAGTCCATGTGCACATTGGCCTTGAGGAGTGGCCCCAACAATTGTAACCAGGTGACAGAGAATGGTGATGGCTTTGTCCTGCTCCTTGATACTTAATTTTCTTCCGGGTAGGTGTTTGAAGCCATTCTTAATAGTCCTTCCAAAAATCTCCCTGGGCCCACCCAATGGGATCCCTATGGATCTATATAATGAAAACCCTGGGTTTGGGCCCCCCTGCTCACAAATGTTTAACTCAGCGTGTAAGGTTGGCATACCAACCTCGTGGCGGTCATCTATAATTGTGCCTTTTTTAAAAAAGGGCAACATGCAGGATCCAAATACGGTCAAGATCAGTGGGAGAATTGTTCAGGATAGATTACTCCTTTGGACCACGGTCAATACATTTTTTCAACCCAGGTCCAATATGGGTTCAGGAAAAGGCTTGGAACAACAGAACAATGCTTAAATCTGCAAATTTTAGTGTGTAAATATAAGTTTGCCAGACGTAGCTTTCTCCCACTAGCATTTATGGACCTATCCAGTACTTTTGATTGTGTAAATAGATCAAAACTTTGCGATATTCTGACTGCCATGGGGTCTTGAAGTGGGTTTGGTGGCCTTCTTGAGATCTTTACACCTGGACTTAGCTGCCTCTGAGATCTGGTAAGGGAGTGGAATGCACTTCTTCCTTCTCTGTAAGGTGGGGGTCGTCCGAGTTGTGTGCTGGCACCTATCTTGTTCTTGCTCCATATAAATGGACTAGAATCTGCCCTTGTGAACCTTGGGTCAGATGTCCCGTCGGTAAATAAAAATAAAAAAAAACATTCCAGCGCTTCTGCTTTAGATGATGCTGTGTTGCTTGCCAGGACAGCCAACAGTTTTCACTCATTGCTAGTTACCTTTGTCTCTTTTATGAAACAATTAGACCGGGAAACAAATTTGTCAAAAACATTGAGTATGGTCTGTGGTCCTAAAAATTTAAAAACCTGTTGCGTTAATGATGGGACTTTTGAGAAAGTGAGCCAGTCCCCATATCGTGGTTTAATGTTTTATAGTTTTTGTATCTGGGCACCATGTGTTACCAAAGGAAAAGTTACTTTTTTTTTGTACAAGCAGTCTGCATGATTCCCCTACTTCCTCCATAGGGGAAAAGCCCATAAGCCACATAATTGAGATCTATAAAAGGAAATGTATCCCGGTCTTCGGGGGGTATGGGGTTATAGGGTTGTGGGTTGTATCCAAAGTGAAGAAAATAGTTTACCGGGGTGTACTGGGGGTTCCCATGACAACTTCCCACTTTGTCACCCACCAAGAATTGGGCATGGACTATATTGAGGATTCGATCAAACCTGCTCCCCCTGCTGCTATGTTGCTCAATGTGCACAACGTTCTTAATTGCCTCTTTTTCGCAAGCACAATTTTCGCAGGTGCAAAGTGGCACTGCTCTATTTGCAACAGTTGGATTGTCTTGATGTGTGTTTAGCTGTGGGCTCAAAAGTGCAATACAATTGCTTAATCTGATGATCTTTTAAAGGGACTTTTGATTTTATGAGTGATAATGTATTTTTATTCTGCTGTTTTACTGTATATCTGACAATTATGAATGCAGTAGTTTTGTGTTTTGCCTCCATTCATTGAAACTCATTCGCAATTACCATTTTAATCACAAAGATTACTAGTAAAGTGTTGAGGGTTTGTAAGGTGCCATTTTGCAGTTGCGCATCCCAGGGGTAGCGAGATTCTCATATAATGTTACATAACCAGATTCAAATATTGCAAATGTGTTCTTATTTTTCCTTCATACTTGTCTGAGTTAGTCCAAAAATAAAAGGGTTATTTACAAAGGTTTACCATGGGCCCCTTGTGTGACCCAAATCTTTTATAACCATTATAAAAGCCTGTGGCCGTAGCACAAAATTGTTCAGTCTCCATAAGCACCTAGGGAACCCTAAGCGAATAACCCGCCAGGTATATCTTTATAGTTTGATCACTATTTTCCAAAAATTCATCCTTTGTTACTTGGGCATGAGTTACTGCAATTTTGTTTTGTTTTCCAGGTTCAGCAAATACGCCAAGATATTCAGGAGTTTAAGATGAAGACAGGGGTGGACAAAGTCATTGTGTTATGGACAGCCAATACGGAGCGCTTTTGTGATCTGATTCCAGGTGTAAATGACACTGCATACAATCTGCTGAAAGCCATTGAGGTGAGGAACCTTTTACCGCGTCATGTGAGACCCATTAACAACAGTTTTATAAAAAGAATATACTTTTTAGAGAAAGATGTTAAAAGTTTTTTTATTGGTACAGGTGAACAAAAGAGCTAATTGCTGATTTTCAACAGTAGATAAAAAAACACTCCCATTGTAATTTAATCCCTGAATGAATAGATGATTACATAATGGATGTTTATTAAATGCTCATGTTTTTTCAGATACAAGACATGTGCCATTATATATAATGCTGGGAAATTTTAAATGGAGTTGTGGCAGGCTAAAGGGTAGTCTTCGTTAGTGTGAAACAGTGAGTGCTGATAAAAGTTAACACAGAATTTCAATGTGGTGTTAGTCCTATGTTTTTACATATTCAGACACATGTAAAAATACTAGTCACTGCCTTGCAGGTGTTGACTTTTCGGCTCACACTCTTAGTTTGTTGATGGGCCTTCATCAGAGGAATGGAGGATCTGGCTGGCTCCCTCCATCTTGTGAGACAACTAGCCGTGACTTTAGAATGAAACTGCCATCAGATGGTATATATTCATGTCTTAATCATGGTCTTTTATTTAATAGGTATCTGTTTGATTATATTGGGGAATTCTCTTCCAGGGGATCCTCATCAATAGTCATAAGCACTGAATATTCCCGCCCACGTGCGGGGACCCCGGAAATATAAAAATTATATATGGAAATCACATATATACAGCTCTACATATATGCATATACATATATCATTTTTTCTCATACCAATGCAGCTCTCAATAGGAGGCTAAACAATGTAATTACACACATAAAAAACTACATTTGCCAATATATAAAAACACCAGAGGGCAATTAGTACTTGAACTCTGTTTTTTAATGAGCAAAATACTCATAAAGAGTAAAAACTGCAAAATAAGTAGACATTGTTAGCCTACAGGCTGCATTGTAAACCAATAGCATAGAAAATGAAAGCATTTTCAACAAAAACTGGCACCGTGCCTTTAAGGCAGCCATGACCCCTAGCTTCCCATCATGCCTCAGGGGTGACAGTTAGGTCAGTTCTTTCCGGCTCCTTCAGTCAGGACCCTGGATTCTCAGCTCTTGTTTTTTTGACTTTCTGTCAAAAAATATCTGTATAAAACTAGTTTTTTCTACTTTCACTCGACGTCTTTTGGTCCTAGAGTGCAAGTAACACCTTTTTGTGTTACAGAAAAGGTTTATTTTTGGATAAAATGCCTTCTTTATTCGATCCTTGCCCGTCCTGTGGCAAGAAGAAGGCCAGAACAGATACACATCCTGTGTGTATTCTCTGCCTCCCGAGTCCCACTCTTCTGACAACTGCCAGCATTGTAAGAAGTTATCAAGAAGGACTATCAAGGAGAGGGACAGGATTCGTCTCTATGGCCTCTCTGAAAGAGGTAGGTCTCCTGTGAGGCAGAAGAAGAGGAGAACTCGGTCGACGTCGAGAAGAAAAGTCCCGACCTGTTCTCCGTCTGCATCGACGTCGAAGAAATCGGCGACGAAGAAATCGGCGTTGAAGACTTCGGTGATGCCGGCGCATCATCATTCGACTACGAAATCTTCGTCGACGAAGGTAACAGGTCCTCCGTTGACGTCAACCAGGCGGCGCTCAACGTCGAGAGACAGGTCTCCGTCGGCGCCGGCTGGGCGTTCGATGTCGAGGCAGATTACGCCGTCGTCGCAGCTGCGATCGACGTCGAGGCAGACCGCTCCGTCGTCGCAGGCGCGATCGACGTCGAGGCGCATCTCTCCGTCGCCTCCTCATCGGCGATCGACGTCGAGGCACAGATCTCCGCCGGGATCAAGGCAACGATCTTCGGCGTCGAGACACAGGACACCTCCGTCGGCGTCGAAGCAGACTCCAATGTCGATCCATCATTCCACGCCGTCGAGACGGATGACACCGCCGAGTGGATCTTCGGCGTCGAGACCAAGACCTCCGTCGCTGGCAGTCCAACGCCGGTCGACGTCGAGACAGCAATCTCCTGAGAGGGTGCATGGAATGTCGAAGCATGACACTGCACCAGTGTTGGAGAGACGTTCGTCGTCGAAGTCCACTTTCTAAGAGAAGAAAGTCAACGTCGAGACATACGTCTCCGTTGAGAGGGCAGTCGACGCATAGACGCTCCAGATCAACGTCAAAGCGCCCTTCTGGGACGCCTCACCTCCAGTGAGCCTGTCTTCGTCACCTTCAGGTTCGCCCAGTTCTCACCGAGGGTCAACGTCCAGATCCCCGGAGGTGGTTATCTCGACGTCCAGCAGTCCAGTGTCAGGGGGTCACCAAGATTCCCCAACACATGAAGAGCTGAGCTTCACCCCTCCTGCTCAGTCTCCTAAGGAAAGAGAGAGCCGCAGATCGCCTTCCATCCATTTATCGCCACGATGGCACAGGCCTCTACATCACTGGGCTACGAACAGGAATTACTCGAGTCCTCAGAACAGATCTCCGTTGGCTCGTTTAACTCAGAATAAAGAGCGATCTCCTTCAAGACCAAGAGCTCGCAGCCGCACCCCTGTGCACTCACACAGGAGGAGGTCTAGATCAAGAAGCAGGAGGAGAGCACACAGATCGCCTACTCCGTCCTCTTCTTCCACTCATACATCCCATAGAGACTATTCGCCTACTTTGACGAACAGTCCACCGTCGAGGGTCTCTCCGGTGGACGACATCTACACTTTTCAGGACATTCTTAGCAGAGGAGCTGTAAAGCTGGGTATCCCTATGCCAACTCGTCAAAGCAAGTCCTCTGTGATTTTTGAGACTCTACACCAAAGAGCAGCAGCTAAACCTCTGCTTCCCTTGGTACCAGGCATCATAGAGCCAGTGATGGATATCTTTCTCACACCAGCGAGTGTTAAGACCGCTCCAGCGAGGATCTTAAAAAAGTACCGTTCACCAGAGGACGACCCGCTCTTCCTCAGGGCTGATCCTCCTCCGGATTCAGTCGTAATTGCTGCGGCAAAGAAGACCCATGCGGTGGCATCCTCCTCCACTGTCCCACCAGACAAGGAGAGCAAGATGCAGGATTCCTGGGGAAAGAAGGTTTGTGGCACTTCGGCCTCCATGTTGAAGGTCTCCAATGCAGCGGCACTCCTGGGCCGCTACGACAGATCTCTGTGGGACTCACTACAGAGATTCACTGAAAAGTTGCCGCAGGAAGACCGTAAAGATTTTGAAGAAATCTTAACAGAGGGCAGTCAGGTGTCTAACCAGGTCATCAGTGCTGCGGCGGATGGAGCTACCCTTTCGGCACATGCTTATGCTCATGGGGTATGCGCAAGAAGAACATCATGGCTACGTCTTACAGCGCTCAAGCCAGAAGCGCAGTCACGCATCCTCAATCTTCCGTTCTCTGGTTCCTCTTTGTTCGGGACTCACACGGATGAAGAGATGACACGGATGAAAACGGAACTGGACACGCTTAAAGCGGTGGGCCTGGAGAAAAGAAAGGAATTCCATAAGAGATTCCGTCCTTACAATAGACGATCCTCCCAACAGAGGGTTCAAACCCTCGTTGGCAGAAAAATCAGGATCAGCAAGGCCAGCAAAAACGCAGTATCGGGGCAGACGCCCCTCCAGAGGAGGAAGAAACCAGCATCAAGGCAACAATTCCGCCAAGACGCAGTCAAACGATGAGCACTCACTTCCCTGTCGCCGTTCACCACTCCAGTGGGGGAAGTATCGCAAATCATCTCGAAGAGTGGCGAGCTATCACAAAGGATCGGTGGGTGCTAGCCACGTTGCAGAATGGGTACTCTCACGTTTTCAACATCGTCCACCATCAATCCCTCCAGTTCCTCCGTCGTGTCACCAGTTAAAACTCTTGCAGAAAGAGGTTGCCACCCTTCTCAGAAAGTCAGCCATCGAGAGGGTGCCAGTATCTCAAAGAGGGAAAGGGGTTTACTCAAGATATTTTTTGGTACAGAAAAAAGGCCAAAAAGCAGAGTACAGACCCATTCTGGACTTGCGGTCACTCAACCTATCCATCAAAAAGGAAAAGTTTCGCATGTTGGCTCTCCATCAAATATATCACACATCTCAGGCAGGGGGATTGGATGTGTTCGCTGGATCTGCAAGATGCATACTTTCACGTCCCGATCAATCAGTATCACAGGCAGTACCTGCGATTCCTAGTGGGATCCGCTCATTACAAGTTCAAGGTTCTACCCTTCGGGTTGAAGTCAGCCCCCAGAGTGTTCACGAAGTGCATGGCGGTGGTGGCAGCCGCACTGCGCCGCAGGGGCGTCTTCGTATACCCGTACTTGGACGACTGGCTGTTGAAAGGCCCTTCCCCAGACAGTGTGAGGAGTCATTTCTTGAGCTGTCTCGAGCTGTCACCGACTGGGCCTGCATGTGAATTTTGTCAAATCAACTTCACAGCCAACACAGAAAATACATTTCTTAGGAGCTCTGCTAGACTCCACGGCAGGAAAAGTGTTTCCTTCGGAGGAGAGACAGTGTTCTCTCATACAGAAATGCCAGCTGGTTCTGCGCAACAGAAAACTGCCTGTGCGTCGGATTGCCTCCCTGCTAGGGTCGATGGCATCCTGCATCTTCCTAGTTCCCAATGCCAGACTACGAATGCGTCCTCTTCAGCAGGATCTGGAGGACAAGTGGGACCAGCAGACCGCTCGTTGGGACGAAAAAATAAGTCCATCAAACGCGGCTCGAGCTTCCATACCTTGGTGGATGAGAAAACGAAATATGCAAGTCGGAGTTCCTTTCCATCAACCTCCGCCTGCTCAGGCACTGATCACAGGCGCCTCACTGCAGGGTTGGGGAGCCCACATGGGTTCTCTCCAGACTCAAGGACTGTGGTCTCCAAAAGAGCGATCCTATCACATCAACATGCTAGAGCTGAGAGCAGTTCACCTAGCCCTCAAAGCTTTCCTCCCTCGATTCAGGCAACCTCAGTGTTAGTACAGACGGACAACACCACCACCATGTACTACCTGAACAAACAGGGGGAACTCGCTCACGCACACTTTCCCTGGAAGCTCAAGCACTCTGGCATTGGCTCCTGGCTCGGAATCTGGCAGTCACAGCAGTCCACCTGCCAGGAGAACAGAACGTGAGAGCGGATGCGCTCAGCCGTCACTTCGAAGACAGAGAAGACTGGGTACTCAACGACGAGGTCGTCGAAGACATCTTCCAGACATGGGGTCGTCCCACCATCGACCTCTTCGCGGACGACGAAAATACCAAATGCTGAGACTTCGCCTCACGGTTCTACCGACCAGGATCGAAAGGGAATGCTCTTTTGATAGATTGGTCAGGGGCATTTGTGTACGCCTTTCCACCCCTTCCGCTGATCCCGAAGGTGGTGACCAAGCTGTCCCATTCGTGCACGAGGATGATACTAATTGCCCCGGACTGGCCGAGACAATGGTGGTACCCGGACCTTCTGCACCTATCAAGAGTGTCCTCACAAGAAGCTGCCGTGCAGACCGGACCTGTTGTCCAAGATGAACGGGAGGATTCATCATCCCAACCTTCCCTCACTGAACTTGGCAGCATGGCTCCTGAGGTCCTCCAGTATGGCCACTTAGGACTACCGCAGGACTGCATGTCCATCTTGAAGGAAGCAAGAAGACCGTCCACGAGGCATTCGTATGCATGCAAGTGGAAACGGTTTTACATGTGGTGTATGCAGAACAATTGTAACCCAATCAAAGGTCAGGAAGAGGTCATCCTTCCTTACCTACTTTATCTGGCGAAAGCAGGTTTGAAGTTTTCTTCCATTAAGGTGCATTTAGCAGCTATAACTGCATATAGGCGTTCAGCTTCTCAACCTTCCTTCTTCCAGTTACAGGCTGTTAAGGATTTTTGCAGGGTTTAAAGAAGGTCTATCCTCCGGTACGGCCTCCTTCACCACCCTGGGAGCTTAACCTGGTGCTATCAAAATTGATGGGTCCGCCTTTGAACCCATACACAAAGCAACCTTACAACATCTTTCTTGGAAGGCGGCTTTCTTGGTAGCGATCACGTCAGCTCGCAGAGTGAGTGAAATACAGGCTCTCTGCTCTAAAGAACCCTATACAGTCTTCCATCTTAACAGGGTTGTGTTGAGGACGCACCCCTCTTTCCTTCCAAAGGTGGTGTCGGATTTTCATGTGAATCAGACCATCTCTCTACCCACCTTTTTCCCAATCCCTCCACTCCAGCTGAGAGGGCTTTGCATTCTCTGGACCTCAAAAGGGTTTTAAAATTCTATCTGGATCGGTCCAAATCTATAAGAAAATCTGATCAACTATTTGTTAACTATGGGTCGATCAGATCTGGGTTCGCAGCTTCAAAGAGCTCCATCTCCAGATGGATAGTTTCATGTATCAAGCTTGCTTATCAATTAGCGCAGAAGCTCCTGGGGTTTACTCCCAGAGCGCATTCTACTAGAGGAAAGGCAGCTACTACTGCTTTTCTTCAGAATGTGCCCATGTCTGAAATCTGTAAGGCGGCAACTTGGAGGTCCGTCCATACATTTACGAGGCACTACTGTCTGGAATCAGACACCAGAGCAGACACCCAAGTAGGCCAGGCCTCCTTGAGGAATCTGTTCAACAGCTGATTTCGGCTGTTATGTTTTTTGTTGGGTCACTTTACTCTCATTTACCTGCAGGTGGTTGATGGGCTTGCTATTCTATTCAGTGCTTATGACTATTGATGAGGATCCCCTGGAAGAGAAGGATAAGTTACTTACCTGTAATCCTAGTTCTCTTCCAGGGGTATCCTCATCAAAGTCATAAGCAACCCACCCGCCTCCCCAGGTAAATGAGGGATTTCTAAAGTGTTAAAGGATATCTTTGTGCCCTGACCTTCAGGGTTATGCAAAGAACAACTGACCTAACTGTCACCCCTGAGGCATGATGGGAAGCTAGGGGTCATGGCTGCCTTAAAGGCACGGTGCCAGTTTTTGTTGAAAATGCTTTCATTTTCTATGCTATTGGTTTACAATGCAGCCTGTAGGCTAACAATGTCTACTTATTTTGCAGTTTTTACTCTTTATGAGTATTTTGCTCATTAAAAAACAGAGTTCAAGTACTAATTGCCCTCTGGTGTTTTTATATATTGGCAAATGTAGTTTTTAGGTCGAGCCTCGAGTAGCGCGCAAGCGCTGCTTAGAGGCGAAGACTTAATGTAAGCGGGTTTAAAAGCAGTCCCAAAAACGCTCGTGCGTCGTGGCTGGCCTTTTTGGGATGGGTACGCGCGGCAAACATGTGTTTCCAATTATCGTGCCCAGACGCGGGCGCGATAAGTGGAAACACATGTCTGCCGCGCGTACACATCCAAAGGCCAGCCACGACGCACGAGCTGCCTGGTCAGCTGAGCGTCTCGTCAGCTGAGCAGGCTGCCGCTCCTCTGTGGTGCGCGCGCACCACTCGCGGGCGTGTTTTTTTTTACAGTAGCGATCGCTTTTTATGAATCGCGAAGAAAGGGCTGATTGTGGAGCACGCGTCATCACTTCTGCACTTCCAGTGTGCTATACACTGCCCCCCAAGAGATGTTGTCCGTGTCACACATCACACGCAGACTTCAAGAGCACATATCCAAAAGAAGCCATTGATACATGTGGTCGACACGCCCCTCTTCCACAGATGCACGCACTCGTTCATCCATATTGTGTCCACAGAAACAGAGGCGCGCGCACACATACTGCCTGCCCGGCGCAGATGTACACAAACCACAGACACGTGAAACATGAATATCAAGACGCTCTTATTCACCGAGGCGTCGACAGCATTACTAACAGGTACCGGCGTGCATGTAAACACTCTTGAAAAAGATGCACATGCGTCGCCAACGCAAGAACACGCACACGAAACCACTTGTAAGCCAATAGCGACACCAATAATTGCAAACAGACACGTGAACATGAAGCATGTCCATGCACAAAGACGTATACTATACAGAATTACAGGTGTCAACCGAATCACACAGACATCTTGTGCAGCCATATACACACGAGTCCTTTTCTTACAATTGTATCGGCTGGGAGTAAACAGCAGAGGATAATCGACGTGCAGTGTTAAAGACGCTGTATTAGGGCGAAGGCGTCATTTGATGGGTGTGATTAATACAACCCTCGTGGGCACACATACCAGGCTGGATGCTTTTACAAAGAATACGTTTCAAAGGATTTATTCGCCAATGATTCCAGAAGCTTCCGTTGAACCCACAGACTCGATCCAGTAAGCGCCCGAACACTTATGATAGGGATTGCTCAGAGGACAAATGCACATAGTTGCTGCTATAGCCCTTCATCCTTCGAGGTCGATATAACGAGCATCGTTACGAATGCTGGCAGTACTACTTGTTACAAGTGTCACGAGACCGCGCTCGCAGGATGGCAGGGCTCTAGCGGGTGAGCACAACCGCGAGGACATGGAAGCGCTCTGGGGACAGGGGCGCGTGCACCCAACTGGCCCAAAACAGACAGACCCCTGTTGTCACGAGCGTGCGCACATGTGCCTTGAAGTAGCCCACAACATTGTTCATCGCTTCTATGCCAGTGCCTACTAGAGTTAAACATGCCTGCCAAGCTTCGCCAGACGCATGTGTTATGGGTTAAAGTGAGATGGTCTTATGCACGCTTCTGAAAACCATTCACACAAAATGATTGGCATGGGCGCAAATAAAAATACATTCAAAATAAATGGTTTTAAGGTCCTGCCAGCCTGTGTAACCAAACAGCTGCAGAACGAAATCCTGGTTGGTGCAGTGGGGGAATAGTGATGTGTATTTATAGTACTACGAGGTCCTAGCCTGTGACCAAAAGCATTGTAAACATGCAAGTCAACTTGCAGTGGGCCTAGGGCCTTTCCATTGCTTACCATTGTTTTGATTTATAGGCTCTAACATTTGCCTGCTTCATATTAGATTGCCTGCAATCCTCTTGTGTTTGCCCCTACCCAGGAGCATAGCCTCTTTATCAACCTTTTGATCGGCTGAATTGTATTCTTTCACTGGCCCCATTTAAGGAGCTACTTTTTTCTTATTCATTAAGTGCTCAATAAGAGTGCATGTGTTTTTGTTGGTTCCCATGGCCTCTAATATCCGTTCCCCTGTTGCTTCCCCTTCACTTGTTTAGGTTGAGTCTGGGCAGCGCATGCGCTGCTCTGCGAGGCATGCTGAATTTGAGTGTGGACTTGAAGCTCTTCCCACTCTCCGCCCATATGTTTCATTGGCTTGTGCCATTGCCCTTGTAAATGCTGGCTTTTGATTCGTTAATAGGCTTGTTAGTACCTCCTTAGTACCGCCTTGTCTTCATTTGTAACCTCCCATGAGGACTGGCCCATTTACTTCTGTTGTTACACGGCTTGTCTTATTTAGTCTGTAAGCACTACTTTCTTTAATGAGTTTCTCCTACTGCAGGCACAACATGCTTTCCTGCAACATTCAGCGCGCCATGCATGCTTTCACTTTCAAGCAGCCCCAGACAATGGCGGCCGCTTCTTTGAAATGAAATAGGTCCCACATTTACAAGAGTTTGAGCTATTGGCATTATAAATGACAATGCCTTTTATGTATGTGTTAATTATCAAAATAGATAAATAAAAGGCATTGTCATTTACAATGCCAATAGCTTAAACTCTCGCAAATGCGAGACCTATTGCATTGCAAATGCTTGTTTATGTGTGTAATTACATTGTTTAGCCTCCTATTGAGAGCTGCATTGGTATGAGAAAAAATGATATATGTATATGCATATATGTAGAGCTGTATATATGTGATTTCCATATATAATTTTTATATTTCCGGGGTCCCCGCACGTGGGCGGGAATATTCAGTGCTTATGACTTTGATGAGGATACCCCTGGAAGAGAACTAGGATTACAGGTAAGTAACTTATCCTTTTTACGCATCCCAACATGTTGAGATTTCTTCAAATAAACATGTGTTATTGAAGCCCTCAAAGTGCATTACATTTAAAACCACTTTATACCCTTATTGACGTACTTTTGTTCCTTTTTGCCTATAACTAATGCATGCTTTTGAGTTAGCCCCACTCTCCCCTTTTCATATTTTTCCAGTAAATGGAAAAGCTTAGGAGAAATGTCAAGGGAGATTTTTCTCTATGTAAAAATATGAAGCGTATAAGTGCAGAAACATAGTTCACGGATGGTGTTTGCAGCAAGCAGCTGCTACTTCTGAAAATGTGTGAATCGATATTTTTCAAGATTACATGTGAATGGTGTGTAACACCAAATAGAAGCAGTGTTGTCCAAGACTCCTTGCACGACATTATAAACATGTAAAGATGGGGAGGGAGATGTTCGGCACTTTAAAAAACTATGTTCTGAACACAAATACACTTTCTTTGCAAACCGATGTTAAATTCCACATTTGGCTGTACCCCGTTAAGCTGTTCCCCTTTCTGAGAAGATAACCGGCAGTGAATCTACTTGCAGTTTATAAATCTAATATTTAGAAACTGTAGACAGAGTCCCAAGGTATAGACTTAGTACCTGTGCAGGGAATCCCAGCTCGTTACCTTTAAAACTATGGATTAGCAGGTAAGTAACAGAAGAGACAAATTGAAAGAAGCACTTGCAAGTGGCAGATGGGAGAAAGGGTTCCAGGAAAGTGAGGAAAAGTCTTGTTTTGAGTTACCTATGTGAATTAGAAATGTCAGTGTAGGAATAAACCTTTAATATTGTAGGATTTAAATAGCCATTACAGTGTCCCATCAAGTTACAGCCAGCAAAAGCAGTTGGGTATTACAGAAACCTCAAAGGCATTTTTTATAAATATTCAGTTAATAATATTCCTATTCCAGTAGTTTCTCTTTGAAAGACTCCAGTCCAACTTGTAAATTCATTAGTTTTTCTTACAATAATCTGTTACAGTGTGATCGGGAGGTGTCGCCTTCAACTCTGTTTGCTGTGGCCAGCATCCTGGAGGGTTGTGCATACATCAACGGGTCGCCTCAAAATACATTTGTCCCTGGAGCCGTAGAACTTGCCATTAAGAACAAGGTTTTCATTGGAGGAGATGATTTTAAGTCTGGGCAGACCAAGATAAAATCCGTTCTGGTTGACTTCCTCATCAGCTCCGGCCTCAAGGTAACACAATGCTTATCTCATTATTAGACTTGTAGTTTCCAGTGATTCACTTACGTATGCCGATGCACAGAAAACTTGGGCTAGAGGGCAATACATTTAAAAATAATTATCTTTGAAGCGCACATCCACCCAGTTCTCTTTCAGCCACTGAGATTTTCAATGCTTATTATGTGGTGTTATTGCGCTGTTGTAATAATTCTAGC
Source organism: Calotriton arnoldi (assembly GCA_963921515.1). Taxonomy (NCBI): domain Eukaryota; kingdom Metazoa; phylum Chordata; class Amphibia; order Caudata; family Salamandridae; genus Calotriton; species Calotriton arnoldi. Next base: position 1,470,648 of record CAWUFW010003896.1, on the reverse strand, counting down.
TTTGTTTGTCTTATTAACCAATAACAATTTACAGCTGTCATTTAAATTTTCCCTTTGTCTCTTGTGCCAAACTCGTCTTAATTATTCTGTTAGTCCTCCGTTGACTACATAAAGCAACATTTTTGCTATGGTCATTCATTTGGGTTCTTTTCACTGGCCACGCTTTCTGTGTATTCGCTAGTTGTACAACATAACTTGCTGCTTGAGGAAGAAATACTCATCTTCAAGCTCTGTTCTCTGATATACTAGGTGGTATTCCTAGAAGGTGTGAACTGCAGATAAAGTGCTTTTATATCTGAAAGAGACACGTTAGTGACAGATTCCTTACCTTAGAATATCCCCAGGCGTCAGGCTGGATCCGGAAAGTTTTTTGCGTAGCAGTACCCTTGCGCGTCGGTAGGCGGCGTCGTGCGGCTCCGCGTCCGTCGTCGTGATCGCCGGGATGACGTCGCGGGCAGTACTTAGGCGCCGCCCCTGCGCGCTGACGTCAGTTCTTCTTTTTCCGCGCCAGTAAGCGCAGATCCGGGAAGAGCGGTGCCCTAGTCACTTTTTGACTATCTTTTTGGGTGAATTTTTTTCACTGTTTCTTCAACGAGTCTTCACGACTCCTAAGGTGTCGTAGGGATGCCCGGCTTTAAGCCCTGCGAGGAATGTGGTCGCATGATGTCGATCACGGACCCGCACCTCGAGTGTCTCTTTTGTCTCGGCCGAGACCACGACACGAAGTCGTGCCCTGACTGCCGGAAACTTCATCCGAAGGCTTTGCGAGAGCGGTCTCGAAAGCTCCTCAAAGTCCGGCAGCCGGCTCCGCGCCGCACCCGGTCCCGGGAGAGGTCGAGGGGCCGGACGCGGAGTCCACGCCGTTCGTCGGAATCCAAGTCTTCGCGCTCCTCCGGTAAGTCGAAGCACAAGAAGTCTAAGCGGCGTCATCGCTCTAAGACTTCGCCTCGCCGGTCTCGCGACTCGGCTGAGGTCCCTGTCGGCACCGTCCCCGCGGCCCCGGACGTGCCTGTCGAGTTACCCCCGCATTACCCGTCCTACCCGGGTTCGGGGGCGACTCCGGCCGAAATACAGGAATTCCTGTCGGCCATGGCCCGCCTCTTCGGGCCTCAAGGTCCCTCCGGTGCGCCTTCGGGCCCCGCGGGCCCTGATGGGGTTGCTCCGGCGTCACCGTCGACTCCGGTCCCGGCGTCGCCTGTCCCACCGGCCTTCATTCCGGCCCCGGCCTCGATCCCGGCTCCGGTGGTGCCGCAACCCCCATCGACGCCGGTTGACCTAACCACGCCTCCGCCGACGCCGATGTCCCGGTGCCGTTTCCGACGCCGTCCGGGGCTCCGGGCGGCGTCGTTCCCCGGTTCTCTCCGGGTCCGGACATGGAGCCGGACCGGCGTCGCCCGACGCCGATGAGACCTTGGGTCCCTGATGTCCCTCCTCCTCCATATTTTCAACCTGAGGAGGACCAGGAGAGCTGGGAGGGGTCTGAGGACCCTCTCACACAACAGTGCGAGTTTGACCCGGACTGGGTTGAGGAACTTGGGGATGCCAGTGGTCTGGACACCTCCCCTGACTCTGGCATGCTGTCTCCTCCCGTGGCAACGGAGGAGGGGGCTAATTTTGCAACGGTGTTGCGTAGAGCTGCTGGAGCCTTGAATCTCCAGTTGCCTACAGTGGCCGTCAGGACTAACATCCTGACTGAAGTGCTTCAGCCGGCGGCCTCCTCTTTGGAGACTGTGCTGCCGTTCAACGATGCACTCACTGACGTTCTTTGGGTGCCTGGTCCAAACCCACCACAGGGGCTCCTGTGGATAGGAACGTGGCCCGACGCCATCGCCCTGCTCCGGGCGACCCCCTGTTTCTCTCCCAACACCCCACCCCTGAGAGCTTGGTTGTCCAAGCCTCTGCCTCCCAAACCGCCTTCCCTACCGCCCCTCCGGATAGGGAATCCAAGCGCCTGGATCACTTTGGGAAGAAGGCTTTCTCTTCCTCCAGTGCTGGCTTGCGGTCCGTTAATACCGCTTGCCTCTTGGGCCGATACACCCACTCCCTGTGGGATACGGTGGCGACTGTTTTGCCGCAGTGCTCTGAGGAGGTCCAGACACTGCTTACCCGCGCCATTGCGGAAGGGCGTGATGCGGCTAAATATACCATCCGCTGTGGCCTTGATACCGCCGACTCGCTGGGCAGATCGCTTGCAACGACGGTGGCGCTGCGTCGCCACGCCTGGCTGAGAACCACTGGTTTTTCAGGGGATGTCCAGAATACACTCATGGACATGCCCTTTGATGGAGTCGGTCTTTTTGGTTCGAAGGCAGACCATGCGCTGGAGCGTTTCAAGGACTCACGGGCTACTGCTAAGTCCCTGGGCCTTGCTGTTGTGCGCCCTCCGCTCACGTCTGCTTTTCGCCCCTTTCGTGGCCACGGAAGGGGCGCCCAGTCACGTCCACAGCCCGGCCAACGGCCCGCGCAGCAAGCGCCTTCGCGTGGCCGAGGACGTGGATACCGCCGTGGCGGTTCGGGCAACCAGCGTGCGGGTCAGGCCACCACCTCCAACCCGTCCCCGGCCTCCAAGCCCTCCTAGTCCCTCCTTTCAGGTGCACAGCACGCCAGTCGGGGGCAGGGTCCGCCATCACCTTCACCACTGGCGTCCCATCACCTCGGACAGGTGGGTCTTGGACATTGTCCGAAGGGGCTACTCCCTCCCCTTCGAGACCACCCCCCAGCCATGCCACCTCAATTCCACCGCATGTCAGGGGATCACTTGGTGCTTCTACAGAAGGAAGTCACGGCCCTCTTGGCCAAGAGGGCCATCGAGCATGTTCCGACCCCAGAAGTAGGGCGTGGTTGCTACTCCCACTACTTTCTGGTGCCCAAAAGGACAAGGAGGACATGCGTCCTATCTTGGACCTCCGGAACGTCAATCGCTTCCTCCGGAAGGAGAAGTTCAAGATGCTCACCCTAGCTCAGGTCTTGACTGCCCTCGACCCCGGAGACTGGTTGGTAGCGTTGGACTTGCAGGACGCCTATTTCCACATCCCCGTCCTGCCGGCCCACCGGCGTTACCTTCGGTTCACGGTAGGCCTCGAGCATTTTCAGTTCACCGTGCTCCCCTTTGGCCTTACCAGTGCCCCTCGGGTGTTCACGAAAGTGATGGCGGTGGTCGCAGCTCATCTGCGCCGGGCAGGGGTTTCAGTCTTCCCCTACCTCGACGACTGGCTGCTGAAGGCGGGCTCGTCCCAGGCAGTCGTCTCCCACCTCCAGACTACGGCCGAACTCCTGCACTCGCTGGGGTTCTCCATCAATGTGCCGAAGTCGCATCTGATTCCTTCTCCACAGCTCCTTTTCATCGGAGCAGTTCTGGACACGACGCAGTTTCGGGCCTATCCTCCCGAACGGCGAATCCGGGATATTCAGGCTATGATTCCGATCTTCCAGCCTTTATCCTGGGTTTCGGTACGGATGACCCTGAGGCTGCTGGGCCTCATGGCCTCCTGCATCCTGCTGGTCAATCATGCCAGATGGCATATGCGGGCTCTGCAGTGGGACCTGAAGTTCCAGTGGGCGCAGCACCAGGGCAACCTGTCCGATCACGTCCAGATCTCGGAGGGGACTGCAACACAGTTGCAGTGGTGGCTCTCGAACCGGCAATGGGTCATGGGCAGATCCCTCTCCCTTCCCCAGCCAGAGCATACAGTTGTGACGGACGCGTCCCTTCTGGGATGGGGCGGTAACATGGGAGAGGCGGCGATCAGAGGCCTCTGGTCTCCGGCGGAGTCCCGGCTCCATATCAACCTTCTGGAGCTCCGGGCGATCCGACTTGCACTGAAGGCATTCCTTCCCTCTGTCAAAGGGAAGGTAGTGCAGGTGTTCACCGACAACACCACCGCCATGTGGTACTGCAACAAACAGGGCGGGGTGCGGTCGTGGACCCTTTGTCAGGAGGCTCTGCGCCTCTGGACATGGCTGGAACATCAGGGCATGTTCCTGATGGTTCAACACCTGGCAGGTTCCCTGAACGCCAGGGCGGACGAACTCAGCCGCAGGTGCATAATGGATCACGAATAGCGACTTCACTCGGAAGTGGCGCAAGGACTCTTTCTACAGTGGGGAGAGCCTTGGTTAGATCTATTCGCCACCGAAGAGAACGCGCAATGTCATCAGTTCTGCGCGTTGGAATTTCCAAGGCGGCACTCGCTCGGCGACGCTTTTCGTCACGAGTGGAGTTGCGGTCTATTGTACGCCTATACCACTTCTACCCAGAGTGTTGAAGAAGATTCGGCACGACCGGGCCCAAGTCATTCTTGTGGCTCCGGACTGGGCTCGAAGAGTTTGGTATCCCGAGCTACTCAGTATGAGCGTAGATCCCCCGATCCGTCTGCCTCTTCGGGAGGATCTTCTGTCGCAGCAGCAGGGGACGGTCCTCCACCCGAACCTGTCCAGTCTACACCTGCTTGCGTGGAGATTGAGCAGCGGCAGTTGATTCCTTTCGACTTGCCTCCCGAAGTTTGTGATGTGATTCTGGCAGCCAGGCGTCCCTCCACTAAGGTGGTATACGCCTGCAGGTGGAACAAATTTGTGGCATGGTGCACAGCAAAGGCTGTGAACCCCCTTTCTGCCCCTCTTTCTGAGGTCCTTCTGTTCCTTCTTTCTCTGGCCCAACAGGGTTCTGCCCTGGGTACCATCAAGAGTTATCTCTGTGCTATCTCGGCCTTCCTCAGGCTCCCTGATCAGCCCTCCCTTTTCAAGTCCCCTGTTGTTAACAGGTTCTTAAAAGGCATTACACACCTCTTTCCTCCTGTTCCTTTTGTGATGCCTCAGTGGGACTTGAACTTGGTTCTTACCTTTTTAATGTGCGCTCCCTTTGAGCCTCTGCATAACTGTCCTCTTCGTCTTTTGACTCTAAAGACAGCCTTTCTGGTGGCCATCACCTCCGCTCGGCGGGTGAGTGAGCTCCAGGCTCTATCTTGCAAACCTCCCTTTCTGTCTGTTCATCCAGACAAGGTTGTTCTTCGGACGCGTCCGTCCTTCTTGCCAAAGGTGGTTACTGCTTTCCACATTGGGCAGACCATCACTTTGCCCACCTTCTTTCCGCCTCCGCATCCTTCCAGAGAGGAAGAGAGGCTCCACCGTCTGGACCCAAAACGTGCGCTCTCCTTCTATATTGACCGCACAAAACACTTCCGGGTGGATGACCAGCTCTTTGTTGGCTACGTGGGCGCCAAAAAAGGTCGGGCGGTGCACAAACGAACCATCTCCCGCTGGGTTACCTTGTGCATCAAGACCTGCTATTCTTTGGCTAAGAAGGAGCCTCCTGTTGGGCTGCGTGCCCATTCCACCAGGGCAACGGATGCTACCACGGCCTTGGGCCGCGGTGTTCCGCTGCCGGTTATTTGTCAGGCAGCTACGTGGGCCTCGCTGCACACGTTTACAAAGCATTACTGCCTTGACAGTCAGGTCCGGAGGGACGGCTTCTTTGGCCGTTCTGTCCTCCAGGACTTCCTTGTCTGATCTTTGTTCGCAGACCCACCACCGGGGTTGGTATTGCTGGGGTATCTATTCTAAGGTAAGGAATCTGTCACTAACGTGTCTCTTTCAGATGCACAAGTTACTAACTTGTGTAACGATATATCTGTAAGAGACAGTAGTTAGTGACAGATTCCTTACCGCCCCACCCATCCTCCCCGTTCTGCGAACTGATTTCTAGGGTTAAGGACATCCCTTTCAGGGCCCTAGTATTTTTCAGACACCTATGTCAGCTTCTTGCATGGCTCTGCGTTCCTGGCGCGGAAAGTCGTGTACAGAACTGACGTCAGCGCGCAGGGCGGCGCCTAAGTACTGCCCGCGACGTCATCCCGGCGATCACGCCGACGACGGACGCGGAGCCGCACGACGCCGCCTACCGACGCGCAAGGGTACTGCTACGCAAAAACTTTCCGGATCCAGCCTGACGCCTGGGGATATTCTAAGGTAAGGAATCTGTCACTAACTACTGTCTCTTACAGATATATCGTTACACAAGTTAGTAACTTGTGCTTTAAGATTATTTCAGCTTAATTCCTTGGCTTTTCACTCTTGTAAAACTATACATCCGGTAGAGGCTAATCCCACTTTAAGGATTATCACCATCCCCCTCAAGTGTATCCATTAAAAACAGTTATTTAGACAATATGAATAAAGTATGTCTTTAGGCAGTTATTGCTGGAGAAATTGGTCCCCATTAATGTAAGCTACAGAAACGTTGATGGTGCAGTCATTCCATTTTTAGTTGTAATCTTATACTCTGAGATTCTTTTATTTTTGCAAAATAGTCAAACATCACAGATACCAGGGTTAAAAAAAAAAAAACATTACTATGCAAAAGTCTGATAAAATGTAAAATATTTTATTTGTTCGTGCCTGAGAAAAAGGCCTGCATTTTAATACTCTTATATCCTTTTACTATTTAGCAGTGGCATTCTAATCAGTGATTGCTATGTGCAGATTTTCTTTGCTCAAGCCTGTTTCATAACAAAGGTAACGCAAGATCTACATTAAGCAAAATGGCTGGAGAAGTTTTCACAAGATGCAAACCTTAAATTACAGCACTCTACTCAAATAAAAAACAACAATGTAAATGTCAAACCAAGGAAGCACAATCTTTAATGCAGGAGATTGCTTCATTTGGTACAGTTCTATCCATTTTTAAAGTGTCCCTACATGTTAATACACCTTGCTTCCGGACCACTCTAATCTGTTCATGGCCTATCCACCAACCCGTAACTTGTAGATTATTCCATGTCAAATATTTCACAACGAAACTAAAACAGACTAGTTGTACCACATAAATATTGAGAAAATATACATTTTTGAGATGGTAGAAAGTAAACAGTTGGAGATCAGAGTTGGGTTTCCGGTTAAGCAAGGGATTCAAATATGGTTTTGTGCTGGAGTGAGGAGACGTTTGTTAGGGACTTCTCGTAATTTTCTTCTTGGTAATGACCTAGATCTCCACATTCTTACACTTTAAACACACCTGTTCATCCCCTTGGATCAAATATAACTATGACTTTCCAAACTTCTTGCCTTATTTAGAGTTTGGCGGATAGGATATTCCATCAAAACGGGACTGATTTACTAGACTCTAATCACAATACTTTATAAGACCATAAAAGTTCATGGAACAGACGGCAAAATAATTCAGTTTAAAATAAGTCAGTTAAAAAAAAAAAAAGTAGGGTCATTATAGTCCATACCATATAAGACATTTCATACAATAAAAAGATTATGTATAAAAATCAAAAATATACCATAGCAGCTCTCATGGGAGAGATCGGGCAATAGTCTAAGTAGGCATACCTAAACATAGAAAAGTCTGTAGGCCGTTGGCCACACAAGATGCCAGTTCGACGAGCATGCAGCATGTATTGGCATGAGATTATGGCAGAACATGTAACTGGCATGGTGTAATAGGAGTATACAAAGGTTGTGTGTGGCTCCCCATAACAAAAAGAAGTATCAAAAGGCAGCCCCTGAGATGCCAGAGAATCAAAATTACCCCAGCACTTTGGTTCTGATGCTCTAGTGGAAATATTTGGTGACAGCGCAAACGACCTGTTCTAGTGTCTCAGTGCACAGGAGCTTAAGTGCTACATGAAGCTGTCTGCAGACCGGAATGATCCAGCTTTTTCTTGGGCATGCCTTCCAGAGCAGAAGAAAATAAAAAGTGTGGCAACGTTTCTTCTGCCTGTAGGAATGCTGGGCAGACAGTGTACAAATCGCTCATAGATTTACATTTGGAGCATAGGGATAAAAAGAGGAAGCGTGTCATAGCAAATTTTAAGATACAATTGTCTGGCAAAATGATATAGTCTAAGAAGGGCTCAGACTCAAGGATATTACAAGTACAAAAGGCTATAAGGCACTTGTAATACAGCGAACTGGACATCCACCATGTTGCTGACGAAGTATCCCGTACACCAAACTCTCTAAATAAGGCTCATAACCTCCTAAAGAATGTTATGGAATGTAAGCAAATTGCCCTGAGTCCTTAAATGCTGTGCTGGTATGCATGGTGCTTGGCTTCTCTTTAGGACTGCACTAACGCTCGTTGTCCAATGTTCCACAGACTGTGTCCATTGTGAGCTACAATCATCTGGGAAATAATGATGGGAAGAACCTCTCAGCACCTCAGCAGTTCCGGTCCAAGGAGATATCCAAGAGCAATGTGGTGGATGACATGGTTCAATCCAATCCGATCCTGTATGGTCCGGAGGAGAAACCTGACCACTGTGTAAGCAAGCTTAATTAAATTGTTCCTTAAAATATTAGTGTTGTGCATGTGCCAGGATGGACAGACTGATAGCAGCTGGTGCAGTTTACAAGTCATAGCGTCTGCTTGACTCCTGCCTGGGTTAGTGGTATGACTGGGCAGCTGCACTTTGGGGTATTGGGATAGGTGGGTCTGCAAGTTTTCTCTTGAAGCTGCCACACTAAGATAAAAATGTATCTTGTGGGCAGATGTCTACTGAAGTGTCTTGTGAGTGTGCATGAATGTGTGCCTTCGCTGTGTAGATCCTAGTCAGTTAAATGAACAGAGGCAAATTTGTAGGCATCTATACCTATGGATATCATTGGGGGCCAAGATATTTACTCTCACAATGATTACGGTGAGATTCTATAAAGTTGGCACACTGCTTATTTTTAAACAGACCAACAGTCTTATTTAGATGGTCCCTTGAACCATACAACTGATTCATTTGCAAATAGCTGCCAGTTGCGTATACCGCAAGGTCTTGTGCAGCAGGTTGTATGATCACACTTTGTTTAAAAAAAAAAAAAAGTTGTAGCTACTTTTAGGGGTGAGCAGAAAGATTCTTGAATTGGCTGGCAGTGGTTTTGGATTCAGCTACGCGTTTCCCTGGGAATCTGAAAGCACCCAGAAAATTGTAAGATGACTTTTTAATAGGATGCAAGCTTTTTTTTAAATTTTGTTTTTTACTCGTACTGGAAAATGGGCTTTTGTTTCGCCCCCCTCATCCAGGCAATATTACAGTGAATAGCAAGGAGCCAGTTTAAGGTTAAGAAACATCTGATTATTCTGAAGAAAGTAGCAGTTCTAACACTAATTCAACAAAGGTCAGGTTTGGCAATGTGAATCTTTCTCAGTCACATGCAGTGCATTAGTCTGCCTTCTAGTGGTAGGGCCCTGAAGTGTTTCTGTTTTTACAAAGTTTTGCAAGACTGTTTAACAGATCCACTTCTTCGTTCTTTTTGTAGCCTAATAAATGAAGGTTCATGGAGTGTATTATCTATTTTAGTATTGCTGCTCATGCAGATGTGCTAGTATAAGTCAATGACTGGTGTAACCAAATGTCTTCACTAGACCCTGTCCTATTAGCTTGCTTACCCAGAGTATATGCGCACCAAAAGTCCCATGAGCTACAATAATTTGCAAACATTAGTTGTTGGAAAGGTTTTCTGGTAATATGCTCTTGCTTTGCAGGTGGTTATAAAGTATGTCCCTTATGTGGGCGATAGTAAACGAGCTATGGATGAATATACTTCAGAAATCATGATGGGCGGCACCAACACCATAGTCCTTCACAACACCTGTGAGGTAGGTCACCTGTACTCTTGTCTCTGTTGTGTCTCAGGTTAATGTTACTTCAAGAAATGTCCTAAAACCTTATGTTAATATCTCAATTATCGTGTTTTAGTTAACATTTTCTAGAGTGCAGTTAGTAGTCTTAATGCTGTTTACATTACAAGTAACATAACCTAGATATGTTTTGCATTGTACAAGGATAGATCTATACAGTAACACTCAACATTCCATGCAGAGTGACAAGGCAAAGTGTACATTGTGAAGAGTTTTGTGTTTTGCAACCATCAGTGCTGAGATATTCTTCATCTTACATTAGGGTAACTTCCATTGGCAGACATTGGGAAATTTGAGCTACCTTTTGAATCCGGACTTTGTTGCAATCTGTATTGTAGACTAACAAAAAACACATTTTTGGTTAGGGGATGCCGGCAAGTTTGTGTATGGACATACTGTTAAGAGGCTATCATTTTTGTGGCCACTAGGGTGCTTATGGGAACGCCTTGCTTTCAAAGACCAGAGGGATGCAAACTTGGTGTGGATGGTATTATGAATGTTCATGTCAGTTTTGATGCTGTGTATCCAAGAGCTGAAGTAGTCTGTACGGTACAGGTAGATCTTCCTGAAGAACACAAACTTTCTTGTCTGATCAACCTTGGGTGACAGTGATTAGAGCATAGCGGACGCTCTACCTATGTGCTGCTTCATGTGTGACATGGGGAAGAAATGGGCATAGGGTTTGAGATGCCAGGCATTACATTTGGGAGGGATATACCCTGAGTGTTGGGTAGTCAAGACTCCTGGCATTGCAGTGGAGGGAATGCTGCGGGTGGTCGACCAATGCAAAAGCATTGACTGCAGCCATGTGATGTGGATCATGGTGGCTCCCATAAAAGCAAAGCCTTAGGTAGGTCAGGATTAGATTATTAATTGCTAGCCCCAAAATGCATAAGGAGTGGCAAAGAAATGAGATTGAGAAAACTAAAACGGCGTAGACGGACTTCTGCAAACCTGTGGTTGAGGCTGTAGAGTGGTTTGAGTCAAGTGAGACCCCAGAACCTATGGCGTTTTTTATTTATGGTACTTGTAGAGCACAACACTCGACTACTCGTTTTCATCTGGGAACAGCCAGGTTTTTAGGTTCTTTCTGAACCTGGCATGGTCATAGGTGAGACTAAGGTCCAAGAGTGGAAGGTTCCAGTGGGTGGCTGCCAGATGGGTGAAGGAGCAACCGCCCGTTCTGGCTTTTTTGAAACATTTGGCCTTGACTAGAGCAAAATTGGTGCATCTCAGAATTTGTGCAGGTTTATAGAATTCCACCTTTGAGCGTAGGATTGCAGGTCCACTTTCATAAAGTGCTTCATGGACATGGTTCAAAAGTTTAAATTGAGCTCTTTTGCATAATGGGAGCCAATGCAGAGCCACGTGACATACTGAGGTCAAGCTAAACCTATCTTCATTGCAGAGGAGTTAGGCAGCTGCATTTTGTATCACCTGAAGTCTTGTAAACAGGTGATCTGCCATGCCCACATAGAGGGAATTTCTGTAGTCCAATCGACTTGTAATTAGTGGTTGGATTACGGTTCTGTGCCAGTCAATGGAGATCCATCGGAGCTTGAGTAGGCCAACCATTAGCCACACGTGGCGTTGACCTACTCCTGCATGGAAAGGTAGTCATCAATTTAGACACTAAGGTTTTTTGCCACTTTCTTTGGCTCAGGGGCTGATCCTAGTGCAGACGGCCACCAGGGGGAGTCCCAGATCTGGGGTGCCCTGCTGAAGAGTAGGATCTCTGTTTTTTTGGGCGTTTAGATTTAGGCAGTGTTCCGTCATCCAATTTGCTACATCAGATAGACCGCCATTGAGGTTAGTCCTAGTCTCATGATGTCTCTCCTCTATGGAACTAATCAGTTGGGTGTCGTCAGCATATAAACCAATCTTGAAACCCCATTTTCTGACAATGTTTGCCAAGGACGAGACATAGATGTTAAAAAGTGTCCGGCTTAGTGATGACTCCTGAGGGACACCACATTTAAATGCATTGGGGAGGGGGGGTGATCTGAAGGTATTTTGCAGAACAGGCCAAGTTATTTTGCTTAAAAAAGGGCATTTGAGAGAAGCCCTGTCTCTTGAAGTTTCTTAATCCATGGGCTGTGAAAGACTGTATCGAATGCCACGGAAAGGTAAAGTGGAATTAGGATCATGGCCTTGCCTTGATCTACTTCTTGCTGCCTTGGATAACATCAGACTAGAAGGGTGGATTCAGTGCTATTCTTCGCTCAGAGACCAGCTTGTGATGGGTCCAGTAAGTTGTTCTCAAGGGAAGAGAATAGTTGGTTATGGACTAGTATTTCCAAGACTTTTGCTATGTAGGGGAGCAAGGAAATGGGGTGATAGTTTGATAGGATGGTTGTTTCCCTGTCTTCTTGGCCAAAGGAAGTATTGGGGCTTGTTTCCAGATATCAGGATAGTCCGCATTAGATAGGGAGAGATTAAAGATATGTGTTAGATAAGGACTGAGTATGAGTAGATGTGAGAAAATTAATTGCGGAAAGGGGTCACGTGGGGAACCTGATTTGACCTCTAGCATCATTTTTATTTTCCTTTTACCTGATGCACAGATAAACTACTGTAAGTGTGCGCTTGCTTTGGTATGTGGGCCTAGCTCCTCTCAGGGGATCTCATCTAGAGATGGTCGTAAAGCAGAGGTAGAATAGATTTTATCTAGTTTGTCTGTGAATGAGTTAGTCCTTTTTAGGTCGAGCCTAGCGTTGCAGCGCATGCGCTGCTCGCTTTGCGAGGCATGCTGTATTAGGGTATGTTTTAGAAGTGGTGTGGAAGCCCCGCCCATATTTTTCATTGGCTGGCGTCATCGTCCATGGTAAATGCTGGCTTCCGATTGATAATGAGGCTTCTTAGTCCCTCCTTGTTACCGCCCTGTCTCCTTTTGGGACCGCCCATCAGGACTGGATCTTTTAATTGCGGCGTTATTCTGTCTCCTTCAATGAGTCGGTAAGCACTTTTTTTTTTCATTCGCGCAATGGCGACATCTTGTTTAAAACTGAAACTAAAACTATAGCCAGAGGGTAACTCCGCCATCTGCTCTTCCTTGGGCTCGTATGACAAGTTCCCTACGCAGTTTGAGTTACTTTTCGGTGTTGCGTGCACTTCCATCATTCCCGACCATCCCTCTGAAGACGGAAGCAACAGGTTTGTAGTATTTTCATAACGTAGCCTCTTATGATGTTCACGGTTCCTTCCCGTTGCAGCTAACCGTTAGGTGGTCATAGTACTATTCTGGTTGAAGCAGCAGCCTTAAAACTTTAAAGTCCACTAAACGCACGAGGAATAACAATTGCTCTGCTCTTTGTCTTCTTACTGAAGGTTCTTCCGAGCCGTTCGTCTTTTTAGGTCTCACCTGAGCCAGCGCGCATGCACGGCGAGGCTTCTAGTAAGGGCTTTTCAACTCGCACGTGCGTGTGCTTTTTTTTTTTCATCACACCTATTGGCCTTTGCGTGCGTCTTTCTAAGAAAGACAGCACGCAATTGGCCAAAGGCGGGTGCATGTCCCGCCTTCTCTCTGCCCTGGCCTAGGGTGCTCGGGAGCGAGCGCGGCTTTCCTCCCTCGTCATGGCTCATTAAGCACAGCGTGCACTTTCAGCTCCAAACGCGGTTGCTTTCGCGTACCGCGCTTGTTTTATTTATTTATTTACTAGAGCGCCGTAATGCCTTTCTGCACAGAACACCCCTCCCAAACATCAACCAGAGCGATGCCGTGGCTTGTTCACTTCATCTCACCACTTACTTTTCTCTCCTCTCTCTGCCTTCGCTCCGTCTCATCTGACACTGTTTTTCGCTCCCTTTCTTTTCTCTACTCTCCGCATCTTCCCCCCGTCGTCGTTTCACTGTCCCTCTCAGAGGTCTTTCTCCTATTGTTTGTCTGCTCTTCTCCTGTCATGGATTAGCTCCCGCTTCCTTTCTGTCCAGCATGGACCATTCGATCCTCAGTGCCTCTGCTCTCCTCTGTCTTTTTCCTTTTCTCCCACTATCCCGATTTTCCTCCCCTCTCCTGTTCATTGCTTTCCTTCTCCTTTCCTCGGTTTCTGTCGCTCTTTTATTTTTTTCTCTCTCTCCTCTCGTGCTTCTGTCCCTCGCATCCTCTCTCTACCTCTTTGCCTCTCTCCCCCCTCCCCTGGTCTTCGCCAGGCCCTCATTTCATGTTATGCTTGTGTGAAAGTGGCGGAGCGCCACCGTGCACGTGCTGTGACTGCATAAAGCATTCCATGTATATCACACGATTAACCGACAGGCGAAATACCAATACAAAGCACTGCTTGCTATGGTAACCGGGTCTGTACCCTGCTGGGCTGCCAGGGAGCTCGAGCTGCAGCCACGCAGGAAACGGAGCGGCATTCCAGGGCTGCAGTCACCTGATAAGGCCGAGCAGGGCGTGCACGGGAAGGGGCCAGCGACGGCCGAGGGGCTTGGTGAAAGGTCAACAAACCATTTGTAAAACTGGCTTTATGTCTTGTCGCTGAACAGCCCAATGGGTCTGCTGGGGAGGTCCGGGATCTGCTTAAGTGGGCGCTGTTCTCCACGGTGACTAAAGGAGATGGTTTAATGAAAGCGGAACTGGTTACAGCTTCTAGAGGCAGGAAGGTAGCCCAGTGGGTGGAACGCTCGCTGCTGCTAGAGTTTTGCAGGCACACATGCTACAGGGGTGCAGTCACGCTCTGGCGTTAACGTTGCCACCACGCTCATTAGGGAATAGAATGCATCGTATCTGCACTAACCTTAGAGAAAATAGTGTACACCTGTGCTGGGACAGGAATGAACCCTGCATGAGGTACAGTTGTGTCCGCTGCTCTGTAAGCCCAAACTGCACACCTGCGATCCTGTTTTTTTAAAAAAAAAATTGGTCAGGCCACATACTAGTATCCTGTGGGCGTGTGTTGACCTAGCCCTGATCTTTTGACAATGGTAAGTTCTGGACCTAGTCCTGAACCAGGAGGGATGCACCAAACACACACTCACAGTGACTCACGGGACTGCCAACCCTAATGCGGGTTTCATGCGTGGAACGCGGTGGTGGCAGAGTATCATGGTTGGTGAATTATAGTGGTGGGCTGCTGCTGGCTCTCGCGTCTTTTGAGGCGGCCGGTGGGGCTTGGCAGCTCCCGGTCTCGCCGCCTCTCGTTGCTGTGGTATCTGGTGCCTCTGTGCGGAGCCGGGAACACCTCGCTGACCTTATGTAACACAGCCCCTTATCTGGGTGTGCGTCACCCCTCCGTGCAATGCAACCATTAAACACGGGATACTCACACATATGCTGGTATCTTTACTGCCCAGAACTCCATTTTTTAGATCGCCGTTGTTAGTGCACATCTCACTGAGCTGTTTGACTTTGGTTTGCATTAACAGCTAGGTATTACGCAGAGATTGTGATTGTGCACGCTCACGGGTCGCAGGTACCATAGATCATTGCAGCAAGCACTGAACCCTCTATCGAACCGGTTATTGAGATTACAGCCTGTAATAACCAGGTCTCTCTCTCCCACCCTCATCCACACAAACACGCACTCTGCTGCAAGTCCATTAATTTACTGAGCTGCCTTAGGATTGTGTCAGACCTGTGACGAACGGCTTGCATACAGACCCTCGTAGCAGGTGCATTAACCTTTGAGCTGTCTTTGAGGCTGTTGTTTACTGGGCGCACCATGATAGACGCTCTACTCAATGCAACATAAATACACTCCACATAATACCACACAGTGCCACATAATTATATGCTACATAATTACACTGCACTCAATGCAACATACACTTCAAATACCACTCAGTGCCACATAATTACACACCACATAATTACACTCTACTAAATGCAACATACACTCCACACAATACCACTCAGTGCCACATAATTATATGCTACATAATTACACTGCACTCAATACAACATACACTCCAAATAATACCACTCAGTGCCACATAATTACACGCCACATAATTACACTCTACTCAATGCAACATAAATACACTCCACATAATACCACTCAGTACCACATAATCACACGTCACAATTACACTCTATTCAATGCAACATAAATACACTCCACATAATACCACTCAGTGCCACATAATTACACACCACATAATTACACTCTACTCAATGCAACATAAATACACTCCATATAATACCACTCAGTGCCACATAATTACATGGCACATATTTACACTCTACTCAATGCAACATAAATCGACTCAACATAATACCACTCAGTACCACATAATTACACATCACATAATTACACTCTACTCAATGCAACATAAATACACTCCACAAAATACCACTGTGTGACATAGTTACACGCCACATAATTACACTCTACTCAATGCAACATAAATACACTCTACATACCACTCAGTACCACATAATTACACGCCACATAATTACTCTCTACTCAATGCAACATAAATACACTCCACATAATACCACTCAGGGCCAGATAATTACACGCCACATAATTGCACTCTACTCAATGCAACATAAATACACTCTACATAAATGCACTCTATACCACATATCAACATAAATGCACTCCACACCATGACACAATTTCACTAAGCATAATTTCACTCAACACCACAGTTCCAGGCCACACAATTCAACTCCATACATTTCCAATACACACCGCATAATTACACACCAAACAACATATTTCAACTCCACAACGTACCTCCAATCCACAGCATATAGTGTCACCACCTGAGCACCAAACATCATTCACCACCACCATTTTGCATCAGTGCACCACCTAAGCATCACGTCAGTCTGCCCTTGGAATCTGGCATCTGTTGATTCTCCCCTAGTGTCCGTCCGCTGCTCGTGTTCTAATTAAATTACTGATTTCCAAACTCCACTCCCCCGTTATTTATGTCCCGCTCCCCCATAACAAAAAAATTTATAACAAACAAGCATGAGAACAGGCAGGAAGAAGTTTCCAGCAGTGCAAGTACAAACAAGCATTTGCAATGCAATAGGTCTCGCAGTTGTGAGAGTTTGAGCTATTGGCATTGTAAATGACAATGCCTTTTATTTAACTCTCGCAAATGCGAGACCTATTGCATTGCAAATGCTTGTTTAGGCTGGATGTGGTTTTCAGTGCAGGCACTGTGAAAGAGGATGCACAGGAGTGGGGCCACGTGTTTTTTTTGGGCTCTCTAGACAGTTTGTCAAGGAATGTATTGAGGCATCCTATACATAGGATGTTAAACCAGCCCAGGTAGGGCATCATCACTGTGAAAATCAACACAATTATCCGGATTTTTCGCAGGAGTGTCAATGCATTGCAATAAGGGGCATACTGGGGCATGTGTATCCCTGATAATAATAATAATTGTAAAAAAAACACACTTAGCCCACTTAACGGTCGCCTCTGTGTCCCTGCACATAGCATGTCTGTGCATGCATCCCTGCTTGGGAATAAACACATCAACAGGCAAGAGGTCTGCACGGTATGAAATGTGGACGAGACAAAGAGGGTGGGATGTGTCCTGCGACAGATCTCCATGGGTGATGTGCCCTGCGAGGAAATCTGCAGGAGCGAGATCTACTAGGGAGATGGATCAGAGGGGGAGATCTACTCTGGGAAAGAGGTAAAGAAGGGGCACGTGGCACCCAGAGGAGATGTGCAGACGAGCCGAGGTGACGATCTGATGAAGCCTCAGATGTACATTGGGGGGGGAACGGTGCTCAAGATCCGCAGAGGTCGGCAGACATAAAGTGCAGTGGGACATACAGCTGCTGAGGGGGCGGGGGGGAGATGTGCCCGAGGGAGATCACAGGGGCCGCTGCAGTGAGGGGAGGGCTCGCTGGAGGCTATCCCCGCTGCAGAGGTGTCACAGGGGGGATGCTCCGGGTATTGCTGGGGTGGGAGTAGCGTAGAACACAGTCTCATCTCTCTCCGCAGTGACCAAAACTCTCAAGTGCTGTGTCACTGGCGTGAGAGGGCATCAGTTCACTGCAGTGTGGGCAGCAAAGGGTAATTACAGTGCAGTGAAGGCCGCTCGCAGTGTGGCACTGATGCAACGGTAGGCGCGCCCAGTGTGCTGCAGTAAGAGACAGCATCCTGTGCGCTGTGACTGCAGTAATAGCATCACTAAAGTAAAGACCGCTGTCACTGTCCGGAGACTACAGCAGGGGCTCTAAGTGTGATGGACTAGTGTAAGTGCAGCTCTTGGTGTGATGTCCCTGCAGTAAGGGACAACATCCTGTGCGCAGTGACTGTAGCAGGGGCTAGCTCCCAGTGTGATGGGCCTTGAGTGAGCGCAGCTGGCAGTGTGCTCGTGTTGCAGTAAAAGCAAGCTCCCGGTAGAATATTGCCGGGGTAAGACTAGCTCCCAGTGTGATGGGCCTTGAGTGAGCGCAGCTGGCAGTGTGCTCGTGTTGCAGTAAATGCAAGCTCCCGGTAGAATATTGCCGGGGTAAGACTAGCGCCCAGTGTGGGTTACTAGCACCCGGTGTGTCGTCACTGCATTAAAGGCTAGCTCCCTTGCGCGGTCACTGCAGTATGGACACAGTCTGGTGCAGGTCACATTGTAAAGAAACAGTGCAGTGAAAGAGGTAGGAGACGCTAACGTGCCGTCACTGCACGGGGGGGGGTCTGTTTCCAGCCTAATGCCACCGGCATGAGACAAGCTTCAAGTGTAATATAAGAAGCGTGACCCGATGCAAATCTGATGCGACTAATAATTACAGCTACCAGTGTGCGTCACTGCAGTAGGGACAGTCGGTTTCCAGTGTGCGTCTATGTAGCAGGGACGGCTCCCAGAGCCCTTAGCTGCCCCAGATAAGCACTTGAGATCTCTGTGTACGGGTTCTTTTCTGTGTGATGTGTAAGCGCTATGTATGTGCAATGGGCACACTGCCTAGTAGTGCACACAACACAGCCTGATGACACATAATACACCCCTGAGCGTGCTTGCACTTGCGTTCGATAGTTCTTCTGTCCCCCCCCCCCCGTGCTCATGCATATGCTCTTTGGTGCGCATGCGTATAGTGTAAGAAACGCACGCTTACACAAAACTAACAACTTAAAACTGGAGGCTCGGTACTCACAGAAGGCGAATCATCCATGGCTGCAGAGGGGGTCGCGCACAGCACAAAGGAGTTGGCCAAAGCTGCCAAGGTTTCAGATGACTATGTGTGACATTTTCATAATTTCAGTGTAATTATGAGTGACATTTCAATGACTATGAGTGACACTTTTTCGCGAGCAAATGAAACATATAAATATCAGAAATTACACCTATTGAGCAACAAGAAACTCTAAGAGGTCACTGAAGACACAACATGATTTCTCTCAAATTATTTCATGCATTAATTCACTCTTTGTGGATGTAACTAGTTAACCTACACCATGACATTTTTGTGCGTTTCAAATGAGTGAAATATAAACTAAGAAAACTATGTCTCCGACTCATTTTAGTGTAAACTAATTGGAATTACGGCCTACTACTGTTAAAATATATGCCAGCAGCGTTCAGAGTGAACTTCACACATTTAAAATTAAAACATAAAAATAAGGAAGAGTCTCACCCCTTGGCTGGTGCCTTGAAGTAGTTCGTCTTAGCCGCTTTTAATGTCTGTGATGCTAGTGTTAGCCTTAAGGTGTCGAATTTGCAGGTAAAACATAAATTGTGGAAACTTTGTTCAGGTCCCAGAAACTAAATCGTTGTGTGATAAATTTCTAAAACGTACGGACATTTCTTTAACTTTAAAGTTAAATAGCTAATTGAATCACGTGGACTCCTTGCTTAAAGCGCTTTGTTTAGAATGAGCTTTGGTATTTGATTTTCTCAGATTGCACCAGCCAGCTCAGAGCAAACATCGAGCGGTCAAACATGAGTAATTAATGCCCACAGTTCGGTCAGTCCGATATAGCGTTTACAGGTGAAAGGGAGCACAGGCCCGCGAGGAGCTGCGTTTATTTCAGTCCTGAGCAGGTGGTATTCCCGAAGATTCGGCTTTTCGTGAATCGCGTTATTGAAAGTTTGTTTCGAAGCGCTATGTCCGGTGGCGTCGGGTAACAACTTGAAAACATTACTTTGCACGTCTATGGTATTTCTACATTTTTTCAAATGTTGAGCTGAGAGTCGCTATTGAACGTTTAAATGTACATTATAAAGTGCCGTAGTTCTGTTGTGTTAGTAGTCCTATATACCTCACGCGGGTTCTCGATAAGAGATTGTTCTGTCAATAGATATGTCATATTTTGGAAGATATAACGATCGGTTTGACGCGGCAGGGTGTGCAGTCGGGGGGACTTTATCGCCCTTTTCTGAGAGTGAAAGAATAGACATTTTAACCAAAAAAGAAATCTCCTCATTCGCGATGCAAACCTATTGGCCTTGTTTCCAACCTGCAATATTAATAATAATAAAGCAAGTATGTTTCTGTTTGTAAATAAAGCCAAAAATGCAGCAGTAGTGTTTTTTGTTTTTTTTTTTAAAGAGGAGCCATTCAGTGAATGGTCTCTAACCCCAAGCAGCCATCATCATCAGACTCGTGAGAAAGGATAATATTCTCCTCTTAAATTTAAAAAGTGCACTGAGGGCAGCCCCTGTAGGTTAGTTACACATAAACAATAATGTACCCAGATACAACCCCTCCCTCGCACTCACACAGAATAAACTTGTACACTGAGATCTTAACCGAACTGCTGGGGTCCATGGAACACACCTGATGTGTGGGTGGGAAGGCCCGCATTCCATTACCTGGATATATATGGAATATTGAAAATGCTTGTTTTATTAGCGTTTTCAGTGTGTCTGTGGGTTATCGGTCATTTGGTGATTTCTGACTCCTCGCGATGAACTGACCTGAGGCCGTGTTGTTATTTTTAGCCTGGTGAGTGGAGGGGGGGGCTGCCCATAAGGGCTCTGGACAGGACTCAGCAGGGCTAAGACCAGGCACCGTGAAGTGGCTGTCAGTGTAGGCCGTTCCGAGTGGGTAATTTGTGTGGTCACTGTAGTCATTGAATGTCTGTATGAATTATTATTACAGTATACTATGCAACAATACTATTTTTTTTATTTTTTTACTGAGTTTTATATAGCGCGAACTTGACCCGATATTATTAATATCAACAAGGAAAATAACAATTCTGTCAGTAATATGATAATAATGTTTTCATTATGATAGTACGAATGCTAGCATTAATAACATTAACAGCACGTTTATAAGCATAATATGCCCCCAGAGGTGCTACTCACATGTACCGTCTCCATGGAGAGTTCCTGCTCGCTGTCCTGGCTCTCCCTGTTGTTTTCTTCCTTTTTGGAGCTCCCCCCGCAGCTTGGGGAGCTGCTGCTTTCTTTTTGCATCCAGGAGGCGGGGAGGGGCTGAGGATCCCCAGAGAGTGGTGACAAGGGTGCAGGGACTCGGAGGAACTGATCGGACTGGGCCCAGCCAGGGGATAAGGACACTAAAGGGGGAGGGGCGCTGGCTGGCGGTGGGACAGTGGGAACTGTGCTGGGACAGTGGACTGGGAAAGGGCGGTGCACATTTGGGGCATTGTGTAAACTTTGCTGGGGCGGCCGGAACAGTTAGTGTGCCAGGACGGCACAGATATTTCCAAGTAGATGGAAACTGAACGACCTGTTGGGCCGGGTGGAGGGAAAGGCAGACTGCAGAGGCAGAAGGAAATCACTGCCGGGGGAAGGGGGCAGTGCCGGGACACGGAAACGTCAGGCAGCGTTTAAGCCAGCAGGCCATTCCGGACGAGGGCAGTTCATGGCTAGACAGGGCAATGACACAGGATGTGACTGGACAGAGTTAGGATTGTCCAGAGTACCAGGGAAGTGGGGAGGTTTTGTCCGGTCCGGGTAGTGTGAAGACTATGCCTTGGTAGTCACCACCATCATGGCGCTGCCTCAGTGAGCGCTTGATGCCGCGTCAAGGCGCTATATGCCGAGGTGTGTGTCGGTATATTTCAGTCCACACCGATATCCGCACGATTCCATATCTGCTATTTTATGAGTAGATCACTTTATAAAAGACCATGCGCGCATTCTGACTGCGTTCCCATGCCACGGTGTATATAAGTGGATTCCTACTGTAGCTCAGCAGGCAAGGGTGGCACTGGAGGCTAGGTAGAGTTTACGTGTAAGGAGCCGGAAAGGATGGGCTGAACGGATTGACCGGTGGTATTCTGCTTCAGTCAGATTGTGCCTCCTGGTGTCCCGGGTGGCTTGGGCGTGTCCGTGCATTCGCTGTAGGTGCCGGAGTGTGCCCGTGCCGGCATGCACACTTGGGTCGAATTCAGTTTGTGGTGCGTCATACACCCGCCACGGCGCCCAGGTGTCTGTGTTGTGGCTATAACCCCTAATGGGCTTCTCCGTGTATGTCTGTTGGAGCCTGGCGGGTGTATGAGGGCGACTGGTGATGACAGTGCTGGAATATGGTGCTTATGTGAAGCGCTCCGAAAGCTTCGGGTCGAGTTTGCGCTATATAAATGTTAAGATGTTAAGAAAAACAAAGTAAGAAAAAGCAGCTACGCAAGCCATGCACACCTTGGAAGGACGCCCAAAGATGCGGAAATCCTACTAAAACAAGCCCGTTACATATGAAGAGCGTTCTCACAGCGCCCAATCAGAGAGCCGGACTGGCGCGTGCAAGGCAGCGTGACGAAGCTTCTGATAAGAAACTTCGTCACGACAGCCGTAATGCAGGCGAGCCAGTCCGGATGGGCCGGACAAAAAAGCGAAAAGGAGGCACCCCAGAAACCTTATTTGCAATGGCAGCCCACCGTTTAACATAAACGGTGACGCAAGCCAATGGGAATAAGGGGCGGGGCTTCAAGCCCTTTTCTCAAAGTCCTCATCTGCAATAAATCTTGCTGCGCATGTGCGCAGCAACGCTAGGCGAGACCTAAAAAACTAGAAGACATTTTTTTATGTTAAAATCTTTTTTTAATCAGGTTTTTCAGTTGTATATAATGTCGTCTTCGTTTGTATAGAGGTAACAAAAATGCTTAACACTTTTTATTATTACTTTTCAACATAATGCACAGCAGCCACAATGCTCTACAACATAGCCAAAAGTTCTGGCTAAACACATAAGGTCCCAAAGGCGAGACTTAATGGCTATGCCAATGCTTGTTTGTAACTGACGCTTCCATGATGAAACCAGGGAAATGTGTGGATAAAACCGGCGTCCTCGCTGACAACGAGCATGTTCTGGACCTGCACTGTAGCAGTGTTTTAACGGTCTTGTGTTTTCCTTTAAATCAGTGTGAATATCTAGAATCTTAGCTGTCTGACTTTAAGATTGCGCCCATCTCTCGACAGCAGGTTTCTGGTTGTGCCTGGTTTTGTCTGACTTAATTTATAATATTTTCAGTTCTTGTGGAGTGTATTGCATTGGTGCTGATGTTTTGTCCCTCAGTGGGGCTCTGTGATGTTTTGGGAAGATGATTATCGATGTCGTGTTCAGGTCTTTAGGCCTCTGTCTCTCAGTGCCACCCTCCTCTCACCTTCGGATTGGTCAGTCCCCTTTGTTGACCATTGCCGGAAATTGGAGTCTGATTTCACATTGTTGCGGCACTGCTTTTACTGAAAATCTCAGTACATTTCTTCTCTCTACTTCTTACGGCGCTGCGTGTTCTTGCAAAGTGTGAGGTTTCCAATGTTCGAGAGGAAAGAAACTGGAGGAAGGGGCACGTGCAATCAGACACCACTAAAGTTTACATCAAGATCGGTTTGTCCTCCGGAAGCTGTCAACCTTTAGTTGTTCGTGTTTTCTAACTTTTAAAAAGCCTAGTTTTGCCTCGTTTTGTGTCGACACACACTGAAGATAGAATGTTGAAATGTAGTTCAGGAATAATTCTGCATAGTCTGGATTATTTTTATTTTTTATTTTTTTTAATGATGGAAGAAGATGTCACTTGTGGGAGAAGGCGTACAGACAGTGCATCAAGGGAGGGAGGGAGTGGGTGGTCGTTATATTCGTTTGTTGTTATTTTTGTTGATTTATATTTTGTATTTCATAAATGTCAACGCCTTTATTATGTCATATATGTGGCAGAAGCCCTCTGGGTTACAGAGCTCTGCAGAGTATTCGTTGCTTGACGCAATAAAATTTGTTTAAAAAAAAAGCCTAGTTTTGCCTGCCGAGAGTGGAGTTGTAAGCTCTGGATGTCACCTTGACAGGCCGCTAAGCCACACCCCCTTCAGTGCATGTTTTGAGGCAGACACGATTCTGTTCTATTGCAAGCACTTGGTTATCATTAATTAGATATTGCTACAAGTAGATTGCATAGTTATAATGCGTCTATACTCAGTCTTTTCCGAAAAATTACTTATTTATTGAATAAGCTGTCCATCCTAACTGTGTTTTCTGTCAAAGTTCGTTGGTGGTTTGTGAACCACCTTATTCAAAACATTGCGATAATTCAGCCATACTTGCTTTCAAAATAAATCTGAATAGCACAATCTGCTAATTTTTTTTCAAGATGTAGCGCACATCGGAATAAATAAAATGTACTTTCATGGCCTTGGCATGTTCAGGAAGGTTGGACTTTTCAGTAGCAATTAGCAATATGGGTGTCCAGGTGCTTCTGCTCACTTACTCTCTTTAAACATATATCTGTACATTGATGATCTTCTCTCATAACAGTAACAAAACCTAAATAGTACTGATGGACTCGTCCAGCCGCTCCGTGGTTATATCGCAGCCTCAGCCTCTTATGGTATTCAGTTAAAATGTTTCGAAGAACATGTTTGACCATGAGTACTAACTTTCTTCTTGACCCTGTGACTGGTAGTGTATTAGGCCTCGGCTCACAAAAGGTAATCGTTGTCCTTCTAAAATTTCAGTTACAGAAAAGTAAGCATTTTTTCCTGAAACCGATCTTCACATTGCAACACTAGTCCTTTGTAAAATACACATTTTGATATCCAAATAAGACCCCAAATTCCATGGGGGACCCTAAATGATTGGTCTGTTCTATAGTAATGCACTTCTTATCAACAAATAGGCTAGAGTAGTGTTTGGGTGCAGATTTCGAAAAACTTGCCATCCTTTTTCATCGTATTTCGTTATAACTAATATTATCAAATAGAATTTTAAGTTCATCAAATGTTTTAATTCGAAACGTATTGCCAGGGTGGTAACCAACCCATGCCAATAAATATTATATGTAGAATACTACAAATGCTGCTAAAAATAGGTGGCAGGGGGCATGGCCTGGCGATCCATCATGGGGGACGCACGTTAGGCGAGCTCCGTTCAGCCTGAACTAATTATCCTGCATTTATCCTGCTTTGCCGGAATATATGGGTCTCTAAAGTGCCCCTTCGGAGCGATATAGCGGCGTGATCAACATTGAGGCTTTCGGAGGACGCTGAGGTGGCGGTGGAGCCGGTAGCAACGGCGGCGGCCTGCACTCGCTCGGACCTGCCGGAGATACTGAGGCGGGGCCTCCTGGGCGGTGATCGCAACTGAGGCGCAGGCGAGTGCAGTAGCGCTGGCGCGGCCCGAATGCGGAGGAGGCCCTCGTCATTGAGGGAGCCCCGGGCGGCTGTCTGCTAACAGCAGAGGAAGCGGAACGGAAAGATCCTGGAGACTGCCTGGTGAGCGGTCCCTGCGGCCTGTCCCCCTCCCCCCTTTTCATCCTCCGTTGGCAGCCGTGTGTTTCGGCGGCTGGATCGAGCCGCGCCTGAGGCTGGGTTGCAGATCCGAGCTGGCGGAGGTGCGGACGGAACCCGGGCCGGTGGTGGTGAGTGCCTGATGCCTGTATAGCGCCCCAGCGGGAGATAAGTGGGCTCACACAGACTCCTACGCCCCGGGGATTTGTGGCCTCGTGACGCGGCCGTTGGGCCCTACGAGACAGTGATCCCAAACCAGCGGGAGGTGGATTTGAGGCACACACCGGCGAAAGCCTCACGAGGAGAGAGCTGGGGCCATACTGTGAGGAAGAACAGGAGATTGGGCCTTCGCCGGCGGCGAGAGTTGGGGCAGCAGGGAGGCCGATGCAGGTAGCTGCCAACATTGCAGGGTTTAGGGTTGTCTCTGGGAGGACGGCAGCTTACAGCCCGGTGCAGAAGGAATAGGCTGGCAGATAGAGGGCCCACGGTGCAGACGCTGACCAGACTGGAAACCAGACTTGGTGGGCACCTCCTGCACTGGGCATCGGGGTGGGCCTGGCGCCGTACTGCCCCTGGAACTTGAGAGCAACAAGCAGACACCCGTTAGGGGGGGGGAGACACGTCTGTCTATAGAGGTGGCCGAGTTAGTGCGGCTTGTGGGCAGGGGGGTCTCTGCCCGTGTCCAGTCATCCGGTGAAACTGCTACCAAGACGGAA
The DNA here is from genome assembly GCA_963921515.1 of Calotriton arnoldi. Lineage (NCBI taxonomy): Eukaryota > Metazoa > Chordata > Amphibia > Caudata > Salamandridae > Calotriton > Calotriton arnoldi. The sequence goes on along the minus strand of CAWUFW010003896.1, from coordinate 1,444,707 downwards.
TCCGGCCAACTGTCGGGCACGATACAACGCTACTTTCACAGACGAGGGCTAATCGGCAAGGACGAGTGGGCAGTCGTGGAGCGGCCATTTTGAGGGAGGGGAACGCTTGAACACCACCATGACGAAAGATAAGACGACGGGAGGTTCAGCCAAGCAAAGTACATTGGACCGGTTCACTGGGCCAGGGGCAGCCACGGCGGAGCAGGGGTGTGCGACTGGGGGCATGCCGGATAACGCAGCTCTCATGGCGGCCATCACGCAGTCCAGGGACGTTTTGGATGCCAAAATTGGAGCAGTGGGCTCCGATGTGATGCTTCTCCGGCAAGATCTGCGTAATGCGGTGGAGCGTATCACGGAAACCGAGACCAGGATCTCTGAGGTGGAAGACTGTCACCACGCTGCAGAAAAAAGTAGCCTCCCTGGAAGCAGTTCAACGGGGCCTGGCGACACGGGTGGAAGACGCTGAAGGTAGAGCTAGGAGGAATAATCTACGTTTTGTGGGCTTCCCCGAGGGCTGCGAAGGGGGGGGGGGGGACATGGAACAGTTTCTAACCCAGTGGCTCACCAGTTGGCTCCCCCCGGAGTCGATGTCCCGCTGCTTTGTCATCGAACGGGCTCATAGGGCGTTAATGCAGAAGCCGCCCCCAGGAGCCAGTCCGAGGCCTGTCATTGCTAAATTATTAAATTATCACGACAGAGATGTGATCCTAAAACAGGCCAGAGCTAAAGAACCTCTGACTCATGACAATGCCCACATCCTCGTGTTTCCGGACTATACACGGCTAGTCCAGCAGAAGTGGCAGTCTTTCTTGGCAGCCAAGACCCACCTGCGGGAGCTGAAACTTCCATATGCTCTACTATGTCCCGCCAGACTGCGGGTGGTGTACCAGTCGCGAACGCTCTTTTTTGAATCGCCAGAGGATGTTTTCAACTGGACGGATGAGACGGTGAAGGTCCAGTCCCGCACGCCGCCCAGGAGGGAATCGGACTCATCTAGTGATGTGGTTCGGAAACCACCCAAGCCTAAAGCTAAAGGAAACAAACTATCAAGGTCCAGACGTCAATCCCAATCCGGTAGTGATCCTAGCAGATCCACATCGATGCCTCAGCAAGGAACTTCCACCTCGTAGTCGCTCTGGGACTCCCCCAGACAGGGGGTAGCAGATGTCAACTGTCTGAACCGGCGAAGCACGACGAGGGGCTTGTACCTTTGCCAACACCTAATTGACAGATGGACTGGGTATTGGGGATCCATTGGCGGGGGTGGGCCAGGTACCCCCGTTGGGGTCCGCAGGCTGCCTCCGCTGCGACAGATACTTCAGCGGTTTTGAGGTATTGGGGAGCGGGGGGGGAAGTTGGGGTGTTTGTTTTCTGGTTGCACTACGACACGGCTGGATAGAGCCACTACTCGCACATTGGTCACTCCTTGTCCTACATACTAATGCCACAAGACTCCTCGATGGTGGTCCCGACAGATAGGGGGCAGACCCACCCCGGGGAACTCCGGATAGAGAGCTGGAATGTTAGAGGGGCGTTAGATAAGGTGAAAAGAGGGGCTATACTCCAGCAGGCCAAACGTAATCGCGCGGATATCCTAATGCTGCAAGAGACGCACTTAATGGGAACAAAGGCATTGTGCCTCCTTCGATATGGATATATTCAAGCGTTTCACTCGGGGTTCACAAGGGGATCCCGTGGGGTTGCAATTCTAATACACCGCAGGGTTCCATACAAGCATTCTAAGACGTGGACGGACACCCAGGGGAGATATGTTTTTATCGGGGGTACCATTTATGAGGAGCAGGTGGTTTTGGGGTGTATCTACGCCCCCCCCCCGCCGCTGTCATGGGGGCTGGTTGAGCGACTTACGACCCTGTGGGCGGACATACCAGAAGGACTGGCAATAATAGGGGGTGACTGGAATGATGTGATGGACGTGGCCAGAGATAGATGGAGACCCGGGGGTTACTCTGGCGTTCACCACACTACCAAGTTATGCTCCCTAGTAACGGGATTGGGCTGGGCGGATCCATGGCGTTGGTTTCACAGGGAGGAACAGGGATATACGTATCTATCGGCAGTGCATGATTCGTACTCCCAGCTGAATTATATTTTCGTGCCACTAGGTTCGGTTAGTAGGGTGAGGGCAGTGTAAATCCTCCCGGGAGGGCCATCGGATCATTCCCCGGTTATCCTCAACGAGAGAGTATCCTTCCACGTACCCAAGAGGAACCTATGCTCCGCCGACCTCGCCCTGGCAGAAATCCCCCGCATCCGCAGAAACAGAACCAGCGGGAGAGCTTTCTCCTACATTGCAGCCAATTGGAACGAGCTACCTTTCAACATCAGACGCTCCCCCACCCTGCACACGTTCAGGAAGGACCTCAAGACCTGGCTCTTCAACTGATCCGGAGCCTCTCCCCCCCCCGACCCCCAGCGCTTTGAGACCCTCACGGGTGAGTAGCGTGCTCTATAAACCCCCTGATTGATTGATTGATCCAAACGCTACAGATGGGCCCGGCGAGGCAACCCTTTAGATGGCGTCTCTCCCCCTGGAACTTGCAGGATGAGAATTATAGAGACCAAATGGAGCAGGCAATTGTACAATATTTGGACCTTAATGTGGGGTCGGTAGAAGGGGCTGAGCCCCTGTGGGAGGCAATGAAACCACTATACGGGGATTTGATATCTCGTAGAGCTCGGAGGGACTCTCTTTTGAAGTCGGAGGCGAATATTATGGAACTTGAGCGCAGCAGTGGAGAAGCCAGGTGCGCCGTCAGTTGCTACTGGCGCGTCAGACACACAACGACCTCCTGATAGATGAAGCCCGCTTGGTGTGGTTGGCCACTCGAAGTAGGATATATCAGTGGGGGGATAAATCAAGTAAGCTTCTCCACAGATTGTGCCAGGGAGCCTTGAGCCCCCATGTTCTCCCCAGAATACCGGGCCCGAATGGAGAGATTCTCGGGGACCCCTCAGTAATTGCAGAGAGCTTCGCGAACTATTTCGCGGAGTTATACGCCCCTAAGGAACTCCTACAGGAAGACGTGATACAACGGTTCATAAGCGATTTACCGCCCGAGGCTCTCTCCGACGCAGCCCGCGCGGAGCTAGATCTCCCACTCACGGTAGAGGAGCTGAGTGCAGCGCTAGGAGACTTGAACAATGGGAAGGCGCCGGGTCATAATGGCTTCACCCAGGGAGTTTAAAAAAAATAATTCTCGAAACTGGGTCCCCACTTCCTCAGGGTCGTAGATGAAGCGAGAGAGCGAGGCCGTCTTCCGAGGGACTGGAGGCATGCAGAAGTGGTCGTGTTTCACAAGCCGGGCCGACCCCCAGAGCAATATGCCTCATCTCGCCCCATCTCATTATTGAATGTGGAGGCGAAGATCCTGGCCAACCGCCTCCAATCCCATATAACTACATGGTCCATCCCGACCAAGCCGGATTTATGCCCCAGAGAGCGACGCGCCACAACATACGTCGTGCACACATTGCCACTATCCGGGGATTGGGAGAGCCGGCTGCACTACTATTAGCAGATATGGATAGGGCATTCGATTCCCTTAGTTGGGTATATTTGTTTGCGCTGCTAAATTGCCTGAACTTGGGTCCACGCTTCCTGTCGTATTTGAAATTGTTATATACAGATCTGACGGCATCGGTGCCCATAGCGAGCTCGACTTCCTCAACATTTAAAATTGGAAGAGGCACACGTCAGAGATGCCCCCTGTTGCCATACCTGTTTGCGTTGGCAATGAAGCCCCTGGCGGCGTGGGTGCGCATGGATACACAAGTGGCGGGCTTTGAATGGGCATTGGGGCTTTTGGACCGCATCGCGCTATATGCCGACGACGTGCTACTTTTTTTTTTAACGAACATCAACCGGACGGGACCGAGGCTGTTCAGAATTATGCAAATATTTGGGGAGTCATCGGGGCTTTTCATGAACCCCCGCAAATCTACTCTGTGGGTGTTTGGGGATGAGACGTACCTGGGGCCCTGGGCTTCTGCCGTGCAGGTTACTACAGGGGGGGTGAAATACTTGGGTGTATTCTTGTCGGACTCGCCCACTGAGTCCTGGCTCAGAAATATTGTGCCGATATGGGCGCGGGTGGGCGAGGAGTTAAAAACATGGTCGCATATGCCCCTCTCGTATCAATTGCAGAATTATCCATACCCAGTTTCGCCTCAATGGTTTCGGCAGGTCAACTCGGCCCTGGGTCACTTTCTATGGGCGGGAGGGGCGTCCAGGGTTGTGCTGCTGACGTGCTTTCAGTCGACGTACTGTGGGGGGTTGGCTACCTCAGATGTTCAGTCATATTACATGGCTTCGCACCTTCTGATATTGAATGAATGGTGGTACGGAGACAGGACAGATCCCGCGTATGCGGTCGAGCGAAGATGCATGGGGGATCTCACATTGCACACTATCTTATACTCGGCACTCCTACGTAACTCCCTGCCGCCGGCTACAAGGGTGGTGTTCCAGATGCGGAAGCAGGCTCTCCGTAAGGTGGGGTGGTGGAACAAACTGACAAGGGAGACACCACTGTGGCATAACGGGCGCCTTCCGCAGTTGGTGACCTTATCTGGTTTTCGCGCATGGGACAATATTGGTGTCTATACCTTAGGGGATGTAATGCGAGGCACAGTACTGAAGTCTTTTCAGGACCTCCAGCAGGAGTTTCAGATGCCAAAGACCCAATTCTATAGATACCTCCAGTTCAGACACGCTATCTCCCCCAGCATTACGGGGTTGGAAGCCCTTCCTGAATTCAGCCCCATCGAAGCCAAAGTGTTTATGGGAGACCTACAAGACCATAAAATATCCAAAATCTACCAGTCCCTAGTGACAAATAGCTCAACTACACTACAGAAACTTAAAGAGGCGTGGGAGGGAGATCTCGGCCCCTTAGACGAGGAAGATTGGACGGAGGCACTGGCCTCCCCTCGGGAGGCGGCGATTGCGATGCGATTACGCCTCATCCAATTTAAATACCTTCATCGGGTGTACTATACCAGAGTCAGGCTTTGGAGGGCGGGCCTAGTGTCATCTCCAACATGCTTAAGGTGCGGGCGGGAGGAGGGAACCCACTTACACACGGTTTGTCGCCAAAATTAGTACTTTTGCATGTAATGGAGGGTATAGGGGGAAATATTTACAAACGACATCTTCTGTTAGGACTCACATTGGCTAAAAGGGATATTGCAAGACTATGGAAAGCAGAGGCGCCACCCTCGGTGTCAGCGTGGAAAAATGGCTTGGACTTCTGTATGGGGCTGGAGATTCCAATATTCAAAGCCAGGGGATGCCCGCAAAAACATCCAAAGATTTGGAAGAGATGGGCGGATTACCGGGGACTCTATCTGGAGCCGGTGCCTCCAGCGGAGGTCACGACTCTGGGATAATCATTCGATGCTGTCAAATGAGGGATCACATATATGATGACGGACTTTACAGGTTGGAGTGGGTGCTGGAGTGGCGTTCCAAATGTGGAAAGGGAATAGTGCAACGGGGGGGGGGGGGGTTATAAGGTTTCTTTTCTCTTGTTCTTCTTATTAAGCATATATAATCTAAATGTCAATGCGTGATCCTACAATGTGTACTGAGGCAGAAGTCTTCTGGGTTACAGAGCTCTGCTTTATATGTGGTACCTGACACAATAAAATATGTTTCTAAAAAAAAATAGGTGGCAACAAACTGTGGCAATTTGGAGCAACAGGCACATAGATACTTTCTATAAAGTGCTTTTAATTTTGTATATATCATTGACAGATCTTGGCTACAGTTGTAGAGATTGATACATGTTCTACTTCAAAGTGAGCTTATTTTTAGACAAAGAATGGTATATTTGGGAACACAGCAGTAGGAAGTGAAATGTTTTAAGATAATTTGTTAATATTGGACAAAAATGGAACTTCAAAAGTATGAAAGACTCTTGTTATCACTATGGAGTGTGTTTTCGATTGCAAATGCTGTCCAAAAAAGGAGTGAATTTTGTTTAGAAATTAATCATTTGCAGATTTGTGTCCTAGATTCTTCAAGCTGCTGTGGCTCTCAGTCCTGTTGAGCATACGTCCTTTATGTCTAGTAGCCTGCATCTTTATTAAGAGTTCAATATACACAACATTTTATATACAGGCCGTTACTTTCAGTCATAAGTGCAGTTCTTTTCACAGTTTCCCCTCCTCTATTTGATAGTGCTGCTGCAGCAGATCAGTCTGACTTATCAAGAGGAGCTGGTCTATTGTCCAGCATGACTGATGTGTTGGTTCGCTGCATCATTTTTTGTGAAATAGATTGATGAAAAACATCTTAAGCATGAAAGATTCTGATTAAATATTTTTTTCTGAAGTGCTAGTTTGATCATTGTACTTAACATGTGACTTAGATTTTAGATGAGAAAATGAATGAGATTTATTCTCAACTGTTTGAGAAATCGGCTATACAAACTTTGCTGTGCACTTGTCAAACATCTAGCATTTAAGACCACTTATGCAGACTTTGGTAAACACTGACAAACATTGTGACATTTTGACAAAGTTTTAACCACACATTTTTCTCTTACTGGAGAACTCAACGTGGGCACTATTTTACATATCCCTAATACGGTGTGTAAACCTCCAGGTTGATAGTTTGTTTGGATCATATAAAATGTTTTCAAGCCATTTAGGTTCAACTTCCCTCATCAGATTTGACATAAGCTTACCTTTTTCCCCATCCTATTTCAAAGTGGTTTATCGTCCAACAGATACACCAGCAAGAGCATCTGAGTGTACTATTCTTAGACAACCTCTCTAAGGCTCTAATTATCCAGTATGTCCATTGTCAATGAGAGACCTCTACTAGACTTTAATTTCATGACAATATTTCCCTTTGTCTGCAGGCCGGACAAATGTTGGCATCCATGAAAACACCACAAACCTTGAACCTTTTTTACGCTGCTGTGATCATTACCAGTACACCCTCCATGCCAGTGATTTCTTGCTCCAACGTGTACTTTTCCCAAAAAGATCTGAGTTATTGGGCAATCCCATGCTGTGTGTAGCTGCATATATTCTTAGCCTCCCATTGCAGTTTCGAGCTTATTCCATTTAAATGGGTCTCCAGTGGTCATAACCCCACAGGACCACAATATTGCTGTATCAATAGCCTGTCATCCTTCCCCAAGTTTTCCGCCATCCTCATAATATAGACTGGTAATATGCTTTGCCCATTCAAAGTTTTTAGGTCGAGCCTAGCGGCAGCGCGCATGCGCTGCTCGTTCTGCGAGACTGCTGTAGTAGATTATGCCACTCTCCTCCCATATTTTTCATTGGCTTGTGTCATTGTATTTCGTAAATGCTGATTTTGCATTCGTTAATCGGCTTGTTAGTACCTCCTTAGTACGGCCTTGTCTTCATTTGTACCCTCCCATGGCGACTGGCCCGTTTACTTCGGTTGTTACACGGGACCTGTTATTTAGTCTGGAAGCACTAATTACTTTATTGAGTTTCTCTAACTGCAGGCCGGACAGGCGCTGCTTCAGCTGAAACCGCTTGTGTTTTTTTAAGCAGCACGGGCGCCTGCTTTCAATCACTTTAACCCGGCATAATCTCGTGTCTGTTTCAACCACCCCAAGTAAAATGATTTTAGAAATGATTAGCGAATTAAATCATATGAATTCCAGGTAGCACATAATCCTGTGCTAATGGGCTAAAGCTGACAACAGCACATCTGTTACATGTCATCTGTACAAAAGCCACCTGACGGGTTGTTTTCAAATCCTGTTTTATTAACAATACCTCCACCACCAATGCCACCACCCCCAATGCCACCACCACCACCAATACCACCGCCAATACCACCAGTACCACCAACACGATCACCACCACCAATACTACCACCGCCAATACCACCACCACGATCAACACCACCACCAATACCACCATCAATACCACCACCAATGCCAATACCACCCCCAATGCCACCACCACCACCAATACCACCGCCAATACCACCAGTACCACCAACACGATCACCACCACCAATACTACCACCGCCAATACCACCACCACGATCAACACCACCACCAATACCACCATCAATACCACCACCAATGCCAATACCACCAATGCCACAACCACCATCAATACCACCACCAATACCACCACAATCACTACCACCACCACGATCAACACCGTCACCACCAATACCACCCCCAATACCACCACCACCAATACCACCACTAATACCACCATAATCCAATACCACCAAATACCACCGCCAATGCCACCACCACCACCACGATCAACACCACCACCACCAATACCACCCCCAATACCACCCCCAATACCACCACCAATGCCACAACCACCATCAATACCACCATCAATACCACCACCAATACCACCATCACTACCACACCCACCACCACCAATACCACCACCAATCCAATACCACTACCACCACCACCAATACCCCCACCAATACCCCACCACCAGTACCACCACCAATCCCACCGGCACCAATCCCACCGGCACCAGTACCACCACAACCACGATCAACACCACCACCATCAATACCAATACCACCAACACCACTACCACCGCCAATACCACCACCAATGTCAATACCACCAATGCCACAACCACCATCAATACCACCACCAATACCACCATCACTACCACACCCACCACCACCAATACCACCACCAATCCAATACCACTACCACCACCACCACCAATACCCCCACCAATACCCCACCACCAGTACCACCACCAATCCCACCGGCACCAATACCACCACCACCAGTACCACCACAACCACGATCAACACCACCACCATCAATACCAATACCACCAACACCACTACCACCGCCAATACCACCACCAATGTCAATACCACCAATGCCACAACCACCATCAATACCACCACCAATACCACCATCACTACCACACCCACCACCACCAATACCACCACCAATCCAATACCACTACCACCACCAATACCCCACCACCAGTACCACCACCAATCCCACCGGCACCAATACCACCACCACCAGTACCACCACAACCACGATCAACACCACCACCATCAATACCAATACCACCAACACCACTACCACCGCCAATACCACCACCAATGTCAATACCACCAATGCCACAACCACCATCAATACCACCACCAATACCACCATCACTACCACTCCCACCACCTATACCACCACAACCAATACCACCACCACTAATACCACCATAATCCAATACTGCCAATACCACCACTACCAATACCGCCACCACCGCCAATCCCACCACCACCACCAATACCGCTACCAGCACCACCAATACCACCACCACCAATACCGCTACCACCACCACCACCAATACCACCACCTCAGTGCCTCTCGCTCACTAGTAATAGCAGGGGCACTGTACGAGGCCGGGGCTGCAGCTGAGACCATCCATCCATCCCTCCCTCACATAAAGCACAGCCCGCCCTGCACCAGGAGGTGAAGCCCAGGGCCCTACTACAGCTGGAGTGTTTTTTATTAGGCCAAAGGTAGCAATGACATTACGCAATGCCACACTCAAATCACGGAGAGGGCAGGAAATACCCCCACCCCCCACTCTTCCTCCTGAGCCGCGACAGTGTAATCACAGAGTGAAAGGTGTTGGAGCGCTTTGTTAGTGTTTGCAGCTCGGATCATATGTAACTCTCACTTCATACTTTGTGTCTGTGTAATTTACAACACTTGCACATCTTCTTCACTGCACTATTTATCACTACTTTGAAGAGGTCGCAGGCCGGTCTCTTCCTCTGATATTTACAATCTAACAAGCGGTAGAGAAGGCCTTTATTTCAATGCAATAGGTCTCGCATTTGCAAGAGTTTAAGCTATTAGTATTGTAAATGACAATGCCTTTTATTTATGTTTTAAAACCCAATACATAAATAAAAGGCATTGTCATTTACAATGCCAATAGCTCAAACTTGAGTGAATGCGAGACCTATTGCATTGCAAATGCTTGTTTCTCAATGGCTGACAGAGGAGTTGATGGATTGAAATGGTAGACTACAGACTACCTGGGACAATTCTTTTACTATTTTAAAAAGTTCTTTGGGGAGCCACGGTTTTGTGTTAATCTTTTGATATCTTTTTTTTGTGCGCCGTGATATTTATTAAATTCGAGTTTGTTGGCCAATCAGTCATCTATACTCTAATAATTCCTCCATATGTACTCTAGTATTTTGCATATTCTTTTCTCTAATCTTAACTCCGCGGAGTGCCATTTTTCCAATTGTAAGCCTCTAGATGGTTTATTTGCTTTGCAGGGGCTGCACTTGTCGAGAGTGTTGGCAATGGCATAAATGAAATCATCTAAGAAGCACTCAAGGGACATGTCTGCTAGTTTTTGGTGGGGAAAAATGGTTTGAAAAGGAAGCAGTGTTGATTTTACTCCACGGTATTTTTATGGACAGAGGAACGGTTGGAGGATAGGCTCCTAACCAATGGTAGTGTGTGAGAGAGAGATCTGACCATATTAGTGGGATTGTGGTAATTTCAATGTTTGAGAATAGCAAATCTTACATGTTACCTGGCCGGGTGTGGTCCTAAGATCCATTGTTTTAAGGCTAAGAATTAGCATTTCATTTTTTTTTAAAGCTGGTGCAGAGAGAATCCTTTGGGTTTTCAAAGTGTAAGTTAAAATCGCTGTTCACCAAGAATTCATCGTGTTTTAGACATAGTGGAGACAGCCATGTGAGGAGATTAGGGGCCAGTTGCGAGTTGTAGCCAGGAGGCCTATGAACGACTACGCCTCCTAGCAGTGTCAATGCTTTAAAAGACAGCTAGAGCGTCACATTCTGCTGTCAAGGCACTATCATGAATAAGGGTGGTTAGTACCTTACTTGAGGCTTTCCACGAGAAATGTGATCAGTAAGGGCTTGATTCACTAAACCTCCAGCTGGACAGACATAAATAAAGGGGGTGCACTTTCTTGTTTCTGTCTGGGCAGCCATCTTCATTCTTGGGACTAGCTTTAGACGAACTATTGCCAGATGGAAAGCCTTCTTTTTACCCAATTTCTTTTTAAGTACAGGGAACATCCTTGCACATTCCACCAAATGTTAGTGTTATTCTATTACTCAGGCACAGCAAAGAATCTTGATGCCTTCTCGCGAGGTGATACAGGGTCCAGCCACGAAGTAAGAAACACATTTTTCTGTATGACTGACCAGCCAGTGCTGCCTTTCTGCTTTTCATTTCTGTTGCAGGTTAGAGCCATAAAGTACGAACAGGATAAAGTTACTCTCCTGCCTATCCCTCAGCAATAGCTTACATCTAGGACATACACCACCTATAAAATAGGGAACTGGTGAAAATATGTGCAGGGGAATGAGGAGTGGTTATGTATATGTACGCTCACAGGGCAACTATTGGCTGTACCATGCTCTGTATTAACAGACTTAAGAAGTCATTTCCATGTTTAGGTGATAGTGTGTCCACAGGAACAGATGAGATGCAACAGTTAACAGAAAGGCGCATTCATCTTTAGAGAGGGTAAAGTGAGGAAGAGTTTTATTTATTTTTGCTATAGTGAGCTTAGTTTGATTCTGTTACATCTGGGGTAACCTGTTTTTGTATAGAGTAGGCTGAAAATGTCTTAAAATAGTTTATCCAGAGTCTGTCATAAACTTACATTTTTGGTCTTGTCAACTCAATTTAAAAATGTCAGAAAAGCAAATCTTGAGCAATAGTCATGGGCGAAGTTCAGGCAATGAGTGGTCCTGGAATTTAAACTTTTTCTGTGGTGAGCATTCCAAAGGTGGTTTAGGGGACATTGGTGCTCTCTTGTGCTGCAACAGTTGTGTGGGTAAGTACAGGACCGGGTCTCTCAGTCAGGAAGTTTCTAGGAACTCTATAATACTATCACTTGTTACATAATTCAAACCACCACATTCTCTCTCACACTGACCTATTTTCTTTTGCTTTTGTAGGATTCCTTGCTTGCAAGCCCTCTCATCTTGGACTTGGTGATCCTCACGGAACTCTGCCAAAGAATAACATTCCGCACAGAAGAGGATCCAGAGTTTCAGACATTCCACAGCGTCCTCTCGATACTTAGCTTCCTCTGCAAGGCACCCCTGGTTCCTGAAGGGACCCCAGTAGTGAACGCCCTCTTCAGGCAAAGAAGTTGCATTGAGAACATACTAAGGTAAGTTTGTAGGGTTGACCTTCGATTACGAATGCTGTGATGGTGGAATGACTGCAAATGTTTGCATATTGAGATTATTTGAGGATCTTTTTAACTTACAAACATTAATTTCCTTGGGAACAAATAAATCTTTAAATGTATATTAAAAATTAGCACAGAATGGGTGACTGCAGTCTGGATAGTCAATTAATATTTTCTTGCATAGTATTCCTTATTTTGGAATGGAAGCTGTGCACTGTCATTGACACTCCTGACTTTAATAATGAGGCAACTCTGTAGGTGTTTAAAGAAATTATTCTTAGATACTTATAATTCAAAATCCAATTTTTAAATGCAGTGTGCCCACGTAGCAAAAAAATGTGAACTTACGCTTAAAGATTTCTTCACTTATCTGAACTTATTTCAGTTTTTTTTTATTCCACAATAAACTTAACCAGGGTACATATGGAAAGCTGTGCCATTCACAGGTAAACTCTGGTGTAGTTCTGGCTTTTCTTGCCTATTGCAGAATTCTACACACAGTACAATACAATTCCGCAAAGGTATCCTTGCTGTACCATAGCACATTTGTCTTCTCCACAGAGAATTTTTTTTTTTTCCCCTGTGGAGAATCCCTGCCTCGCTTATGAAGTTTGGGGGTATTCAGTTTTACTTGTCAACGCTAAAAAGAGATTTACCCTAGTCCATTCCATGCCAACTACAGAGACTTCAGCAAGGAGTCTGAATTAGTATTGCACACCAACTTTAGCTCTAACTGCAAATGCTTTTAGGCCGCCTGTGAGCCCTGTATTGATGGAAATTTCACCAGGTCCTTAATGACTATCAATTAGACTTACTCTTTATTGCTGAGGCAGGGTATCGAGGTAGCTATTTCCTCAGGGTTTGGGACAATTAGAGAGTTCAGAATAGGCAAACAGGTGGCAGGATAGCCATTATTTTTAAACAAGCTCTCAGTCTTATACTGTGCTATAGTGTAATGTTATATCTATGTAATACCTCTCTACATGCCACCTGGACCTTTACTCTGACCTGTTGCTTATCTGATGCTGACCCAGACTAGCTGGATAAACTTATTGACTTGGTGTGAGAGCTAGTTACTCTCTCCTTAAAGTTAATGAGGCTGGGTGACTTCAATTTCCATGCTAAAGCCAATTCTCACACTAAATATGCTATGCTTATTCAAGCTCTGCAGTCCATGGGCTTCATACATTTGTTTGAACACCCTACTACGCTTGTGGCTGTGCGCAACTTGTACCTCAGGTTTTCTCAGTTGTGCACCATTTCTTTGCCCAAGATCCACCCCTTGGGATGGATAGAACACTGCTTAATTTCTATTGGTGATCCTGGGCAGCCTAAATCTGAGTAGTTAAGTCTCCACCTGGCACTCTTCTTCTGTCAGAATTCAAATCATAAAAATTTTTAAAACCATTTAATCTAGAATTATTTTGTGTCTGTTTATCAGGTCATGTTAGAAAAAAGTGGGAAGTATAGCTTACTCTCACTCAAATCCTTTGCCGACCAGTTGTCTCAAATCATAAATGTGCAAAGTTTTCCTTACATTAAAAAGTTCCTCTATAGTTATTGAAATTATAAGACATTTGTATGTGTTGCTGAATTAAAGGCTTGCTATTTCTATACATATTGATTTAACAAAAAGGTGTAGGAATTTTGTTCATGCCAGTGTGCATTAAACTAACCTGTTAAACATTTTGAGGGGAAAAAAATGTAATAGTTCTACTTTGGCACAGACCATTGGGAAAACGATGCCATTGAAGTCATTCTATAAGACCTCTTTAGTGTTGATTTCTTATATTCCTATTTTGAATTTAACTATGTTAAATTCATGCTCCTTTTACTTTTTAAAGCATTTGTTAGTACCTGCAATTCTGCCTGAAAAAAACAACTTTTCCTGCTGATGAAGATCTGGCACTTGTCTACCTTTATGTACTCCGTGGGATCAATAATTTGGTGATTCTATGCCGTACATGACCTATGTAATTTATAAAATCCTTTCTTCTACTTAACAGGGCTTGCATTGGACTTGCACCCCAGAACCACATGCTACTGGAGCACAAGATGCAGAGAAGCTTTGTCGGTCTGAAAAGGCCAAATGATGTGTACTTGCATGCGCCAATTGCTAAAAATAGGGCCACTGCTGTTTCCAATGGTTATCATTCCAAGGCTATTGCAAACGGCTGCACCAATGGTCACTTGGAAATTGATAATTAAGCAGATGCTTTTAAGGAACGAACCCTGCAAAACACAATGTCATAATACCTCAGTTTTCGATAACCTTTGCAAATATTGCACTCTTCAGAAAGAAGCAACAAAGAAATTCTAATTACAATAAAGAGTTTCTAAATCGCCAATATCAAAAAACCTTCTTTTGATATAAAATTGCTACGCATGGAGCTTGAGGAAACTTGTCTTCCATATGATTTAAACAACTATGTCGAGAGATGTCGCTGGAAACTAAAATACTCTTCTTTGGGGAAAAACTTCAAAAGCTCAGAGTTTTGCTATAATTGATAGATTTTGATATACAAGTAATCAAAATTACTTTGAGCTAACTACCGAACCTAGCCACTACTACATCGGCAGTTAGTAGTTACCGTGCACCTTTTTATGGGAAGACCTCAAACCATTTTGGAGACTAAAGACTTGGAAAAGGATGTTCACAAGACTTTTGTTTACAGATTTTGTCTTATGTTTAGAAAATGCTGATTGTTTGATACCTTCAAGTACTGATATTTTGTATTAGTGTGAAATGGTTACCTGTTGTATATCTCAATAAAGAATATTCAAATATTTTTTTCTCTGTTTTTATACAGTTATTTGTGACAAACTTGAGGACCTATCAGCAGTTTGAATTTTCATTATGCACACCTATTCCTTCCTAAGTTGCTGGACCATCCTGTTAAACATCGTAGACCACTTTAACTGACTTTCTGGTTTTTCAGCACACATGAACCATGACAACCTTATCCTAACACACTTTTTAACTACTTCTCAAGCCAGCTTCCTACTAATATACTGTGAACTACTACCACAATGTGTACCTTGTAGTACTCCAAAAATTGTAACTATAGTAGGTGGACAAGTCCACATAACAAGGAGGGACTGGATGCACAATTTTCCAGTTTTTGCTTTGAAATAAAAATCAATATACTTTGACAGGGGATGCTGTGCTCCAATGCCACGGAGGGAGAAAGGACCTCCTATCTGTACCTGACTGCATTGGGGACAGACCGTGAAACACAGGCCGACATGACTCTAGACATTAAAAAAAATGCTGCTCCATGCCCTTCCTCCAGGCCATCTCACATAAATGAGCTACCAATCTTTTCGTACTCAAAACCGCCACCCTACACATGGATAAGAAAACAAGTTACTTACCTGTAACTACGGTTATCCAGTATTGGTATCTTTCATAGATTCACATGCCTGAATCATTCCCCGTCGTCGAGATGGGAGTCCCACAGTAAAATACACAAGCAGTGCCATAAATAATACATAGGCTAAAAAAGGCCCAAAGCCATCTAATAGTAGCCTATCTATGTCCTTTTTAAAAAAGGACCAAATGTTGGCTTCAGCTGCTAGCACCCTCTAGAACACTCCCAGCTGAGGCAAGTTCTCTTCAGATTTTCTAAGCACAAGTGGGAAGCAAGTATCCCAAAATCAATAAGAACTGACTCCACGGGGAGGAGGGTGGGTTGCATGTGAATCTATGAAAGATACCAATACTGGATAACCGTAGTTACAGGTAAGTAACTTGTTTTCTTATCCAGTATTGGGGTATCTTTCATAGATTCACATGCCTGAATCAGAATAGCAAGCAGTACCCTAATTGTACTGTCATTAGCGGAAGGTGGGAGACATGTAATTTCAAACTCCCAATAGTTACCCACTATTCTTTACACAATGCATGTGCTAAGCATTACCGTATATTGTAATATTAAAACAGTGAATGTTGAAGTAGCTATCCAAGGATACATGACAAACCATACTATGATACAAACTGTCAAATACAGATACTTGATCACTTATCTTAGTTAAAAATACAGAAAGAAAGAAAAAAAGAATTCCTTCATGAAAAAATAAATAAACTGACCTTAGTTAAAAAGATGACGTAGTACAGCTTGACCAAGGCTGCATCCTCACGTTGTGCAGATTGCAGGCAGTAGTGTTTCGTAAACGTGTGGACAATCTTCCATGTCGCAGCACGGCATATCTTGTCTAATGTCACTCCTGCAAACAAGGCTGTAGATGCAGAGACTGTTCTCGTGGAGTGTGCTTTAGCCCTCACTGTCAGAGGTTTGTTAGCTTTTTCGTGGCAGAACTGTATCGCAGATGCAACCCATCTGGCGATCGTGGCTTTCGTTACTGTTGTTCCTTGTTTTCCTTGTCCGTAAGCTACTAGGAGCTGATCTGTTTTTCTTATTTCCTTTGTTTTGTGCAGATAAAATTTCAAGCATCTTTTGATATCCAACGTATGCAAAGCCTGTTCTGCTGGACTAGGTGGGTTTGGGAAGAAAGATTGTAACATCACCGGCTCATTGAGGTGAAATTGTATTGGTACTTTCGGAATGAACGTTGGGTTTGTCCGAAGGGCTACGTAATTCTCAGTGAAGTGTAGGAAAGGCTCTTTGGTTGTAAAAGCTTGTATCTCACTCACTCTTCTTGCAGAAGTAAGAGCTAGCAAGAGGGATACCTTCCATGTGAGGAATTTAAGTTCTGCTTTATGAATCGGTTCGAACGGTTGTCTCCAACTGCGCTAGGACCACATTGAGTTTCCACTCCCGAGGAGGTGTGCGCACTGGGGGAAAAGCGCGGAAAAGGCCTCTCATGAATTGCTTTATGAGATTAGATGTACAGAGAGAAGGAATCTGAGGAGATTTCCTGTACCGGGAAATTGCAGCCAGGTGAACTTTTACTGAAGAAAAGGTGAGACCTGATTTAGCTAGAGCGAGGAGGTACGGTAAAATCTGCTCAGCAGGGGCTTGCAGCGGATGAACGTTGTTTTCTCCACACCAGCAACAGAATCTTTTCCATTTCAGACGATATATTTTGATAAGGCTTTCAGCACGGGATTTAGCAAGTATTTCTCTACAGTCCTGCGGAATATTGAGATCTTTAAACTCAAGGAATTCAGGAGCCATGCGTGCAAGTGAAGAGTGTGTGGATCCGGATGAATCACTTGGCCCTTGTTCCTCGATAACATTGTTGCTGACGGTTGTAGACGAATGGGTCTCGCTTGCGACAACAGGAGCAGCTCCGGGAACCAATATTGTCTGGGCCAACGTGGTGCTATCAGGATTAGGCGGCAACCTTCCGATTCCATTTTGATTAGTACCCTGGGAATTAATGGGATGGGGGGAAAGGCGTAGGCATATATCCCTGCCCATCGCATTAAAAGGGCATTCCCCCTTGACCCTGGTAATGGGAACCTGCTGGCATAATACTGGCATTTGGCGTTCTCCTTCTTTGCAAAGAGATCCAAAGCTGGTTTCCCCCATCTTTGGAAGACCTTGTCCAACTGTGATTGTTCTAGTTCCCACTCGTGGCAGCTGGACTGAGACCTGCTTAACGTGTCTGCTAGGGTATTGTGTAGACCCCTGACATGTTCGGCCTTCAACGAGATTCCATGGTGCGTTGTCCATTCCCATAATTCCTGTGCTTCTTGAGATAGCGTCACAGATTTTGTTCCTCCTTGCTTGTTTATATAGTACATGCTGGTCGTATTGTCCGTATGGACCAACACTGAGGAACCTGCTATTCTTGGCAGGAAAGCTTGGAGAGATAGGAATATGGCTTTGAGTTCCAAACTGTTGATGTGCTGTCTTTTTTGTACCAAAGACCATTTGCCCTGGATTTGCAAATCCTGCAGATGACCTCCCCATCCCTCCATGGAGGCGTCTGTTGTTAGAATGAAATCTGGGGTACTTTGAAGAAAGGTTAGACCTTGAACAAGATTTGTCGCTTGAGACCACCATTGTAGTGCTTCCACCATCCGTGTCGTGATCCGAATTACATCTTCGAAAGATTCCAAAGCTTGTTGCCACTGTTTCTGCAGCTCTTCCTGAAGAGGCCTCATCTTTAGTCTGGCTAGAGGTACTAGTTTTATTGCTGAAGAGCACATCCCCAGGAGCTATTTGAATATTTGTACAGAAACTGACCCTCTTCTTGAAATGGTTTTGCCAACCTTTGTAGACGCATCTGTCTCTCTTGAGACAAGAATGCCTTGCATTGAACGGTGTCTAAGGATGCTCCCAGAAACGATATTACTTGAGTTGGACGTAAAATTGATTTTTCCCTGTGTAGAGTGAGTCCCAATGTATTGAATAGACAGAGGCAAGCTCTTGTTGTTTGATCGACTTCCTGCGCTGTTGCCGCTTTGAGCAGCCAATCGTCGAGGTACGAAAAGACTTGAAACCCCTGAGATCGCAAGGCCGCTGCTACTGGCGCTGGGCACTTGGTGAAAATCCGTGGTGCTGATTTTAGGCCAAATGGGAGCACTTTGAATTGATAGTGGGTACCAGCCACTGTGAACCGCAGATATTTCCGGTGTTTTGGGTGAATTGGGATATGAAAATATGCGTCTTCCATGTCGAGCGAAGTCATGAAATCTTCTTTGTTTAAGCATCCCAGAATATCGGAAAGTGTTACCATCCTGAATGTCTGTTTCTTGAGAAACTTGTTGAGTTTCCTTAGGTCCAGAATCGGTCTCCATTCTCCTGACTTCTTTCTTATTAGGAAGAAACGAGAATAGAAACCTCTTCCTCTCTGAGCGAATGGTACTTCTTCTATTGCTTCCTTGAGGAGCATGGTCAAGACTTCCTTTCGCAATAAGTGAAGACGAGGGGGAGGGGGACCCCTGGGCGGAGTAATAGGTGGCCGTTGAATAAATTCTAGAGTGTGACCCTTGGTGACTAGGTCCAACACCCAGCGGTCTGATATCTCGTGCCACCGCTGTACATAAGCAGAAATCTTCGCACCCACGGGTAGGGAAGGAAATTGGGCTGGTACCCTGACGTACTCATTGTTTTCTGCCAGAGTCACGGCCCTGTTGGGGTGCTTCAGAGTCACGGCCCTGTTGGGGTGCTTGCTTGCGGCCTCCCTGGCGAGAGAAACCAGCCGTCGATGATTGGCGATACGATGGAGGGTTGTAAGATTGGCGATACTGAGATTGGTGTTGTTGATATTGCTGAGCCCTTTGAAATCCTCCCTTGTAAGTGGCGAATCCTCGCCCTCTGGCACCTCTGAAAGGTAATCTTCTATATTGCAGAGCTCCCAAAGATTTTGCGGTGTCTGTATCATTTTTTATCGCCAATAGAGCTTCGTCAATGTGTTTTCCAAAAAGCGATTCTCCGTCGAAAGCCATATCCAGAACCTTTGTTTGTACCTCAGGTCTGAAGGTAGTTGCTTTAAGCCACCCTTGGCGTCGAAGCACAGCCGCTCCAGCCAACTGTCTAAAACTTGTATTCGCTATGTCGAGGGCACAATCAATTGTCTCCGAAGCAGCACTCTCACCCTCCAGTAGGATTTTCCGTGCGTCCTGTCTGTTTTCCTCCGGGATGAGGTCTATCAGTCCTGCCATATCGGACCACATCTGACAGTCATAGCGGCCGATAATGGCTAGAGCATTTGTTGCTCGGATCGTTACCGCTGCCATAGATGAGAACTTCTTTCCCAGAATGTCCATCCGGCGCCCTTCTTTGTCTGGGAGGTAGTAATCGGAGTGGCCGGGTTCTTCGAGCGCCTCTGTGCAGCCTGGGAGATGACAGAATCTGGCTTCGGGTGTCCAATAAGGCAAGATGGAGAGTCATCCGGAGCCCTATATTTCTTTTCTACACGAGGCAGTACTGGTGGTATGGATGCCGGTGTCTTCATAATCTTTATGCCCTCCTGCCATATATGGTCGATAATAGGAATTGAACGTACCACCTTCTTTGTGTCCTCTTTAAAATCGTACAGAAAACATTCTGTTTGCTTTACCGTAATGGGTAAGTGGAACCGGTTGGCTGCCCTTTGCATTAAATTGTGAAATCCCCCGATGTCTTCTGGGGGAGAGTCTGAAGGCAAATGTGGAGGAGGGGATGGCATTGGGATCACATAATCATCCCAAGGATCAGGAACGGATGCCGGGTCTGGTAATTCACCCTCTTCTACCTCTTCCTCCGAAGAGGAAGTGTTCTGATCTCCAGGGTCAGCTGGCACCGAGCCCGTGGCATTCACCGGTGTACTAGGCACTTGAGGGTCTGGTGCGCCCGTTGGTTCTTTCACATGAGGAACCTGGTCTTCTGGTGGACGTTGTTGAGGAGGGAATCTTTGTCTGTAATCTGCTAACATGGCATGCAGATCTTGTATCAATGATGGCGGTAGATGAGCCATTTCTCTGTGGCGTGGTTCCTGTCGGAGGTTAAATTGATAGGTATGACGTGGAGCCATATACTTTTCTTGGTAATAACGTGCCTCCTGATAATCTTCCTCATCATCATCATCCTGGCATTTTACATGGAGCTCAGATGGACTGTGAGCTACCTAGGGGTGTGGAATTTAATAAAATATCTACTTGTCCATGGGGCAGGTTGCTTCATAGATATACTTGTCCTGTAACAAAATCCACTTGCCCCTTTTGTGCCATGTAGTGCAGCGACAAACTATGGCAGCAATCTCATTATATAAGAGCTCTGATATAGCCTCTCTGATTATGCCAGGGCTCATACCATAGTAGTGTTTGAATACTTGCAATCCCTTATGTTGTGAATAAAGCAACAGTATCCTTTGGACCCGATATCACACATATAATATTCGACCAGTCAATATATTCCATTCAAGCCAATACTTCTTCACTCTTATCTCACATACACACTTGAGGGAATATTGCCATATAACTACCACATAGAGTCATGAACCATAAAATATACAAAAATATACAAAGATATAAATCGATTTATTGTAAAAACCAGTGTATTTAAAAAACGTTTAAGAAACTCAAGGGCAATAAAACCCTATACTATATGAGCACAATACATAGCATGGTAAATAGACAGAAATCACAAATGTTTCAAAGCAAATAATCACATGTTAAAATACAATCCATTAAAAGAAACCAAAGATAAAACAAATTAAAGAGAGTACATAGCACAGACAGGTTCAATTTATCATTAGTTTTTTACACATCTGTTTTACACCAATATTTAAGGCAACGATCCTGGTATGTATTACTCATAGACCTCCGCCTTTCTAACAGATTGTGTATTAAGATGAGCGTCGACGCGTTTCGATGGATGAAAAATTTTTAAACCATCTTTTTCAAGACCAAACCAATTTGACTCTCCTTAAATAAAACAAATTTTCTCAAATAAACAATATCAGTTTCACCACCTGTGTGATAAAAAAACAGATGTCAATCATTTGATCCCAGAGGGAAACTGCCACTACATCAACATAGACATATTATAAAATAAATTACAAATAAACAAAGCATTATTATCATATTAAAATTAGACCTCCACACATATTTATTATCAGCTTGTCATATCTATTTTCATATTTACATCTCTACAATATTATCTACAATGTTCAATAGATATCCCACATACATCCCTAAACCATATCATGGGTCAATTATAAAACATGGATCAATGTTGAAACATGGAAAGAAACAAACACTCAATTGGAATTTAAGTAAGACAAGTAAAGACAGTATATCACATTTTATCTGTTGAGTACTTTCTTGATACGACTAGTACCACCTATGGGAGGTGAGATAATTGTTTTATTTCCCACTTTTTACCTTGTGAGGTTTTGGTTAAAAGAAGAATATGTGGAGCCACAGGCATGGGAAATATCTGTGTAGTTAGTGTTTTTATTTCAATAAGAACACATTATTTGGAGTGTGAGTGCGGTGAGAAAGAGAGGGTCGCCATGCAAATTCCAATTGAGTGTTTGTTTCTTTCCATGTTTCAACATTGATCCATGTTTTATAATTGACCCATGATATGGTTTAGGGATGTATGTGGGATATCTATTGAACATTGTAGATAATATTGTAGAGATGTAAATATGAAAATAGATATGACAAGCTGATAATAAATATGTGTGGAGGTCTAATTTTAATATGATAATGATGCTTTGTTTATTTGTAATTTATTTTATAATATGTCTATGTTGATGTAGTGGCAGTTTCCCTCTGGGATCAAATGATTGACATCTGTTTTTTTATCACACAGGTGGTGAAACTGATATTGTTTATTTGAGAAAAATTTGTTTTATTTAAGGAGAGTCAAATTAGTTTGGTCTTGAAAAAGATGGTTTAAAAAATTTTTCATCCATCGAAACGCGTCGACGCTCATCTTAATACACAATCTGTTAGAAAGGCGGAGGTCTATGAGTAATACATACCAGGATCGTTGCCTTAAATATTGGTGTAAAACAGATGTGTAAAAACTAATGATAAATTGAACCTGTCTGTGCTATGTACTCTCTTTAATTTGTTTTATCTTTGGTTTCTTTTAATGGATTGTATTTTAACGTGATTATTTGCTTTGAAACATTTGTGATTTCTGTCTATTTACCATGCTATGTATTGTGCTCATATAGTATAGGGTTTTATTGCCCTTGAGTTTCTTAAACGTTTTTTAAATACACTGGTTTTTACAATAAATCGATTTATATCTTTGTATATTTTTGTATATTTTATGGTTCATGACTCTATGTGGTAGTTATATGGCAATATTCCCTCAAGTGTGTATGTGAGATAAGAGTGAAGAAGTATTGGCTTGAATGGAATATATTGACTGGTCGAATATTATATGTGTGATATCGGGTCCAAAGAATACTGTTGCTTTATTTACTGTATAGTGCCCTATTCCTTTGGTCACAAGGGGCACCTCTTTGTTTTTATTAATCCCTTATGTTGCCAGGTTTCCGCAGATCTGCATACTGGGTCTGAAGGTAGTGGTAAGCAATAGTTCCAGGGTTAGAATGCCCTTTTGAGTCTGTGCAAACCTACTAACTTGGATGTTTTAAGGATTTTCAACAACTCTTCTCTAATCTTTTCCCTAACTGAGAAATGTTGGAAATTTACTCCTGACAATGGCAGACGTAAACCTTCTTCCAGAGTTGGGAAAAAAGTGGTTGGAGGGAAAGTGAACTTGCAAACACTCAGATTTTCGCATGAGCAAATCTACACATGCATATTTGCTCATGCTAAAATGCAGTTCACAAATATTTTCTAGGAGTACTATTTCTTGTCCTACTTTGGTACATTCTTTGGAATTCACGAAAGCCGTATAGCTGCACTTAATGCAAAGACATTTTCCATGGGTGCACTTTTGAGTTTCTTTAATAATTGGGCCCCTAATTTGGTCTGGTGTTGACCATGACCTTTTGTGTTTGTTTATTAAAATTCTGTCTCTCTCTCTCTGTATCGGCTGGCTTCACTGTGAGTGGCAGCAATCTGCTCTTTCACAAGGAGCATATCGGCACACAAAGTAGTTTTGTTCAGTTCCAATAACTACTGTGGCAGTGTGTGCTTTTTGAGACCAAAAACAATTTTTGCTTTTGCCAATGTTTGTTATAATGGGGAGGGCCTGCAGCTCCCACACCAATAAGGTTTTGCAAAAACCATGCCAAAAGAAGTCACACATTGACAAAACTAAAAAGCTGACCACCAATTTCAGACCTACTGGCTTTGCCAATGCTTGTTTATATTTGTTTCCCATAATCTTACTGAAACTGGTTACACTGATTTTCCATTATGAATATTTTGGGGAAATACTAGCATACATCAGCACATGTTACTAAATGATACCGCAAAGAAATGGTACCTGACATTTTACAGTAGTTTAGCAAAATGTTTTTTTTCCTGCTTTCATTTTTTTATGAACATTTTTTTTTTAAAGGAAAGAATCATCAATCTTGCTTTCAAGCTTTTGCAAATATTTGCATCAAATCCGAGAGCATTCTGGGAGCATTATACATAGCCTCATATTGCTAAACTTTGAAAACGTGTGTACACATTTTTATACTGGAACCACTGTCAGTTGTACAGTCGGAGTTTACAACATTTACTTAGATCACTCACCCTAATAATAAAGGCTTTCAATTAATGAACCATAAATACAAGTTTGAACAGCATTAACATATGGGCAAAAATATTACCTTAACTGCAGACAGTGCCCTTCCCTGATCCATAATGTGGTACTGCAAACTGGCAGCCAAAGGGTTTGTGCTGCAGGGGGTTGGGCCTACTTGTCCCAAGGACAAAATACACATGAAAACTTGTTGTCCTTGACCCCAAACAATTTGTCCTGGGCGTCGGGCTATAGGAATTCCACATCCCTGGCTACCCCATATAGGCCGTCATCATCATCATCCTCCTCCTCGGTATAACCTTCCAAAAGATGCAATGGGAGCAAAGGTGATACCTTGCTATAGTCCTGCAAAGACGGGTGCAAAAATGTCTTTGTAACGGTAGTGAGTTGAGTTATCCTCGTCGACGGGGGCGTCTATGGTGCAGAAATTATAATCGAGGGGATTTCCCTCGTCGACGGTGCTGTCGTCAACTGTAGTGCCATCGCGGGTGATGTCGTCGTCGACAGTGGTGTCGTTGTCGTCGACGGTGTTACCTTCGTCGACGATCCCTTCGTCGCAATGTCTTCGTCGACGGCATCTCTGCCGTCGACGATGGGACATCGATGGTTTTCAACGACGAAGGTCTCGACGTCGAGATAGAAATCTTAGTAGATAGAATAGGGTACTGGATCGCCGTCGACGATGTTACACATGTCGTCGACGAGAGAGAAGTTGTCGTCGACGCTGGCTTTATTAACTTTTCTACTCAGTGTCAGAAGAGGAAGATCTCGGACGCTCTTTTTCTTTCTTGACAGGCGTCGAGGGCACAGACCGCGTTGGTTCAGAGGAATGTTTGGAAATCCTCTCCTTGCTTACAGGCTTTTCTTGGGAAGATTTAAAATGTTTTCTTCCCTCGTCTGAGGATCTGTCCTGGGATCCAGCCCTCTTGTGGGATGTTGAAGCCAACTCCTCTTCCTCATCAGAAGAACGAGATTGTTGTTTTGTGGTTTGGAGCCACAAAAGTAATCTCCCCTCTCTGTCCTTGAGCGTTCTGTTAGAGAAGGTGCGACAGATCTTACAGTCCTTCACATCATGCCTAGGATAAAGGCAATAAATACATTCTTTATGTGGATCATCCACATGGACCCTCTTCTTCCCACAGGTTTTGCAAGGGCGGAAGAGGCCTTTCTTGTCTGACATGATGTCAAAGTTAGCTGAATAGAAGGAAAAAAACTGAGTCGCACTCAGGGAGACTACCTTCCACACGACGTGCGGTGAAAATCTGAAGAGAACTTGCCTCAGCTGGGAGTGTTCTAGAGGGTGCTAGTAGCTGATTGGCTGAAGCCAACATTTGGTCCTTTTTTAAAAAGGACATAGATAGGCTACTAATAGATGGCCTTGGGCCTTTGTATTATTTATGGCACTGCTTGTGTAGTTTACCGTGGGACTCCCATCTCGACGACAAGGAATGATTCAGGCATGTGAATCTATGAAAAATACCCCAATACTGGACAACTGCCTTATTTTCCAACCCTGAAACTAGCACCCTATCTTCTTGTTCCTGTTTTTCTGCCACACAAACCAGTGTTACCGTGTAACAAACCCAAGTATCACTTGCAAAAAATATATGTACTTTTCAATAAAGAATCAAAAATGAATCAATATTCCAGACTAAGACAGACCTGGCCAATGCTGGACCTATAAAAGGTCTTAAGGCTGATTCCCAGCTAGTTTAGGGCTGCAAGTGTTCATATCCTTAGATGAAAGAAACTTTTTTTTTCTCAAGCTGCACAAGGGACATCTCTCCATGGCCTCTCGAAATGTCTATTCCTGCAGATGCAGCAGAGGGCCCTGAAAAAGCAAAGTTAATTCTAGGTTACTGTAAAACAATACAATATAACATTATCTAAATTAAGACATACTTCTGGGCTTAGCTCTTTCCAATGCTCGGAGCAGCACAATAAGGTGGAAAAACACAAAAAAAACATGTCCAAGTTCATAGAGGTTGCATTGCATTAAATCCTGTAGAAAATAAGTGTGTTCTCTTAACCAATGCAAGCTCTTGTCTTTAGATGAAGATGAGGTAGGCAACCATCGCACAATGATGTATGTTGCAAGTGGTTGAGAGAAATAGGAGAAAGGCCACATAGCCTTAGTGCCCCTTGGGGGCTTGTTTAATGAAGCTTTCCTTTTATGTATCTAGTAATGTGTCATGAATATGGAGTTTAAAAAAAAAACCAATTTCATAACCTTATGATCGTTAACCACTTGGCCATTCTATTACCAGTTTCCTTACCAGGAAAGTCTAACATCTGCCAAATGAGAAAGGTCAGAGAAAATCTCCACTGATGGCGCCTGTTCTATACAGACAGGAACCCCTGTCAAGTACTCATTGTTTTTCCAAGGCCCTTTATATATATGTTGGGGGCATAGATGGACTACATTTGTAAAACGAAGTTGCGGCAGAAAATAATTTGTGCCTTGTGATAGCACCCAGTAAATAAAATTCAGTATTGTCTATTTATTTTTCAAATTATTTCATAAGAAAGAAAACCTTCTTTGAATTAATTGATTATAATATAATTTAACTGTCCACTTTGCAAGAAACCTGTTTAAGTCTAACATTTTGAAACAAGCCACCAAGACCATGTAGCTGAGTAAGATCAGAGATTTGTATGTGTTCATAAAATTGTTGTAAAACACCATTACATCATTTGAGGTAACATCTGCTTTCTAAATGAAAAAATAAAGGTTTTGGGTTGGTGGTTAAGTTAGGGTGATAAGGGTATTGCGTTCCATATTCTTGGGGAAGGAGCGGTTATAATATTTCTTCTGGTTGAACTTTTGTAGCTTCAACAATTGAGAGTCAGTACTTCTTAGGGAAAGACTCCCACCATATAGTTCGAGTTTGTGGTGTGTTTTTTATTTTTTTTTAGAAGGTAGACGGAAGTGTTATGATGAATCTCATCAACTGGATCCTTGCTTCAAACGGGAGCCGTTTTAGATCTGGTGTAATGTGGTCACATTTACTGGATTCTGTGATGAGCCTCACAGCTGACTTCAGAGTGGCCCTTAAGGGAGCCAGCCTAGCTTCGGGTAATTCTGTAAGAGTAGCACTACCATAGTCGAGTCGGGAGATGACTAAGGATTGGTCTGCTAAGTGAAAGTTATCCAGGAGCAAGAAGGGTTTGATTTTCCTTATTGTGTTCAATTGGAAATTGAACTGATGTGATCCTGCATATTCAGTAATTGTCCTATGTTATGCCTAATGAGAATCAACAACATGTGGGGTGCAGTTGAGCCACTGTAAGTTGTTTGAGCCATTCATCAGTAGGGTGGGGTTTCATTAGGGCACAGTTAAGAGTTTTGATACCTTTAGGTGAGAACATTTACAAGTACAAATGTGTATCATCCGCGTACATATGGTAGTGTATTTTGAGTGTTTAAGAGGTACCATTAACACTTTGAATAGTGTGGATCCTTGAGGTACTCCAGTCTCGACTGGAGTAAACAGGGTTTGATTGACTTTTGATCGGTTGAGCTCTATTATAAAAGACCTTGAAAAACAGGAGCAGATAACCACATTCTTTTCTCCAAAAGGTCTATCATGTTTGACCGTATCAGACGCAGAGGAGAGATCAAGGACTATAAGTAGGCAATGCTCGTTCTGATCAGGTAGTCTCCGGGCATCATCTACAATGTGTGTTCGAGCCAGTTTAGTGCTATGACCCATCCTGAAGCCAGATTGGCAGAGGTCAAGGAGCTGCTCAATGTAGTTGCAGATGTACACATTTCTGTATTGTCATTGTGTTAGTGGTTGGACAGAAATTATTGAGGTCAGAAAGGTCTGCACTGATTTCTTTTGGAGTAATCTGTCCTATCTTTAGGCAATCAGTAATCATGCCCTGGGAGAGAGATGCATTGACAATCTTGGAGCAAAGTGGGAGTATGGAAGCTCTTTGAGTTTGGCTGTCAGAGGATCAGGGTTTTATTGATATTCTAGTTTTAAGTATCTCAACTTCATCCGGAAGTTTGAAGGTATTCCATGTAGCATTATTGTTTTTGTAGTGAAATCAGTTGGGGGGGGGGGGGTGGAGACTGGATTGGGCCTGGCATAGTGGATGTTGAGAAGCGAGTTGTAGTTCTGATTCGACCTTCCTCGTCTTTTCAATTAAATGAGCAGAGAGCACTTGAGAGTGAGATATTATCCTTAAAGTGCTTGTTTGATCTGCAGCTAGCTTGTTTGATGATGTCAAATAGTTTTTAGGGACTGCTTTTGGCATTGTCAAGTTGCATCCTAAAGTATTCTGCTTTGGAGCTACAGATTCGTTTGTTAGAGGAGTTTCTTGTTGTGCTGAAGATGTGTTGTGGAAGGAGAGATTCTCTTGGCAAGCCTTAATTTACGCATTACCTCATTAAGATAGTCATTGAACCAGAGTTTGGAGTGTCTGCTGGGTATTAAGATGCTTAGGAGTAATTGTATGAAATAGGTCTGACATGGATAGGAGATTGTTGCTAATGGTGCACATGATTTACCACCCCCTGGGAAATAACCTAACTTTCATTGAACAAATAATGGAGACCAACCCCCTAACCAGATGTTTCTTGGAATTTCAACTTTTACTGGAACAACCCCATACTGAACACCTTCCTTTCGGACCTGGACCTCACCCAGTCTTGTAATGGCCCAACCCTCGATCTAATCATTGCCAAGGAAAATGTCATACAACTGGAATCCACATCACTACTTAATCTCCTTCCTCATCTTGGAAAATATGCTGATTAGACAAGGCCAACCTTGTAAAACCTAACTATGGTCCAGAGACCTGAGAAATATCAAAAAAGTGATTTTTTCAGCTACATTTTAGGTTTGAAGGGGATTCTGGGTAGGGAAATGTTGGACCCACGCGAGTGAGGTACCATTTTTATCGGAAGACTTTGGGGAATGCGGGGTGGGTGGAATTTTGTGGATCCACACAGATTCAAGAACTTTCCACCATAGAAATGAGAGGAAAATTTGTTTTTTTGGACAAATTTTGAGGTTTGCAAGGGATTCTGGGTAACAGAACCTGGTGAGAGCCAGACAAGTCACCCCATCCTGGATTCCCCTAGGTGTCTAGTTTTCAAAAATGTATAGGTTTCCCTAGGTGCCGGCAGAGCTAGGGTTCAAAATCTACAGCTAGGCACTTTGCAAAAAAAGGGTCCGTTTTCACTGTGAAAATGTGGTGTGTCCATGTTGCGTTTTGGGCCGTTTCCTGTCGCGGGCACTAGGCCTACCCACACAAGTGAGGTACCATTCTTCTCGGAAGACTTTGGGGAATGCGGGGTGGGTGGAATTTTGTGGATCCACCCAGATTCCAGAACATTCCACCACAGAAATGTGAGGAAAATGTGGTTTTTTTGACAAATGTTTAGGTTTGCAAGGGATTCTGGGTAACAGAACCTGGTGAGAGCCAGTCAAGTCACCCCATCCTGGATTCCCCTGCGTGTCTAGTTTTCAAAAATGTATAGGTTTCCCTAGGTGCTGGCAGAGCTAGGGTTCAAAATGTACAGCTAGGCACTTTGCAAAAAAAGGGGTCTGTTTTCACTGTGAAAATGTGGTGTGTCGGGCGTGGCCAAGACTCGGAACGAAATGGCCGCTTGAGCGCTCGGCTCCGTGAACCCTATCCCTCCTCCGTCAATCCTGAATAAAGATCCGGCTTCCCGAGGTGGGGATCGTGCCTGCATATCAGCGGAGGCTCCGGGGCCAACACCCGCCGCTCTAAATCATCCAGGGCCGGAGTTCTGGGTCCCGGAAGACGAGGGCCTATCCGCAAATTGAAGCCGGGGGCTAAATTTGAAGGTCCGGCCGCCGGGAGAAGGCGGGGGCGCGGCCTGTAGCCCCAGTGGATCCTGCGCAATAGTTACCCTGTGGGCGGTGGCTGCGATACATCGAGCTGGCAATACGGCCCTCCCGGTCGCGGACCAGAAGGAATCGACGCCGCTCCAAGGCACCGAGGCACCGACGTGTGGCGGCTGACCGGTGGGGCTGTGTAACGGTCCGGAGACCCTAAGTCAGGGGGGAAGAACGAGAGGGGCCCAAGGAGTGGTGGGTCCCCGACTCCCACACACCAAAACCCCCTCCCCCCCCCCAGCAGTCTGAAACCGGAGCACCGATCCATGCAGGGATCCGGCTGGGGGGTAAAGAGGAGGCGCCTTCCTCTATTCCATACGGAGGCCAGGTGACAAGCGACAGGGAGGAGAGGCACCAAGCGTCCACAAGCTTGCCTACACTCGGCCCGACGGTGGCCGGGGCCGACGCTGGGATAAAGCGGTGTAGCGGAGCGGAGGATGCCTGGCCGCACCCAAATGATCTAACCCCCACGAGCCGCAGGGCCAGCCGGGAACGGGGTAGCAGTGCCTTGCGTCCCCGCTGACTATTGCCTAAGGATTGGCAGACGACGGACTGGGGCCGCACACAACAACACCGGACATAGAACCAAGCGGTGCAGCAGAGGGTTGACCACGAGCCACAATGGCAGCGGAGAAGAGCAAAGTCACAGGTACAAGGGGTTCGAAACCGGTGCAAACTAACAAGCTGGACCGCTATACCCTCCCAAAAGATATGCTACAGAGCCGACAGTCTGGCGGTGGCGCTACCGGAGAACTCGGAGATGAGGACCGGGAACTGTCCCTAAAAGACGTCATGAAAGCAATCACTACGGGCCAGGCTGCACTGGAACATAAAATGGACACCATCGCCATCGAGGTCAACCTGATCCGGGCTGATCTCACTAAACTTAACGAAAAGGTTAAACAGGTTGAGCTCACCACTTCCAGTCTGGTAGACGATGTGGCCCTGCTCCAGGGTGAAATGCAAGACATGCAAGCATTCCGGAAAACCACAGAACTTAAGCTTGATGACTATGAAGGGCGCCTACGCCGCAATAACCTGCGCATTTTAGGAGTACCTGAAAAAGCGGAGGGACAGACTCCGGACCTTTTCGTGGAAGACCTTGTGTTGCAACACCTAAAACCTAAGGGCCTGAGTAAGTTTTTTGTCATTGAGAGGGCACATAGACTCCCAGGGGGTCGTCCCAGGCCGGGAGCCCCCCCACGCCCAATGCTGGCTAGAGTGCTAAACTTCCGGGACAGAGACGTGATCCTTCAAAATGCCAGAACGGGGACAGGCCTCCGCTTTGAGAACGCCAACATTTCCTTTTTCCCGGACTTCACGCAACGAGTGCAGCGTCAACGAAAGTCCTTCACCATAGTGAAGCAGAAACTTAGGGAAAAGGGACTGAAATACTCTATGCTATTCCCAGCGCGCCTTCGAGTAGAAGCCGGAGGGAAAATCTGGTTCTTCGAACAGCCCGAGGAAGCGGCGGACTGGCTGGAACATCAGACGGAGCGGGCCTTGCGAGATCGAACGGCTGGGGGAGAAGATGCCTCTCAGGCACACATCTGACAATGAAGTCATGAACAGGAATCCCCTCTAGCGAGGTCTGGCCATCGAGTTTGGCTGGGACAGGTAACAGGCGGTGCGGCGGCTGGATCCCGGGGAGAAGCCTCCCCTCTAGTTGACAATTCTTCGGAACCTTTGGGGTGTATCCCACGCAGGGAACTTGTCAACGTATAATAGTCCCGGGGGGATGGGAAGCGGGCTGTCACGCCCTCACATTATCTTCTATTAGTTCTTTATTGGGGCGACAGGCACTCTGCAAGTTTCTTATGGGCAGTTCTGAGCCCAGAGTGCAGGGCAGCGGGGTGGGGGGATGTTGGGGGGAAGGGGGGGGTTGGAGGGTTGGGGGGTTATGTTTATGTAGTAGTATTGTTTTTACATCGGTATCACATGCCACAAAGATGACGGAGCCATCTGCCAATAGTAACCTAAACCACGAGCATCATGGGGGATAAAAATGTTAAAATTTTGAGCTGGAATGTTAACGGACTTGGGGACAAGATTAAACGCAGCGTGGTACTCCAATACATAAAACGTCAGGGTCCAGACATCGTACTCCTACAAGAGACTCACCTGGTCGCGAATCTCTGTAGAGCTATGCACAGGGGAGGGTACACAATGGTCGCACATGCAGGATTCACCTCGGGCTCCAGAGGGGTGGGCATCATGGTTAAAAAAACACTTCCCCTGACGGTGGAATCCGTGTGGACGGATGGGAGGGGCAGATATGCTGGGATCTCTGGCACATGGGAGGGCCGCTCCATTACATTAATGTCGGTCTATGTGCCCCCGGGGGTGCAGGGCTCCACCTTCACCGACCTGGGCTCCGTCCTACTTACGGTACCAGATGGCCTCCTGGTCCTCGGAGGAGATTTTAATGCAGTAGTTTCGGGCACACTGGACAGATACCCCCCCAGGGAGATAGGACCATCTGCACGCTGGCTGCCCGAATTTCTCGACACTATGGGGCTGGTAGACGGTTGGGGCACACACCACCCAGACCAGATACAGCACACCTTTCACTCGGGCGCCCATCATAGCCTATCTCGTTTGGATTACTGCCTGGTCCCCGCAGCACAAGTCACGCACATACACGAAATCAGACACTTAGCGAGGGGCATCTCGGATCACTCTCCGATATGGGTACACATAGTACTCAATCAAGTAGCAGTGGGTAGACTGGCTCCAATTAATCCCTGGTACCTTCGAGACCCGAAACTCCGTGGAGACCTCCACAAGGCCATGGACGACTACTTCTCCGAAAATGTAGGGTCAGTATCTTCATCCCAGTCCCTGTGGGAAGCGTTCAAGGCTGTGATTCGGGGACAGGCTCTGTCCTTGATTGCCGGGGCGAAGAAAGATAAACAAAAAGAAGTCCTCGCTATAGAGGCAGACATTTACAGGCTGGAAGGCGACCTAGAATCGGGCGTGACACCGGAGAAACTCCATTCCCTAAGCCTGAAACAACACGAATACAAAGCCCTAGTTACAGACACGGCCAAACTCCTAGGTAGGGAGCGACAAGGTAGGATCTACGAACAGGGTGACAAAGCAGGGAAACTAATAGCATGGCTGGACAAAAAAGAATGGGCGAGTAGATTGGTCCCGGAGCTTAAGGGCGAGAGAGACGTCTCCATTACTGACCCTCAAGAAATAGTGGACAGATTCGCCGCCCACCTACACAATATATATACGACAGTGACCCCACACACAGAGGAAGACTCACAGGACCTCCTTCGCGATATCAGGCTCCCCTGCCTCTCCTCAGCAGAGCGCGACTTTATGGATAGTGACTTAACCACAGATGAAATCGCGCAAGCAATTCGTGCATTGAAACCAGGCAAGGCCCTGGGACCCAACGGTATCCCCATCGAACTATATAAACTGCGGCCCGACAAACTTGCACCATACCTAAAAGAGATGTTTGAGGAATCTAGAGATTGTGGGGTGCTGCCACGGGAGCAGAGAATAGCCACTATCGTTACTATACAGAAGGAAGGGAGGCCCAGGACGGACTGCTCCTCCTATAGGCCAATCTCCCTCCTTAATGCCGAACCCAAAATCCTGGCAAAGCTCCTGGCGATTCGCCTGCTAAAAGTAATAAGCACCCTAGTGCACCCAGACCAATCAGGCTTCATGCCCCACAGAAACACGGCCCTAAACATTCGCAGGATTAACGGAGTGCTGGGGAGAGCATCCACCATTCAGGAGGCGGCGGTGATAGTGTCATTGGACGCAACCATGGCGTTTGACACGGTCGAATGGTCCTACCTCTGGGCAGTTCTGGCAAAACTGGGCTTTGGCCCAAAATACATACAGTGGGCTCGTCTCCTGTATCAGGATCCACTGGCACAGGTAGTGGTCAACAATAAACTGTCGGCCACGTTCCCGCTCAGTCGCGGTACCCGTCAGGGATGCCCACTCTCGCCGCTGCTCTTTGCCCTCGCTCTGGAACCACTGGCTGCATGGATCCGATGGGACCCCAGGATACGAGGGCTGGGGTGGGCCCCCGAGCGGGAGGACCGGATTTCACTCTATGCAGACGACATTTTACTCTATCTGGCCTCCCCGAGGAAATCCCTAATAGTAGTGTTAGATATCCTGGCAGTATTCGGGAGATTTTCTGGATTCACCATTAATTGGGGCAAATCCGTACTACTCGTCATTCGGGGGGAGCCCCCCATCCTCCCGAGAGACTGCCCGCTTCGAATTACTACTGAGGGCTTTACATACCTGGGTGTTTTCATCTCTCTGGATCCCGTGGCCCGATACGCCCACAATCTTCTTCCACCCCTGCGTAAACTCAAAAAAGACATCGCCAATTGGAAAGCACTCCCCCTCTCCCTACTGGGCAGAGCGACCCTGTTTAAGATGATGTCCCTGCCCAGATTCCTATATGTATTACAAAATGCCCTGGACCCGGTACCGGCGCACTTCTTCAGGGAAGTAGAGGGTCTTCAGAGAGAGCTGCTCTGGGACGGCAGATCGCGTATCGCCCTAAATAAGTTGACCCTGAACTGGTACGACGGTGGCATAGGCCTCCCGGACATTAAAAAATACTATTGGGCAGCACACCTTGCTGCCATCAATCATGGTACATATGGCAGGGGCGACGATCCGGGCTATGGCATGGACAAATGGCTCCTCTCCGGAGGCAATTACAACAGGGCACTCTACGCGCGGCCCAAGAGATACAATCTAACAGGCCCAACAAACCACTCGGTCCGCATCTGGCATGAAGCAACCAACTCCCTGGGGTGGGGACGAAAACTGACGTTGGCAACCCCACTGTGGGATTCTGAATTATTGGGTAACTTATGGAGGTCGAAGGGCTTCGACAAATGGGACCTCATCGGCATAACACAAGTCAAAGACGTTTGGGGAGAAGGGAGAGTTAAGTCCTTCACCACACTGCAGACTGAATACAACCTAGCCGACACTGAATATTTCAGATATGCTCAAATCCAACATGCAATCCAATCGCATCTGCCCAAAGGGGTACCCCCGGGAAGCCTCGCCCCTAGAGGACAGAATCTTGGACGGACACCTACCAGACAAGACGATCTCCTTAATATATAAAAAGCTGATAAATAACACGACGGACCCACTCCAGACATTAAGGGAACGATGGATGGGGGACGGGATCGAGATGGACGATGAGGACTGGCGGGAGGCGGTGGCCTCCCTAGGGTGGTCGCCATACCGGCACGCCTGAGACTAGTTCAGCTAAAAATACTCCATCGGGTATACATCACCGGGCCACGCTTGATCCGGATGGGGGAACAGATAGTGGGGAGTGCAGGAGAAGATGTGGACACCTAGGAACCTTCCTGCACATCATATGGGAATGTGAACACGTTAGTTCCTTCTGGCGCGGGGTACATAAGGTAATGTGGGAAGTGTTACACGTCCGCCTCTCGCTGGAGGCGAGACGCTGCCTTCTAAACATATGGGAGCCCACAGACCTGAGCACGCATCAGATACAATGGGCCAGCCTGGGGTTCATGATAGCCAAGAGAAACATTGCACAACTATGGGGCGCTGCTAAACCACCGACTCTGGAAGCCTGGGAGAGGGACCTAGATTGGTGTATGTTTAGGGAGAAGACAGTGTATACCACCAGGGGATGCCCCAAAAAGTGGGTCCGAATCTGGAATCCATGGAACGACTTTCGAGGAGGAATATGTGTGCCACCTGTTAGAGCTGACTCAGATGACGCCTCCTGATCCGAGCCACTGCCCTCTGATGTAGATATGTAATCCTTTTCCTCTGTACAAAATTACTATTTATTAATTGGCAGTGATTTCTGTATTGTATATATGAACCGATGTATGTTGTAATAAAAAGATTTATTAAAAAAAAAAAGAAAATGTGGTGTGTCCACGGTGCGTTTTGGGCCGTTTCCTGTCGCGGGCACTAGGCCTACCCACACAAGTGTGGTACCATTTTTATCGGGAGACTTAGGGTAACACAGAATTGTAGAGCAACTGTTATTACCTATTGACTTTCGATGCATTTCTGCCTTCCAAATGAAAGACAATGTGTAAAAAATAAGTCATTTTGAAAAATGACCTACAATTCTCATGCTAGTATGGGTACTCACAATTTCGGAAATGTGCAAATATCTACTGTTTCTAAACTCTATATTTTGTTCCAATTTCAGAAATACATAGGTGTCTTTCATACCGATTTTTCCATGTATATATTTTCCCAAATTAATTGCTATATACCCGGTACATAATAAAAAACCATTGCAAGACGCTGCTCAGTTATTGGCTCTGGGTTCGTCGGGTTCTTGGTGAACCTACAAGTCCTATATATATCCTCACAACCAGAAAGGTCCAGCGGATGTAACGGTATATTGCTTTCAAACAGCTGTCACAATTAGAAGAAGTTACAGGTGAAAACGTTGGCACAAATGGCTGTTTTTTTCAACTAATTTTTACTTTTTCCTATATTCAACTGTTAGTTTCTATAAAGAAACCTTGAAGGATCTACACAAATGACCCCTTGCTGAATTCAGAATTTTGTCTACTTTTCTAAAACGTATAGCTTTCCAGGATCCATTATTGCTTTCATACCCATCTCTACCATTAACTGGAAGAAGGTTGAAAGCACAAAAAATAGCAAAAATAGGCTATATCCCAGTAAAATGCCAAAACTGTGTAAAAATGTTGGTTTTCTGACAAAAGTCTGTCAGTCCCTAAAAGCTGGGAAAATGGTGATTTCAGCCCTACAAACCCTTTGTTGATACCATTTGCAGGGAAAAAACCAGACGCTTTCATTTGCAGCACTTTTTTCCCATTTCCCCCCCCCAAAAAACAATATTTAGCTGTATTTTGGCTAATTTCTGGGTCCCCTCCAGGGGAATCCACAAACCCTGGGTACCTTTAGAATCCCCATGATGTTGGAAGAAAAGGACGCAAATTTGGCGTGGATACCTTATGTGGTCAAAAGGTTACAGGGGCCTAAGCGCGAACTACCCCAAATAGCCCAAAAAAAGCTTAGCACGGGGGGGGGAAGGCCTAGCAGCGAAGGGGTTAAACATTCACCAAATTAATCTTCAATAAAATAATCATCAACTTCCCACCCTACAAACTTAGCAGTCTGCAACTAAAATAAACCAGTATATTTAATAATTTACAATTAATTAACTTCCCACCCCTGCATACCTAACCCACAAATATAACAGAATGAAGATAAATCAATTATATGATTCATTAGTTTCCCACCATATCCCTTTCTGACACTTAAATAAAGGGTCTTTCAAATTGCTTCCACGCATTTTTTTTTTTTTTTTACCACCATCTCCTTGGTTGCTTGTTGATTAACATAGAGGGAGCCAGTCTCATCACCCCTTCACCGGAAAGGCTGTATCCAACAAATTTTATTTACAAGCAGCGCTAGCAAAAACTGTTAAATATAACTAAACCAGGACTGGAAAGCCATGGCATGGCAGAAATCAAATGACCACCCAGCAGCACAGTTCTCATCAAGGGGAGGTTAGCTAAAGCCATCCATATATAAAACTTGAGCAGGGATCACACAATAGCAAAGAAACAACACTTACAAGCTCATTAACATACAGCTTAATAGCAAACTTTACAGGGAAAAGGTACACACCAATCGCAAAAAATCAGCCTGAAATGTGACTAATAAAGATCACAAGGAATACAATTTTAAAACTGAATGGGTCAGCCCTTACCTGCAACAATCGTGCCAATCAGAAGTGCAAAAGTCAGCCAATGAGCCATTATATTCCTCACTTTTAAACTATTCAACCACAACCTAGGGGCCAGGGAGATTAAGTGACTGACACCGAAGATGTGCAAAAAGTGACACGGACAGAAATCAAAGAAAAAACATGTCCCCAAAATGAACACAGAAGCGTAATGTTAACAATAATTGGGAGGAAACTAAACACAAAGAGGAAGGATTAACCACAAGCCAGCAGTTTGGAATGACAATCGAAAGGACAAATGAAATGTAAATGGTCTGTAAGCCCACAAAGTGAATACAGCAAGTCTCGAAGAGACAGCACATGCACTGCCTAGGC
This sequence comes from Calotriton arnoldi, assembly GCA_963921515.1. Classification (NCBI taxonomy): domain Eukaryota; kingdom Metazoa; phylum Chordata; class Amphibia; order Caudata; family Salamandridae; genus Calotriton; species Calotriton arnoldi. The sequence goes on along the minus strand of CAWUFW010003896.1, from coordinate 1,406,428 downwards.
TCGACCTAAGAAAGGACTACATCATTGTAGAGAAAATCGAATTAGTTTGCAAACAGTTAAATCCAGATTTTCAAGGAAAGAGGTGAATAGACAGAGTGTTTTATATAAATGTGCGTATCACATCTATAACTGACACTGCCTAATCAAACTGCATTTAAGAGGAGAATTTTTTTTAATTTAATTAGGGATACAACTGTCACATATCTCTTCGAATGGGTGGGGGATCTTACCAAGAGAGTCATGTGTCTATCACCTACACACAACTGACAGACATGCTTCCTGTCACTGTGACCGGCCCCATAACACTTAGGAGGCGCAGGTTGTGGCAAGAGAGTTCCATGTAACTTCAACCTACCCAGAACTCGCAGTCACTGCAACCTCTGTAAAGTTGCTTCAGGCAACGCGCTAAATGAAGGAACAAAAGGTAGTTAATTTGAAGATTATATGAGTACTTATCACCACCAACTCTTGCATGTAATAACTCCTCAATCCACACCATCAACTTCACCTATTTCTCTACCAACTACTTAGGACCTCAAACATGTCTACAACAGCCACATACTGGCAATTGCAAAAAACCTCCAAAGACGTACTTTCAATGTTATCTTAAGTGCGCTTTATAAACAGCTAGAGTACAAGTGAAGTATAACAGAATAGGTAATCTAAAGGTTGACTTCCTCTACATTTAAAATTCCACCTTTTCCTAAAACGTGAAAACATTCCAAATGTTCCGTAGTGTTGATATGTGGGGGAAACCAGGTGCCAGTGAATAAAATGATTTTCTCAGAATCAAATGAGGGAGCCAGTGTTGAGAAACAGGACGAGACCAGTCAACCTATTAACAGCTAGACCGCTGTCTGGCCAATAGAAAAACCAAGAGATTGCCCAATAGATTAAGTACATTTGAAAGGCTCCTATCCCTTGGACAGGGACATCAAAGGTGAAACCCAGTGCCATTGGACACCCAAATAATCTTGGGGGTTTTCACACCATGGCGGTTTACGTGTATATTCAGTACCCATATTTCATGCGAAACACAGTCCTGAATACTTAACAAAACCATTGTAAGTACGGGTTCAAAAATATTGGCAAAGAGGGGGCGTGGCCAGCAGCATGGCTGAGTAGTCGCACTCGCCGAGGCTCCGTTCGCCCGCCACGAATCCTGTCCCAAATCCTGTCTTTATGCCACGAATAGCACCCGCTTCCTCAAGCCGAGTGTGCTCCGTATCCTAGCCCAGCGGAAGAAACTTCCCTTGAAACTACGGCGCAGTCTTGTGGGGAGGAACTGCGACATACAGGTAGACGGGACCCGGCCGCCAAAAATGGCCGACCTGACCTGGTAACTCGGTGGCGTTGCCCCCGGAGCTCCTCACAGCACAGACGAGGGGACACCTCATGTGAGGCGCAGCACCTGTTCCCGAGCCGACCCACCGGTGGGACACCTACCGGAGTATCTGTCGGAGGTGGGGAAAATCATTGGACTGGGCCCCGTAGAACCCGCGGTGCCGGTCCCCACTACTCCGGTGACTGTGGAAGGTGACTGGCGCTGTGTGAAGAGGGGAAGCCCCCCTTTTCCTTTCCCCTTCCCCCTGGACCAGCGGCGCTGCGGGAGGCGCCGCACCTGTCCGGCCGGCCTCCAAGCTGAGCAGGGGCTCGTTTCGACGGACCAGCGGGCGCTTTGGCCGGTGGATGCCCCTGGAACTGGTGAGGGGCCGCCGGTAGCCGGGGCTGATCGGGGTGGGGTGCCAGAGCCGCTGACTTCAGGCGGGGAGGCCGTGGGGGCGGCCGGCTCTCTGCACGGTGGGAGCTGAGCCTCCCTCTCCTTTGCTCCCCCTCTCCTTTGCTCCCCCCTCCCCCTCTGGTCGGAGCCACGAGACGGCACCCGCGGTGATCCTGGGGAGTGAGATGCTGCGGATGGTCCGGTTCGGACGCACTGCTCCTCCCGAGGCCAATTTCCATGACCGGGCCCCCTTTGGAGAACGAGCACTGAGCGCACCTGGAGACGGGGTGCTAACTGGGCACTTTGAAGAAGACGCGAAGCGCAGACAAAGGCTCTGAGACTGGGGGTGAGCTCTGCTTGGTGCAAGGAGAGGCCCGGGGATGGCCCGTGCTGTTTGCCCCCCCCCCCCGGTCCCTGAACATAGTGGCACACTATGGGAGAGCTCGCAATACTGGCCCCCTGGAGGAACGCTGTACTACCAACCTGGACCTGCTGAGTGCCTGTGCATGCACCAACCATCTGTGAGTTCCTGCATATTCCCAATTAGTCATGTCTTCTCCCTCATAGAGGACCGCTCTATGCCCTCACCGCGTTAGATATTGGCATGACCGGGACGGTGCGCCACCTGTGAGAAAGCCCCAGAGTGCTGGTTTGCCCGGCGGAAATACTAGAGAGCGGAGCACCGGTGGGGGAGCGTGAGAGCGGCCCGGGAGACCTACTGTAGGGAAAGAGACAACTGGTAACCACTGGGGAGAGGCCCTCGTGAGTCACATATTGGCACGACAGGGACGGTGCGCCACCTGTGAGAAAGCCCCGGAGTGCTGGTTGGCCCGGCGGAGACACTCGAGAGCGGAGCACCGGTGGGGGAGCGCGAGAGAGGCCCGGGAGACCTACTGTAGGGAAAGAGACTACTGGCAAACACTGGGGTGAGGCCCTCGTGAGTCACAATATAACGAGGGCCAAGGGACGCCTTCGTGTACCGACCTAGCCTTCGGATAGGCGGCGCCGTAGCGAGGAAAGAAGACGCAGGCTGGCGGCTCTTCAGCTTCTGTTGTGCTCGAGAAGGGCGAGACGACCAAGCATCCCGGACTCTACCCCCACCCCACGATAGCACTCCCTGCAGCGAGTCTGTGAGCTTCCCGCTGGTGCTGCCAGCCTCTGGAAGTGTAGACGAGAATATTCAACTACCATAGCCGACCATGGCCAAGGATAAAGAACCCAAGACCCAAAAACAGGGGGAAATGGATAAATACACTAAAGTGCTTTCAGCACCCACTGACTCGGAAGGAGAGAATGCCAGTGCACCGCATAATACAGCTATCCTCCAGGCGATTCATGCGTCGAGAGAAGCAATCGAAGGCAAAATGGCCGAGATACGAACCGAGGTGTCTCTCCTCCGACAGGATGTACGCAACATCGCGGATCGAGTTACGCAAGCGGAGGCTCGCATATCAGAGGTTGAAGACACGGCGCATAAATCCCAAGGAGACATCAAGGAGCTCCAGGCCAACATGAGAGAGGTGATGTGGAAGGTTGACGATGCTGAAAACAGAGCTCGGAGAAACAATCTTCGCTTTATTGGGGTACCGGAGGGACAGGAGAACGCGGACCCCATCGCCTTCCTGATGACGTGGCTGAGAGAAGTCCTACCGGGCGCCAAGTTTTCCACCTGCTTTCTCATCGAGCGGGCACATAGGATGCCGGCTAGGAGGCCTCCGCCCGGGGCCCCTCCGCGTCCCCTGATTGCGCGATTCCCGAACTATCAAGACCGAGATATGGTTCTGAGAGAGGCACGGAAATAGGGAGAACTTAAGCTGGCAAACGCTAGAATCATGATCTTCCCCGACTATTCCAGAGAGGTTCAGAAGATGTGGAGGTCCTTTGACTCGGTGAAAGTCAAACTCCGAGCTTTACACATCCAATATATGCTTCTCTTTCCGGCCAAACTTAAAGTCATCTTCCAAGATTCGACCCAATTCTTTCAAACGCCTGGACCTGGATCGAGGAACGCCCGAGGCCCCGACCCGAGATGAGCAGCAGTGGGACGCGACATGATGACTCGCAATCGCGGCGGGAGCCTAGATCACAGAGAGCAAGAACGAGGAGGCGTCTTGTCGGGACAAATCCTAAACGCTTAGGGACCATGCAGCCCGGGACTCCATATCGGAGCAGAGGGAACCCCTCGGCGAGGGGAACTCGGGCCGCCACCAGAGACTCGACCCAGTGAGATAGCACTCATGCTGATCATTCGGATCAAAACTCCCCGGAGGAATCTGACGGCGACCACCCCCTGCTCAAGGCCATCCATAATGTTGAAGGATCTGGGACAACGACCCCGGAAATGGCGCCCGAACACCAACCGCAAAAGAACAAGAGTGGCGAAGAAATGTGAATCGAGGGCGTGAGCTAAGAACATGCCGGCAAACCAGCGACTGCAAGGAGGCCCCCTCCCTCCCTCCCTCCCTCCCTCCCTCCCTCCCTCCCAGACCTGTTTGCATCAGTGACTCACTCTCCTGAACTGGGATAATATCCTTTGTTGCTTTGTTTCTTTTTTGGGGGTAAGAGGGGGAGGGTAAGGGAGGGTTCGACAGACTCCTCAGTGGACTCATACGCCTGTTGTCATGTTGACAGTTGAAGGGTTAGACGTAGGGTACGAGAGGATGTGGGGTGGGGGGTTCAGGGAGGGGATAGAGAGGGAGTTTGGGATTTTTCGATTTACAAGGTTTTTGTTCTCAGTCACAGCAGGATGTCTTCAATTACAGAATTGGATACAGTGGGATAGGGGTTGGCAGGGTAGGGAGTTCCCCCTTATACAAAGCACATGAACTACACACGTAATGCATGACATACCATACACCGTGTTGACGTGGCACGTCAACGGACTGGGCAGTAAAATTAAGAGGGGCCTAGTGAACAGGTATATCAAACGGATTAAGCCGGACGTGGTCCTCCTGCAGGAGACCCATCTCTGAGGCACTAGATGTGCATTTATTGGGAGAGGGGCCTACGTCACATTGGCCCATGCCGGATTTTCCCCTGGAGCCCGTGGAGTGGCTGTCCTTATCAAAAAAAAACAACCCTTTCGGATAGCTAAGACCTGGGTAGACCCGGGGGGCACATATGCAGCGGTTCGGGGTACATGGGGACGGAGAGAGATCACCCTGGCCAGTGTTTACGCCCCGCCGCGGCTACAGTCCCAGACACTCCAGGCAGTGGCCAAGATCCTGCTAGACTCAGACTTTTCAACCCACATTATAGGGGGCGACTTCAATGATGTGATGAACCCACATTTGGACAGGTCCCGGGTGGCGACTGGTACCCAGGTGCCCACCCCATTGGCACATTTTGCAAGATCACTGGGACTGACGGATCTTTGGCGCCGGCACCACCACATCTTCAACAAACCCAGCAGCTCCATCGCACCCCACCTGTGCAACATCATCAATCTCTCCTTCGAGACCGCGACCTTCCCAGAGAGCTGGAAACACGCAGAGATCAACGCCCTACTCAAAAAACCCAAGGCGGACCCGAGAGACCTCAAGAACTTCCGGCCCATCTCCCTGCTTCCGTTCCCAGCCAAGGTCATCGAGAAGATCGTCAACAAGCAGCTAACCCGATACCTCGAAGAAAACAGCATCCTGGACCCATCCCAATCGGGGTTCCGCAGCAACCACAGCACTGAGACTGCCCTCATCGCCGCCACCGACATCAGGATCCTGCTGGACAACGGTGAGACCGCAGCCCTCATCCTGCTGGACCTCTCCGCCGCCTTCGACACTGTCTGCCACCGCACTCTACGCACACGCCTCCACGACGCAGGGATCCGAGACAAGGCCCTGGAATGGGCCACCTCCTTCCTCGCCGGCAGAACCCAGAGAGTCCGCCTCCCACCATTCCGATCCGAAGCCTCCGAGATCATCTGCGGCGTACCCCAGGGATCGTCCCTCAGCCCAACACTGTTCAACATCTACATGGCCCCGCTCGCACGCATCGCCAGACAGCACGACCTCAACATAATCTCCTACGCCGACGACACCCAACTGATCCTCTCCCTCACCAAGGACCCCCTCGCCGCCAAATCCAACCTCCATGAAGGGATGAAGGCCGTCGCCGAATGGATGAAGATCAGCCGACTAAAACTGAACACGGAGAAGACAGAGGTTCTCATCCTCGGCTCCAACCCCTCAGCCTGGGACGACTCCTGGTGGCCAACGACGCTGGGAGCAGCCCCGACACCCACCGACCACGCACGCAACCTGGGAGTCATCCTCGACTCAACGCTCTCCATGGCCAAGCAAGTCAACGCAGTCTCATCCTCCTGCTTCAACACCCTCCGCATGCTTCGCAAGATCTACAGGTGGATCCCGACAGACACGAGAAGAACAGTCACCCAGGCCCTCGTCAGCAGCAGACTCGACTACGGGAACGCCCTCTACGCGGGAGCCCCGGCCAAGCTCATCAAGCGACTGCAACGCATACAAAACGCCTCTGCACGCCTGATCCTCGATGTACCACGCCACAGCCACATCACCCCCCACCTGAGGAACCTGCACTGGCTCCCCGTCGACAGGAGAATCTCCTTCAAACTCCTCATCCACGCAAACAAGGCACTCCACAAGACTGGCCCAGCCTACCTCAACAGACGACTCCTCTTCTACATCCCCAACCGCCAACTCCGCTCCGCCGACCTCTCCCTCGCCACCGTCCCTCGCATTCGAAGAACAACCACCGGCGGCAGATCCTTCTCCCACCTCGCCGCCAAGACCTGGAACACCCTTCCACTAAGCCTACGACAGACCCAAGACCTGCTGACCTTCAGGAGGCTACTCAAGACCTGGTTGTTCGACCAGTAGCAGCACCCCCCCCCTCTTTTTCTCCCCCAGCGCCTTGAGACCCTCGCGGGTAAGTAGTGCGCTTTACAAATTCTGTGATTGATTGATTGACCGTAGCTACTCCTTTTTCTCAGGGGCACATAAGACCTTCTCCCGCATCGATTACCTCTTTCCCCCGGCAGGGGACATTCAGGTGATTGAGGACATAGAATACCTGGCATGGGGTATCACGGATCACTCGCCACTTAGATTGAAAGTGGGGGGCGATGCACATAGGCCCAAGTCAGATTGGAGACTTAATGCCTGGGAGCTACGGGACAAGACAGTAGTAGATACTGTTGACATCAAGACTAAATTATTCTTCAAGATAATGAAGGCTCCGTTACCTCGGAGGCCTCCCTTTGGGAGGTGTGCAAGGCAGTCCTAAGGGGGAGGCTACAAGATGTAATTGCACGAAAGCGTAGAGCAGAAACGATACAAATACAAGATTTAGAAGACAAACTGTTCGAACTAGAAAATAAACTGTCCCCGGATACAGAGGAAAGGATGCTACGGCAAATTGAGGTTACGCGGAGGGAACTCCGCGCTTTAGCAGAGGGAGAAGTACGCACCCAAATTCAGGCTACTCAGCACAGACTGTACGAATCTGGGGACAGAGCGGGGAAGTTGCTAGCCTGGTTAAGCTGGAAAGAAAGGGAAGCGAACTGGGTAACCCAGATAGAAGAGGCAGGGACGCGACATTCAACAGCACAGGCGATTGCGACAGTATTCGCGGACTACTATACTAATTTATATGCTGCCCGGTTGACAACCGATGACAATAGCATAGACAATTATCTTAAGGCCATAGATATGCCTGTCCTGCAAGCTGAAGACTCAGCGGCCCTAGAAGCCGAGATCACTCTGAAAGAATTCTCTACGGCCATTGCCAAACAGAAGTCTGGAAAGACCCTGAGGCCACATGGACTGCCCGGGGAATTCTTCCAACTAAACAATACCAGGTTAGCTCCACATCTCTTAAATATGTTCCTAGCTGCAAAAGAGGAGGGAACACTCTCCCCCCGGACCTCTGCCAGGCCACAGTCGTTGTAAAACCGAAATCAGGCAAACCCCCAGAAAAGTGTGGCTCCTATCGCCCAATTTCACTTCTTATTATTGAAACCAAGATCTTGGCCTCCATACTCGCCACGCGTCTCTTGGCAGTCATTACGTCCTTGATACATAAGGATCAGTCAGGCTTCATGCCCAAACGTGCCACGCGCCTAAACCTCCGTAGGCTGGCAAACTGGCTAGACGCGGCCAAAGAGAGGGCGACTCCTCATTTGCTACTTTCACTTGACGCCGAAAAGGCATTCGATACGGTGCACTGGCCCTTCATGAGACAGGTCCTCGTAAGACTGGGCTTCGGGCATAACTTCCGGACATGGGTCGATCTCTTATACACAAACCCCAGGGCTAGAGTAAGAGTAAACGGCGTTAAATCAGCCGAGTTCCCCATCCAACGGGGGACTAGACAGGGCTGTCCACTGTCCCCTCTGCTCTTTGCGCTTGTTCTAGAACCCCGTGCATGTCTGATCAGAGCACACCCCGACCTAACAGGGTTCCGGGATCCCGAGAAGCAGCTGCGGGATGAACGAATCTCGCTGTACGCAGACGACATCCTTCTATATGTAACTAACCCTGATACGACACTCCCGATCATTTTCCAGATAGTCGAAAACTATGGTAAACAGGCGGGTTACAAAATTAACTGAGGGAAGTCAACCATATACCCAATAGCGGGCCGCATAGACGGATGCTCCATACCGACACACCTTCCCATAGCAACAGAGGGCTTTAAATATCTGGGGCTCTTCATCTCTGAAAATGTACTGAGCTGCCTCACCCATAACATCCAGCGCGTTTTAGCGGACTTCCGGGACGACGCGGCCAGGTGGCGGCGTCTCCCTCTGACCTTACTGGGAAGGACTGCTATGTTCAAAATGATCACGCTACCCAAGCTATTATACATATTTCCAAACACGTACTGCAGAGTACCAGAGGCCCTCTTTAGGGCAATAAATAATGAACTACGTACTTTGCTGTGGGACTGGGACGGGGGCCCCCCTCGAGTGGCACTGCAAACACTACAGCGTAGCCAGTATAATGGGGGAATAGCGCTTCCGGATGTCCGGGCATACTACCGAGCGGCACACCTCGTGGTCGTCAATGAATGGGGGCATGCCCCCCAGGACCACCCAACATTCGCCCTGGAGAGGCTCCAATTTCAGAAACATTCTTACCTTCACTACATATACGGGGGCCCGGGGGTGGCAGGCCTGCTGCCAGCAACACAGAGGACGATTGAGGCATGGAGAGAAGCCGAACCAGTGATGAAGTGGGACAAGAGACTGACTAGGTCTACACCCCTCTGGGAAGGCAAACGACTGCCTGAATTAGCAAAGCTACGGGGGTTTCAAAGATTGGACGCTATTGGTATTACCACCCTTGGCGATATAACACGTCAGGGCGCCCTGCTAACGTTTGCTGAATTGCAAACGGCCTATAGCCTGACAGATACGCAGTATTACAAGTATATTCAACTCAGGCACGCTTGGCAGACGACAAAACCTGACATTGCGGACCTCCCAGAATATGCCCTGCTGGACGGCTGGATGTTACAGGAAGAGATACCGGAGAAAGCAGTTTCATGGACGTATAAGACCCTACTAAACAACATGCCCGACAACCTGCTAACACTCCGGGGCAAGTGGGAAGACTTGGTAGGTACACTAGAGGACATAGACTGGGAGACGGCACTGATGCACCCTAGGGAGTTGGCAATTAAGCTGCGGCTACGACTGGTTCAATTTAAAATCCTACACAGGGTATACTATGATAGGGCCAAGTTACATACGATGGGTAGAGCGGAGACGCCGGACTGTCTACGTTGTAGAACGGAACGCGGTTTCTTCATTCACACTCTATGGGACTGCCGCCCAATCCATAACTACTGATCGCGGATAGTGCAGGAACTCAATAACATTCTACATGCACAAATCCCGATGGACCCTAAATATGTGTTATTGGGCATCCACACGGATGTTGACATCCCCAGATATCAACTTTTGTTGAGTAACCTAGGCCTTGTAGTGGCAAAACGTGATATAGCCAAATATTGGGGGAGACCAGAACCTCCCACTCTGAAAGAGTGGCGGGCTGCTATGGATATGTACATGGGAGCCGAAAAGACAGTATATAAAGCGAGGGGTTGCCCGAGAAAGTTTAGGAAAGTCTGGCAGCCGTGGCTCAGCTACTATAACATAGAAATGGAAGATGGGGAGGCAGATACACTGGAAGACACGTAAGATGACACGCAGACACAGGGGTTGTTACTCTAGGCTCATATCTAGCTCAGGAATTGGCGAGGTGTCTCATACAGAGGATGAGAGACACCGGGGGGGCCACGGAAGGTAATCGCAATGCCACAAATTGTATACCCTTACTACCTGTATGCCTTGCCCTTTGTGATCAATGGACACTGGTTGAGATATACCTGCTGATTTGTTTGATGTTTTTCTATAAAACAATAAAAAATATATTTAAAAAAAATATATATATATTGGCAAAAAAGAGTGCTGTTAGAAAAAAAAAAAAACTCAGGACTTGCTGGATGAGTCATGTGCAATATGGTGAACACCTATTTGGTTACAGTACAGTCTCAAGATCACTGACGGTCTCACCATAGGGTTATCGTTATATCCAACCATCTCACTAACGTAGGACGTCTCAATGCCATACAATCTCATAACTTCAGGAGGTCTCATACCACAAAGCATCACGGCAGAGGAGACTACTCATACATACCCAGACTCCCAGTATTGAAAAGGTTCTCATGACTGAGTGCCTCTCTATGCTGGAGGTGCCCCCAGCTCTGAGTTTCACTACTGCCGTGGGTCTCACACTCCACTGCCTCACTTACACAAGTATGTGCTCACAAGATCACTGGGGCCACATGCTTCAGAGACTATCACCAAGCATCTCACTACTAAAACTTCACTGTCCCTCTTTGTATGTGGGAGTTGACACACAGATAGGGTGACCAAATTTTGAGAATTAAAAACCGGGACACACCGGAAATAAAAGTAGTACTAAAGCCTTTAGTCTTACTTCTATATCTGGCCTGTCCCGGTTTTTGCATAGCATTGGATAGAGAGAGATATATCTATGGTACACTTTTAAACCTGCGCACACATATACCGGCATACATTTACTTAACATTATCTGTGGCAGGACCTCCACCCTGTCTCCTACTGTGATGCCTAACTAAAACTGAATAAATTGCCTACATTTTCATTCTTCTGAAGAGCCAGTGTAAGGAGAGCATGCCTTCCATTTCTCCTTAAAATGAGAATTACCCGACCTTTGTCCCAAAAACCAGGACATTTATTCAAAATGATTAAATGTGTCGGGACTTTCCAGGGAAAACAGGGACATCTGGTCACCCTACACCCAGAATACCACTAGAGCTTCAGGCTTAGCAACATCAATACACTGGGGATAAACATTACCTACAGTCTCACTACACAGGGAGAGGGCTCCAGAATGTTACTCCACCAAGAGGGATAAGTAGGACGTCACACAACAGTAGTACAAACTTAATACCAACACACAGAGGGGCTTCTCACACGTGTCAAGTCATACGGCCTTACCAGATCAGCAGGCAGTGCAACAGCACAGCGCCACACAAGCTCATCATCTTACCTGGGACCAGTGCGGGAGAGGTATCCTGAGACCTGGTTGAGGGGGTCAGGCCCCTGTCTTGAAGACAAGCGGGTGCTGCTGTTGGGGGGTGGGGGGGGGAGGGGGCAAGTAGAAGAGGCGGGTTCACTCCACTGTTTCCAGTCTAAGACCAGGCCGGCGACGCAGTGAGAAGCTCCAGTCACACCGGTATGAGCCAAACAGCGGCACAAGCCCTCCGCCTCCTCCTTCTCAGAATGCAAGCCAACCTCCAACTCAACGGTGGTAATAGCCCTGCCCCCTTTGATCAGCAGGCGCTAAGTTGGAAGCAAGCTCATCATCCGTGTGTATCTTAGTACAGCCAGCTCTCTCACAACATTGGTCTGATCGTTCATAACATGGAACAAGTAACATGGGGAAGTGGGAGGGACTGCCTCATGCGCTCCACAGAAACTTGGCAGAACAGCATTAGAAATAAAATTTCAAAAAGCAAAACTAACAGTGACATGGGAAGAGGTTTCGCGGATCAAATGCTGTATTAAAATGCAAGCAGCTATGGGCGCTGAAGCTGAACATAGACAAACAGTAACACGAGCAGGAAACACATTTTTTTTAAAATAGTCCCCCAAACAGACAATCAAAGCGTAAAGTTAAAGTCCCTGCTCCGTGGGAGGAAACAAAAGACAAAAAACAGGGACAAGCAGGAAGGATTGACCACTAGCAAGGCAGGATTTTTAAAGGGCACTGAAACAAACAAACAAACAAATGAAAAGCAGGGAGCGGGCTGTAAGCTCACAAAGTATATACAATAGGTTTCGAAGCTCAACCTAAAATGAGCCACCAAACATGCTACAGGCGAGTAACTTGTTCACAATTGGTGCGGTAAAAGATAGTCTGGAAAAAAGAAGACATATATCCATTGTCAATGTACATTTATCACTAATGGGAACAGGCGGGTAACTAGTTTTTAAAAGCTTTTGCTCTTAATTATATCCTATCAAGATATTGTTTAGCACCACGGTGCATACTGACTGCCTCTCCACAATGCACCCTTCTGTACCCAGGGCCACTGGAATTAAACGACTTGGCGGCCGAGGGGTTTTATGCCTAATTTTGGATTTGCCATACATGCCACATGATCCATCATCATCTGCATCATCTGCAGATTTTGACAAAAAGTTGTTTCTAGGTCAAACGGATCAAAAGTTACTGAAAACGCTACCATACGTGTTGCCGCACAGAGGGAGGGCACATTTCAGTTGCTGATTGCTGTATTTAAGTATTAAACTGATAATAGGGTGGAACTTTTATCCATACAGTGTAAACGTGTAGAAATGTCAAAATAGCAAAGTAATAGTGCTTTAAAATGTGCCGCATTGCGCTGCATATTGTTTTGTTTCTTGCCACACAATTTGATCTTCTACTTCTGCACAATTCCAGTGGTTCTTCCTGTACCTTAACTCCCACAAGTTTGAAGTGCACAATCCTTGCTGACCTCTGTGGCCGAGTGTACGTTTTAGATGACATCAGCAACACGCATCAAAGCCTTCCCAGCATGGTCCCCTTCCACCTACTTCCATTGATTTCTAGTGGAAAGTCCATCTTACCCTTTTAAAAGATGAAAACACTTTGTGCTGCCTCAGGATATACGAATAGCCTTTTTGCCCAAGAGCACAGCAAAGAGTTCTTTGACATGGGCGCTGGGATTCAGAAGGGTCTGTCAATGGACCAGCTCTCTGTGCAAGACCCTTCGAGAGGAGAAGGCCTGCCTGGGCCGGGTAGCCCTATAGAAGCTGAGCAAGGACTCTCCTGCAGACGCCTGGTCAGGAAAGAAAAGGAACACAATACATTAGGAAAAGATCAATATTTCTGGCAAACAATAGGCCAGCTGCAGCTGCTTGTAATTAATTTATCATGGCAAGCACAAAAGTGTGACAGATTTAGAATAGTGACATTCATTTAGATTCAATTATATTATCTTTTGCGTTCAAATGAAATTCCTCTTTATTTTTGGAAGGCAGAATTTGTTTTTATTCTAATGACGTCACCCGTGCTTGACAGTACATTCTGTTGAAAAAGCTCTCTTTGAGCTAAAAGGATGTGTTGGGAAAGTCTTAGAGGGGTGCGGCTTAGCAGAGGACTCGTGAAGAGATGAAGGATGATGGTAAAGATAGAGCTAAACAAGCATTGGCATAGCCAATAGGTCTCGCCTTTGGGACATATACGTATTTAGCCATGCAGCACATTATCCTGTGGGCGCTACAACATCTACTGTTACTTCATGTGAAAACCAACGTACATTGTACTGTGCCTAGAGAGTTTGCATCCATGCGCCTATGCAAGCTGTATATTAAAGTACCCGCTCAAGCGTCAGATAAACTGTCATGCGGCGTGCGTTTCCTGAGCCATGTGGCTAAAAGAGAACATGCACTAACAGTAATTATGAAAATATGACTGCCAGTGCTGGGATCTGCACCCATTAAGCACAGCTGCACTCTGACCCTAAACCTTCACCCCTGCGCCATCTAGGCCGAGTAAGCTGATGATTTATGCACATCCTGATAGCAGTCTTTGTTAATGAATTTGCATATAATCAAATGAAAACATTAAAGTGCGATTGGCTGTGGTTGCAGCAAGAACCTTACTGCCCAGGTAAGGAAGCATCTAAAGAAAACAATATATAGAGAGAGACGTAGTTTTGACAGCACTGGCCACAGTAGCAGCAGATGGGAAGAAAGGTATGCACCCGCAGTGTGCCCTGCTGACGTAATGTATCTGGCTGGAAGACCAACACATGACGGCGTGGGAATCTGTTAATGAAAATACACAAAGGAGGTGTGTGTAAAATGTGCAGAGAAAGGAGGTAAAGTGGCATTATATTAGCACCAATACCAAATAAAATGACACCCTTTTGAATGAAGCTAAAGCGGTCATAATATTCAAGCCAATTTCCATATGTCAGCCTCAAATGCAAAAAGAGAGCCGTCCCTACTCCAGATCATTAAACTACACCGCGGCCCTATCCATTGACCTCGCACTACGACCTTAATTAAGCACAAGGTCGTTCGTAAGGAATCAAAGCACCAGTTACATTACACCAGGGAACTTTTTTTTTTTTTTAATGGCAAAGGGTGATTAAGTGATTTTCCCAGAATCACAGGTTGTTGAGACGACGCTGAGAATCAAACCTGGTTCCCCAGTCCCTAAATCGGCAGCTCTGGCCAGTATGCCACATCCTCTCCCAGCACAGGAAGCCTCCGGACCAAACAGGCCCAGCTGCAGCTGTCCGTGTCCCGAGGGCAAAAGTAACAGCCCCTTGATCGTGAAAATGCTGCCCGGATGCTGGTGTGGACCACAACGGAGCAACTCTGGGGTGGGGGGTGGGAATTAAAAGCTGCAATTGGCAACCGGTTTAACTCTGCTTAGCAGAAATAGTAGAATATATTCCTGGAATGAAAGGAGGTAAGTATGGGGATTGAGGCAGGTTACCTAAGGTAGATGGGTTTCCCTAATTTTGGACGTGCAGCACCACAGAGAGGAGCACAGGCATATATCAAAAACATTGAACATGTGTAACGAACAAGCAACGCCCTTTCCTGTAACACCACCAGCATGGCGGACGCCAACATCAATGATAAGCTCCCCTGAATAATATAATTTTTTAGAAGATGCGAATGTATATTACGAAATTACACCAAAGTCAGCCACTTCAACTAACAAACAAAAACAATTCATCTCCCCGTGCAAACAAAATAAATATGACCTTGTGTAATGCAACTGGTGTTCATGTAAAGCGCTCCGATACTTACTTAGCGCTTCACCAATGTACATTAAATAAAACAGTAGGGCGAAAAAGGAGGAATGCGGAGAGGGAGGGGGCGAGAGGGGTAAAAAGGAGGAGGAATACGAAGCAGGGGAAGATAAGAGAGCAATTTGAGTGCCAATGGGGGTTTCACAGAAGCACATAGCAGTGTTGGAAGGGAAAACAACAGCAATGGAAAATAATGCGGGCCAACACCGCCTCATTCAATCTCCTAAAAGCAGCTAAACCACCTTTCAGAAGGAGTTGGTCTGCCATTAACCACACTCCAATTTCCAGCACTGGTAGGAGCTCTAAAATAAGCGGATGCCGTGCAGGAGAAAAGAAAGGCACACAGCTGGCATGATGAAAGATAAAGTGTGGCGGTCGTAAAGCGGCCCCGCACTGATCAAGTGTTCTTTCAGAATTAAAATAAAATAAAACAAGAACACAAGGCAAATGCATGCTACGCCAGGAGCACAATGTTCGCTGGTGTTGCATTTAAAAACAAGCAAGTAGGTAGGTGGGACCCGGGAAGAGGCAGCAAGACCACGGAGGGTGGCAAGGGTGGTGCAAAGCACTGGTAGGAGATCTAAAACAAGCGGGCGCCGTGCAGAAGAAATGTGCACGGCTGCCATGCTGAAAGAGGAAGCGTGGCAGCCATAGTACAAAATACGGAGAACAACTTGGAAAACAAGCATGAAAGTAATAAAAATAGCGCTGGTAGGGAAAGAAAACAGTCGGCAGGCAGATACAGTGCTAGCCGCAGCGGAGTTCAGAACACGAGCAGGAAACTAACCAAACAAGCGGTGTTTGGAGCAGGAAATTAACCAACTAAATGGTGCACAAAATGAACAGATAAGGACTACAGTGGAACAATACTAGTAGTTAGTCCCTGATCCGTGGGAGGAAACAAATCAGCAGAAGGAGGGACAAAGAAGAAAGATTACCAACTAGCAAGCAAGCCTTTTTGCAGGACAGTCCAAGTAATGAATAAAAAGCCAATGGGCAGGCTTGTAAACCCACAGACTGTATAAAGCATGTGTCAAAGAGAGACAGCGCATGCACTGCCTAAGCTCAACCTAAAAACTATGACCTCTGTCACAACATGATGCTTTATTGTACCACAAGGAGCACAGACAAAGTAGGTGAATGATGGGAGAAGATAGGAGAGGCAGGGGTGAGAGGGACAGAAAAAGAAGCCTACGACTGCTGACAATATGGTGTGTAAGAAAGAATAGGGAGGGGTGGTGGGGGAGGGACAAGGTGAAATAAGCATGGGCAAAGCCAGTAGGTCTGGTCTTGTGGTCTTGGCAAGCTATTGCAATTGTTAAATTTTCGGTCTGTGGCTTGGCAGCGCTACTACTGGCAAGACCTACGGTTACCAGTTCTTTAAAATATACATTAAGGCCCCTGTCTAGAGGAGTATTTCTTTCTCACCTCAGGCGATTAGCTTTTTGGGGGTATCCTTCCACCTCTTTTAGATTGCTTGCATTGCTGTGCACGAGGGACTATCTTTCATCCCAAACATACTCTGAGTCATCACAGGTTAAATTCTTTACCTCATAGAAGCATTTTGCACAGAAATCAATCATGATCATTTTTTTTTATTGAAGGAGGCTTTTGTAATGTTGTAGCCAGGATTTAAGATTGAAGCCGGACCTATTGACTTTGCCAATGCTCATTTATTCCTAGCATATGTCATAAAAAAGAATACATGCCGCCAGCTAAACGTTGCAGCTAACCCTGGGCGGTGAACTACGCTACGCTCGCGGAGTTTCGGTAACTTCGCGATTCGCGTAGAGCGCGAAGTTACCGAGCACTACGCAATTTGCAGCGTAGCGTAGCTGTTTTTCTTCTTCGCGCGCTCAATATGCGTTCTTGCACGCGCGGTAACAACCTACCGTGATTCTGCGTTCGCCGACGCGATTTCCTATCTGTTCGCGGGCGCCACGAGATTTGGAATCCGGCCGCACGATCCCGCGAGAGTGTGCGAACACGTCATTCGGACGCGCGATCTGACTTCCGGCGGCAGTGTTTGTAAGATCGCGATCCCGAACTCGAAGAAACTACAATCTGGCGAAGAATATCTCTCGAGCATCATAAAACCTTCTCGAAAATGATTATTTTGCTCCAAAAAACTCATCAGATTGTGATTTGGCTGTAGTTTTTTGTGCAAGGAGTCCTTTTTCTTTTTTTACTTTTTTTTTCAAGAGGAAGGAAGTGCCCCTGAGTCTCAAACTTCCTGTTCCTGTCCAGCAGGCTCCTCCCAGTGCTTTGTCCATGTGCTGTTCACTTTCATTTGGATTTGGAGCTGGAAAGATCACTTTTTGTGCCTGTCTGCTGCATCATATCATTGGATTGGATTTGAGGACTTTTGGATTTGAGATTTTACAAGTAAGTTGGAGAATTGGTGTACTTGTTTGTTTGATTGGGGCTTGTTTGTACCTACATTTTTTTGGGATTGTCATCGTTTTTAAAATTTATTGTTGTGGCCTGTAGTTTCAGTAGGGGCCTAGTTGTTTTTCTTTGATTGGAATTTCAGCCAGTAGGCCCAGAGGTACCCATGGGTGCATGTTTCTGTGGTGTCTGTTGAATTTAAACATCATGTAGGGCATGGATGGCATTGGATTGAATTGGTAAATGTGGATTTTGGGGTGTATTTCAGTTTTTGGGTGTGTGTTAATAAATAAATACCTTTGTTGGATGTGTCTGTGTGCTTGTTGTGTAACTTTCCAACCTTTCGTAGCCCTGTGGATTTTCGTTTTTGCATTTTTGTATTAAAGCTGTGTTGTTTAGCAGGCCTCCTTTGTCTGGTCATATTATAGGCCTGCTTGAGTTCATTGTTTTCCATGGCCTGTTGTGACTGTGAGTGACCATGTGGCTTGGGGCCATTTTGTGGTGGTAGTTTAGTAGTGTGCTGCTTTTTCCATATAGGCCTGCATGTCTTTTCTTTGTTCCCCTTGGCTTATGCTTGTTGTTGTTGTGGCCTGGCCATGTGGGTGGCGGCCATTTTGTGAAGGCAGGCAGTGTGCTTTTGCCATAGGCTTGCATTGTCTGTCTTCCATTTCTTTTGTTGTGGGTGGCTAGCGGCCATTTTGTGGAGCCATCCAGGCAGTGTGCTTTTGCCATAGGCCTGCATTGATTGTCTGTCTTCACTTTCTTGTTATTATTTGTGGGTGGCCTGGCCATGTGGGTGGCGGCCATTTTGTGGAGCAAGGCAGTGTGCTTGCTTTTGCCATAGGCTTAAGCTTGTGGCCTAGTCTGCCAGTCGGCCCAGAGGTAGTCATCATGGGTGCATAAAAGCTGTTTCTGTGTTCTCTGTTGAATTTTAACATCATTTAGGGCATGGATGGCATTGGATTGAATTGCAAAATGTGGTTTTTGGGGTGGTATTTCTGTTTTATGGTGTGTGTTAAATAAATAGGCCTTTTCAGCCAGTAGGTAACCCTGGGCGTTCAGCTCGCGGATTTTTGGCAACTCCGCACTGCGCGACAACGCGGACTTACACTTTTTTTCTTCTTCGCGCGCTCAATATGCGTTTTCGCGCGCGCGATAACGACTTTTTGTGACGATCGCGATGCCGAACACGCAGTATTTACAATCTCTCTCGAGCAGCATAAAACCTTCTCGAAAATGATGATTTTGTTCATTTTGCTCAAAAAACTCCTCAGGTTGTCATTTAGATGTAGTTTTGTGAGCAAGGAGTCATTTTTCTTACAATTTTTTTAAAGAGGAAGGAAGTTCCCCAGAGTCTCCAATTTCCTGGTCCTGCCCTTTGTCTTCACTTTCTTGTTATTGTGGGTGGCCTGGCCATGTGGGTGGCGGCCATTTTGTGAAGCCAGGCATTGTGCTTTTGCCATAGGCCTGCATTGTCTGTCTTGTCTTCCTTTTCTTGTTGTTGTGGGTGGCCTGGCCATGTGGTGGTGGCGGCCATTTTGTGGGACCAGCCACTGTGCTTTTGCCATAGGCCTCCAAGCTTGCGGCCTAGTCTGCCAGTAGGCCCAGAGGTAGTCATCATGGGTGCATAAAAACTGTTTCTGTGTTGTCTGTTGAATTTTAACATCATTTAGGATGCATGGATGGCATTGGATTGAATTACAAAATGTGTTTTTTTTGGGGGGGGTCTATTTCACTTTTTGGGTGTGTTAAATAAATGCCTTTTTTGCGTGTGTATGTGTTGTTGTTGTGGTTGTTGTGTAACTTTCCAACCTGTTTTTAGCCATGTGGATTTTAGTTTTTGCATTAAAGCTGTGTGTGTTGTTTATCAGGCATCCTTTGTCTGGCCATATAGGCCTGCTTGAGTTCATTGTTTGCCGTGCCTTGTGCCTGTGAGTGACCATGTGGCTGGGGGCCATTTTGTGGTGGTAGTTAGTAGTGTGCTGTTTTTGCCACATAGGCCTGCGTGCAGTGCTTAATTTGTAAAATATGAAGTCCAGGTGCTCAAATGTTTGTCGGAGGCCAACACCCACTTTCCCCGGCTCCACCCACTCACTCTATTGGCTCCACCCAGTGCTTAATTTGTAAAATATGAAGTCCAGGTGCTCAAATGTTTGTCGGAGGCCAACACCTACTTTCCCCGGCTCCACCCACTCACTCTATTGGCTCCACCCACATCTTCAACTGGCACTGCTGAAAGCCAGATGTAATACGCAATCTGAATTTCAGCATAGGAGCCTTCTTCAAGTAAAGTTTTGATAGGAAGTCCCCCACCCCTCATCTCTCCATAGCCCCTTTCTCATGTATTTCATTTGTTTTATAGCGCTTCTCATACCAGATTATGGTGACGGAGCACTTTACATCAAACACACAAAGACAATGACTAATATATGTGTAAGTCAGTGTATAGAAAATGTTACATAAGACCAAGGGCACTACCCGGTGTAGGCATTTTTAAGAGTGCTTGGGCTGGAGAAGCACAAACTTGGGATTCCAAACGTAGTACAGTGGTTAGGGTTACATTTACTAATAAGAATTTACTTCTGCCCAAACAAACCCTTTTAGCAACATTAAGATAATGAAAGACTGAGAAAAAACATAACTTTGTAACCTGTACCATGTAGTTTGCATGCAGCTCTTTGATGGCAGTTCATAGCTCACTGAGCTAGATTATTATTGTAACATATGAACTGTACAGAAACAAAAGGATCTTTTGTGACAAAAGTAGTAACCCACAGAGCTATGCACATAAAATACATTTATGTGATCTGCATGGTGCACATTCTTGCAGCACAGCTGAGTTCTCGGTCAGTGAACACCTTCGGCATGAGGCTCCTGTTTTAAGCCGGGTTTTGTCACCTCTTATGGGCCTTTTTTGGGAGGGATGGGGGGAATACGGAGCTCTTGCAGAAGCCTCGCTGTGAGACCACCTTTCCCATGGGAAAAAACAAATTGGAAGTCGCTCATAGGCAGAGCTGCTGACAGAACGATGTGCAAGTCCTGGCGTCAGCTCAACTTCCTGTGATTCTGGGCAAATCATGTAATCTCCCTTAAAATAAGATTGTCTCACCTAAAAGAAAAATAAAGTGGATCTTGTGTAATGTTACTGGTGCTCATGTACACTGCCCCAGTGCCAATGGGCTGAGTTCACGCTATATAAAACTACAAAAACAATAACAAAAAATAGCCTGCCAGATTCTAATGAGACTAACTCTCTGGTGTGATTAATGAAACGGACGATCCGGGAATGTGGGCCGTTTTTTGGGGAGTGCCCGGGCCTAATTATGTTCCAATCCGACCCTGCTTATGAATCTCACTGAGAGACTGGAGTCTCAGTGGTCCCTCACCACATTCTGCAGAGGGGCCCCATTACTTTGCGTCAGGCCAGTAGTTAAACCGTGGCCTCACTGTGACAGTGACTTCCCCGTGGAGTTTGCACTTAAGAGCTGGCTGCACACGCATTCACCTGGGAATGCGGACCTGGATGCTTTCAGTTTCCTCTCTCCACCTCAGCCCATTTTAGGTGAATTCCAAGGCCAGAAATGTCGCTGCAGTTCTATGTGCCCAAAACAAAGGCTGACATCCATCTGGACCCTGCCAGGCATGACACTCACCACTGCGCCGGGACACTGTTCTCACTGCGAGCCGCCATCATTATTCAACAGCCCCGGCTATCGCTGAAACTAACCACAGTTTGACATTGACCCCGAGGCGAGGCCAGGAGGCCTGAAATATTTCGGCATCGGGCGAGTTTCAGCCTGCCGCCTTTTTACTCAAAAGCACAATCTTTACTCAAAAGCACAGTGTTAACAAAACAGCATGTCCGTGCTTCAAAAGCAAAGTTAAATTATTACTCATGGGTTCATATTTTTAATATAATCTGCAAAACGAATGCTGTTTTGTTTCTGACAAAACTTGTTGTGTTTTTTTTTATAGCACCGGGGACTGTTTTGTATTAATGTGTGTTAAAATTCTGCAGCACTCCACAGTCTGGCTACGTTTACTGAAGGGGCAAGTGCCTGCCGTACTTTAAACTGGAGTGCCAATGCACAGTAGGGCCAAAACCGAGGATGGGAGTGAGGGTAGTAAGCGATCCTTCAGCGCACAAGGCGTTAATCAGAGGGCAAAGAAACAAAATCATATTTTAGTGGGCTGCTGTTTTTCCTGCCATGGGACAACGTCAGATCTTCCAACACCTTTCTATTTCTGAACAAGTCACTGCTTCCGAGTTGCGAAGAGGAGTCTAACAAGCACGTAACTAACTGTATCAGCCCTAATCTTGTATCCTGTAACAGTAACGTTCATGCAAACCACCACGCTCAAGAAAATCAACTGTTGGTTACTTACTGGTTACCAGCTGCTGCACGACACGCAGCTTCAAATAAAAGTGCTGAACTGCCTGTGTGCGTCATGCGTGTGTCCTGATCATAATTCGAGCGGCGGCGACAATTTAAAAAGTTTACGCACGCTGCCTCGGGTGCCCCAGCCCCACATGACCAAATCCAGCCCAATCAGTGGCCTGCCTACCGGCAGCACTGACTGAAGGGAATGGATTTATTACTGGCACAGCTCTTCACGGAGACTCGGAGACAAAGTGAGAATGTGAACACATATTATTGTGTGACACACGTTATGCAGTCACACGCAGGTCAAGACCCGGGGCTGATAAATAAGTGCCGGTGCCAAGCACCGGAAAGCTCCGGCACAAATTAAGCACTGCCTGCGTGTCTTTCCATTGTTCCTCTTGTCTTACTGCTTCCAAATCCATCCCCATTGCCAGCTGCAGCTCCCTGATGCTGCATCCATCCCAGGTGATGCACAAATTTAGGCCAAACAAGCTCCACTACATTTTTGTTTTTGTTCTTTGCTATTCTTATTCTTCCTGAGTGTACACACTACACCAGGAAAGCCCTGGCCTTGTTGTCAAAGTCTCATAAATGGCTACACTGTTGTTCACTGAGTTTCTAAAATTTAATAATTGAGACAACCACACACTAAGTTATATATTATATTAGTTTGATTTGTGCTATCGTTTGACTGATGTTCTTCTGGCTTTTTTGCTTTTAGGTGCACAAAAGACTGAGGAGGAGGTGTGTCATCATTGCCCGTTGTACTGCCAGACAGACATCCTGCTGCTGTACACGACGTGAGGTGTGACCTGACCAGACATCTCTGCAACATATGCAACTGAGTGCTGCTGACATCTGAAGAAGATGGGCCCAAAGAAAGCAGGAACCAGGTCCTCCAGTACCAAGAAAGTTGCTATTGAGAAGAAGGAACAGAAGAAGGAAGTGACACTTAAGTCTGGTGTGCCGCCCAATACCTTTTTTTGGGGGGAAAAAATTACGCCTGCAGCAGCGGTGTCCGGGGGGCAAGCTGGGGGCAGCACCTCCGCATCAGTGGGCCCAACCCACCAACCCAGGCCCAAGCACATGAGTGTGGAAGAGGTAGCCAGCCTAATGGTGGAAAGCAGTGATGCTGAGTCTGAGATAAACAAACATATTGCTATCTCAAAGTAGTACCCAATCAACGCAGGAGGAAACACAGCAGATAAGTGGTCAACAACAGCCGCAACCACCGCCCGCAATAGTAGTTGTTGTTCCTCCCGAAGTAGGGGCAGTTCAGGAAATTGAGCCTCATGCAGAGGTAGAAGAAGAAGCCACTCATTCAGAAGATCCATTGTCTTCCAAATCTCCAGCAAGGAAAAGGAGGGTTAGTCCATCAAGTTCTTCGCCAAGCCCCCTTCTGATGATCTAGATGCCACTTGGAAGCCACAAACTGAGTCTGAGAGGAAGACACGTCCCAAGACCAAGCTAGGGAAAAGGAAGGTTCCAGAAAGCCTTACACTTATGGAGGTCGATGTAGAACAGCAGGATGATGATGATGAGCCAGTCATCACGAACATCACACCCGGCCCGAGGAGATGGAGACCAACATTATTACCCTATCCAAAATCGCTGCGAGGGATGTAGCACGCATACCTCCACAGGTAACACCAACACGACCTACAGCTTCCATATTTGCATTAGCAAAGGCTCGGCAGCGACCTACATCCAGCACAACCACCACCTCAGTAGAAGTAGGTAGTGGTACAGCACAGAGTCAAATTCAACACACACCCTCCAGTTCATCCGGCATTGGAAGTGGCACCTCCAGCAGGAGGCAAAAGTTAAGCTCCCCAGTTTGGGACTTCTTTACGGTTAGCGAAAAGGAGGAGAACATTGCTATATGCTCCATTTGTAATACCTCTGTTAGTCGTGGTAAGCTTGGTACAAACTATGGTACCGGAGGCCAAATAACCCATCTGAAAAAACACCACTTGATCAGCTGGGAGGACCACCTTCGCGGCATAAAAACTGCAACCATTGGTGTTGGTGGGGATAAAGGAGTAGAAGATCCGATCACGGTGGAAGAGGAAGGACAGGGAGACATTCTCTCTGGTAGTGGTACACAAAGTCGCCCTGTCCCCAGCAGTGGTGTTAACGTCGCCCACATCTTCAGCAACATCTCAGTGGCACAAGAGTAAGAGTCAGCCTGAGACAGCAAGGAGTACCGCAATGAAAAAAAGTGCGTTGTTGAGCCTAAGAGAAAGGAAAACCATGCATCCTACCATTATCAGCATGTTTGGGGGGGAGGGGCAGTACGAACGCAACCACCCAATAGCACGTTTGTACAATGCGAAGCTGGCTAAAATGTTAGCACTGGACCTTCTCCCTTTTTCTTTTGTTGAAGGGGTGGATTTTCTGGAATTTGTGACAGCCATCTGCCCAAAATGGCATGTTCCCAGCCGCTACTATTTTGCCAGAGTTGCTGTTCCAGCACTACATCACGAAGTGCTGGAATTGCTTGGAAAAGCCTTGAGCGATACCAAAGGGGATGATGGACGGAGCGCTAGAGCAAATCAAACACTCACCCCCAGTCAACTGATCTGGGTTTAATCCATCATCATTCTTTAGCTCACTCCACCACCCCAGTTCAGACATGGCCATATGCAAATCAGTCTGACCCAGTGCCTCATGGGAACAGTCCAGCCCGAACTGCCAAGCCATGTCTTCCCTGGACCGGAAACAAGCATCCTGGGACCGGTTTCGGGTTTAAAACCCTCATCAGCCAGGCTATCTTGAATCCAGTGGCAAAGTGAGCAAGGGACCCAGGTCTGGGCATACCCTGCCAACTTAGGGCGAACAAAGCGATACCAAAGGGGATGATGGACGGAGCGCTAGAGCAAATCAAACACTCACCCCCAGTCAACTGATCTGGGTTTAATCCATCATCATTCTTTAGCTCACTCCACCACCCCAGTTCAGACATGGCCATATGCAAATCAGTCTGACCCTGTGCCTCATGGGAACAGTCCAGCCCGAACTGCCAAGCCATGTCTTCCTGGACCGGAAACAAGCATCCTGGGACCGGTTTCGGGTTCAAAACCCTCATCAGCCAGGCAATCTTGAATCCAGTGGCAAAGTGAGCACGGGACCCAGGTCTGGGCATACCCTGCCAACTTAGGGCGAACAAAGCGATACCAAAGGGGATGATGGACGGAGCGCTAGAGCAAATCAAACACTCACCCCCAGTCAACTGATCTGGGTTTAATCCATCATCATTCTTTAGCTCACTCCACCACCCCAGTTCAAACATGGCCATATGCAAATCAGTCTGACCCTGTGCCTCATGGGAACAGTCCAGCCCGAACTGCCAAGCCATGTCTTCCCTGGACCGGAAACAAGCATCCTGGGACCGGTTTCGGGTTCAAAACCCTCATCAGCCAGGCTATCTTGAATCCAGTGGCAAAGTGAGCAAGGGACCCACGTCTGGGCATACCCTGCCACCTTAGGGCGAACAAAGCGATACCAAAGGGGATGATGGACGGAGCGCTAGAGCAAATCAAACACTCACCCCCAGTCAACTGATCTGGGTTTAATCCATCATCATTCTTTAGCTCACTCCACCACCCCAGTTCAGACATGGCCATATGCAAATCAGTCTGACCCTGTGCCTCATGGGAACAGTCCAGCCCAAACTGCCAAGCCATGTCTTCCCTGGACCGGAAACAAGCATCCTGGGACCGGTTTCGGGTTTAAAACCCTCATCAGCCAGGCTATCTTGAATCCAGTGGCAAAGTGAGCAAGGGACCCACGTCTGGGCCATACCCTGCCAACTTAGGGCGAACAAAGCCTTGAAGCAGAGTGCTGTTCAGAGTATCCACCCGACAACAAACATGTGGACCAGTTGCCAAGCCACTGATTACATGTGCATCACTGCACACTGGATCTCTTTTGCGGGGGTTAGAGAACAGATATCTGCTGGTGTTGACGCTGCTGAGATTTTTCATGCCACTCGCAAACAAGCAACTGTAGTCATGTTTGCCATGGAGAAATCTCATACTGCTGCAAACATTTTGGAAGAGTTTAACAGCAAGGTCTTTGAGTGGCTGCGCCCAAGAGGGCTTAACATTGGTTTTGTTGCCACGGACAATGGCAGTAATGTAGTTAGGGCCATGCAAGATGGTCGCTATTTCAGGGTCCCGTGTTTGGCACACTGCATTAACATTGTTGTTCAAGACTTTCTGAAAAATGAATACAAAGTCAGCAACTTACTGGCCACCTGCAGAAGAATATGCACACATTTCAGCCATTCTTTTAAAGCCCGGAAGCAGCTGAGGGTCATTCAACGTGAGCATAAAATGCCAGTCAAAGCACTCATCCAGGAGGTGCCAACACGTTGGAACTCAACTTATTACATGCTTGATCGTCTGTTTGACCTGTACATACCACTCAATGCTTATGTCATGCAAAGATTAGGGGAACCTACTGAGAGGCATGACCGTTGAGATGGGTCAATGGGACCTCATTAAATGCCTGACAGAGATGCTACTTCCTTTTGAGATCTTCACACGTGAAGTCAGCAGGGAGGACTGTACTATGGGCCAAGCTATCCCATTGTTGCACATGCTAGAGCAACAGCTGAAGGAGGTGTCTGAAACGTACGCAGGTGTGGATGACAAACAAGACGCATATCATTTGGCGGAGTCCTTAGCCGCTCGCTTATCTGAAAATACAAGGATTCAAAATAACATTGTGTCACAACATTACATTACTGCCACAATTTTGGATCCACGGTACAAAGTATTTCTGAACAGTAAGGCAGTAATTCCTTTTTCGGAAGTGGATGTTGCCAACTACAAAACTTTGATAGCTGAGGAAGCCACCAAGTTCGAAAACGAACGGCTGGTAATTACAGGCCCCCCGCCCCAGGCCATAACAAGTACTACAGGGCATCCAGAGTCAAGTTCTACTTCGGAGCCTGAGGGCAGTGCGTTTGCCTCCCAGCAGTCACCGACACCAACACTACCAATAACATCAGCAACAGCAAGAACAGGATCATCCACAGTACAATCGGCAACTGCTTGGTTTCTACGGCAGGGGTATGGTAAGTCCAGTGCTGATGCAAAGGCAAAACAGGCCGAGCACATCCGAGCACCCCTGAACATTGAGCGGACGGTCCAGGCCTATCTGGATGACCCAACAGAGGTCTTCATGGATCGAAACCCATTGGTGTATTGGTATGGGAAAATAAGCCAATGGACAGTGCTCAGCAGGCTGGCGATAAAGTATCTGGCTTCCCCTGTCGCAAGTGTCTCTTCTGAGCGTGTTTTCAGTGCTGCTGGTGCCATTGTAACTTTGAAAAGGACAAGTCTCTCGCCCAAAAGCGTGGAGAGGTTAACCATGATCAAAATGAATCAGCACTTTATACCACCGGATTACAAAATACGTGAATCACAGCAGGAAGAGGAGAGCGACTTCGATGACGTAAGTAGTGGGTTACAGGACCTACTTCTGTCCGAACCACCAGAGTTTGAGGACGAGCTCCTCTTCCCTGACAACTAGGCTTTCACATTGTTACTTTCTTCCTTCCTTTATTTGTCTGTGTATCTGTCTCGCTGGTTCAAATCAAATCACAACAAATCCATCACCACCGTCTTCTCTTTTTATTTCCCTATTGGAGTTGCACGTCTGTGCATTTAACTGTCCACTCCTCAGAGTCCTGCTCCATCTTCCTGACTCGCCCTAATTACATTTCCATCAAGCCAGACATTGGAGTACAAGAAATGTTGCCTCTAACAGTCCCTCCATAAGAAGTGAAACGTGACTATAGCTATCCTCCGTTTTGTTTCCGAGCCGAAACTCATCACTGGCCGAAGGCTATCGCCTCTGCAGGCATCCACAACTCTTCACTGTCAGAACTTGGGCAGGCATCCAAAAGTAAACCCATCACTGTCAGAAGGCTACAGCCTCGGCAGGCATCCAAAGCTCATCACTGTCAGGACAGAAGGTACTTGGCAGAGAAAGACAAGACTCTTCGAAGAAACTTGCTGACATTTCTGCAAACTCAATTGACCAGCAATGACCGCTACCCAGGCTGCGGCCCATCACAGCGCTGACCATGTGAACCAACTTAAACTGCGACAAAGTGCCACAGATGAATAAGACGCAAACCGAAACAGCGACTACCAACACTCAAAATGAATGTGGAGTAATAATGAGGCCACTGCCTCGTTAAAAAAAAACACACACCTGTCAGAACTAGGCATCTGATGATCTGACAGCCAAAGAGAAGAGCAAGACAGGTAATGATGGCATGCATTGGATGCTTGCTGACTGAGCGATTGCTGTTGTTTGTTGTGTTGATGTTGTGCATGAAGTCGAACTCTACTAGTTAATCTACAAAGTGAAAGTGACTCAAGTGACAGTCAATGTTTCCCTTCTTGTTGTTTAATAACCAAATTGTACTTCTACTACTGCAGGTGCAGGCCAATATCCGTTGCAATTTTTTAATATGGAATATGGACTTAATCGGAGACTAGTCACTACAGACTGAGTTGGACAACACGTACCACACCATGATGATGACCATACTACCTTTGCACGCAGTCAGTCAGTTGGATCGGAGATGATTGATGGAATAACTGCGTTTCATGAAGTGGCATAAAAGGTAAACACAACAATTCAACAAGAAAGTAAACACAGCAGACCTACATGTCCATGTAGTGGTGGAGTCGAGTGTAGTCATATGACTGACAGCGGCGCATTGATTTAGTCACTTAATTTCGAAAATGCTAGGTTGCTGTATATGCCTTTTGTCTGGCTCTGTCAAAATTTAAGGTAAATGGAGGTTGGGTCACGGGCTGGTGCTGTGGGCCTGTTCTGTCCTGTTGTTGTTGTAGCTTAATGCTGTAAACAGAATAGACACGATGTATCCAAGCCGCCTCAGTCTGAAAGTGTTCTCTCTTCTCTTCTTGGACTCCACTGTAATTGATGCTTTTTTTTTATTAATTGATTTTTCAATACCCCTTTTGTTTTTCCATCTACACTTACAGGCCGGCCTTTACCCTGTGCTATACTGGGAGAACCAACTCACACTTACCTTACCAATCCGCATCAGGCAGGCAGTGGCACCCAAGATTGATGTGCGGAGCGTCCATGGAAGATAGGACCAAGAGGAATGACGAGATTCAACTCCACAATTTGACCAGGATAATATAGTAACTTTAGTATCATTCATCATTCGTCTTTTAATTAATTTGATTCCTTTTTTCTCTTCAATCATTACGACTGTGTGTTGTGGTTTGTTTGCTAATTGATCCCTACAACTGTTTTTTAATTTTCTTTGCTATCATTAAAAGTAAGCCCGGTACAACATGTAATTTGGGTCTCTCTGAGGGCATACAGGCAAGGCAAATTGCATAGAATATACTGCTGCCCTGTACTGTCTAATTGTCTAGTAGTAGTTAGTAAGTACTACTCATTAACCATCAAGTTATCTTCATCATCATGCATGCATTTCCTCTTTCTCCCTTTATAGATTTATTGGATAAGATCATGGTCGTCTGCCAAGATTGTGCTTTGCTTTTGTTGTGTCCATGCGTACTGTTTTTCTTTGTCAAACCTTTACCCAAACCCCCTTCCCATCCATTCATCAAACCCTAACCCTCTTCCCCGGGCTGTGATTTATATTGAGGTGTGATGTGACTACATTAAATGTACACCAATTGATCACACGCTTGCTGGGGCAGATGTGGTGAAAGCAACACTAATTCAATTTCAAGGCAGGGCGAGGATCTTCTTCTGCTTGCCCACCCATGCTCAGTCTATGTGCAAGCCAATTTTTTTCCAAAGGGACCTAATACATCATAATTAATTGCCGGCATTGATTGGATTCATCATCAACATCCTACCACACAGCAGTAAAGGTTACGAATTACGATTGTGTTAAGTTAAGTGTCTCACTCGACACAACTACAGTTTGTAACTTCTTGTACTAGGCTGTCCCCGCCACCATTATGTTTTATTTTACTTTAGCAGTTGCAATATTGTTTGTTTGGCAGTCTTCTTCTGTACTGTACTTTACTTCATTCTACTTCTCCTCCCACAGTCGCTCTCAGGCAAGTGACTGTCTCTTTTTTATTTTTTTTGCAAATGCTACTGCCAGTGTCTACTACTACCACCACAACCATGGCATCTTCTCCATTCTCTTGGGAAACCATGCAGCGATCGCTGTGCCGAACTTAATCATCATCAATCACAGGTAAGATAAGTTTGGTGGGAGGTATAATGGACTAGGAGGAGAGACTGACAGTACTAGTAGGACAAATAACTCAGTGACGGGTACAGCATCTATCTGTTTGTGTTACATAATCGGCAGATTATTTAAATCAAACACTGGCTGCGGCCCTGCAGCAGCAAGGAAACCATGTGATGTAAATTCGTAAAACAGTAACCCCCCACAAAACATTAACATCGTATGTTTAAGTATAAATATAATTTATTACCCTAACAAAAATAAACTATCCCACACCTGACCCACCCCTCTCCCTAACCAATGTCCAAAACGAAAAAGTCCAAACAATGTCCATAAACCCCAACGTCCAATTCCCACCCACCAACAAAAGGAATAAAAAAGGGGCAATCCAACGGGGTCCTATAGTTCTTATATTCGGCGGGCTTTCAGGTGTTTGTCCACCAGGATCTTGACCCGCTCCTCTAGTTGCTCCTCTAGGCGTGAAATCCGGAGGAGCATCTGGCGGCGAAATGCCCTGCAGTGGCATCCAGGGTGGGGGGCAGCAGTGCTGGCTGTTAATGAATTGCGGCGGTGGGCGGCTGCCTGACCGTGGCGCCGTACCACTGGAGGTGGGGCCTGGCTGGGGCCCGGCGCATCGGAGGAGGCTGCAGCCGCCTCCTCCTCCTCCGCCTGAGCCACCAGCCGCCGGTACTCTTCGCAGATGGCCTCCAGTTTCCGGCGCCGGGCCCTGGCTGCCAACTCCTTCCGGGATGGTTTTTCTTGGGAAGGAGGATCTATATCAAGAAAGAAAAAGAATATTGTTGTAACCAATACTCTTAGCAAAACAGTAACACAAAATTAATTCAACACATAGTGGCACAGTAGCACTAGCAAGAAGCACAGTACATAACATTTATGGTAATAATCTATCTTCCCACTTCCTCGGCCTCTAACATTTGTGGGAGTTTCAGGCATTATACTAGCACTATGGACTCCAGTACACAGTACACCAGTCTTCTTCTTATCTCTAGTTTAGCGAAATTACATAACCTGGTTGTAGCTGGCATGCCAGCTCAGTCAGCTATGCTTGCACCCAAGACAAACATACGAGTCATGACGCAGACTCACGTTGGTTTTATTTACTACTGTCTGCAGGTGGGGAAGCTCGTATGTTTCTATTACGGGTGGCACTGGCCATACTCTCTCTGTTCCATGAAGGGCAATTGCTCAATTTCACTTTCACAGTGCCCTGGCTACTACAAAAGGCAGATTATATATCTGATCCAATGATCATTGCTTATATATGGGACGACGACATAAGGTCAGTAGCGGTCGGTGGTGGGAGTGCTGCCGGGCGGTGACGTGGGGAGGGGCAGGGTGGGGGGTAGTAAACTATGGATTACGGCCAATTACAGGTAAGTAAACATATAAATAAATAAAACTAATTTTTGTTGCGTGCACTGCATCGCATTTGGCGGTGCAGTGCGCACAATGAAATTCGCTTTATTTATTTTTATGTTTAGTTACCTGTATTTGGCCGTAATCCATTGTTTACTACCCCCACCCTGCTCCTCCCCTCCCCACATCACCGCCCGGCAGCACTCCCACCACCGACCGCTACTGCATAAGGTACTTTGTTTTGATTGACTGTGTAACCAACAGATAGGCCACCCTTTGCAGGCTGGCTGACACATTCGAAAATAAATTAACATAGGTAGGGAGTGGTCCTTGGAGTCGAAGGAAGGCGCTTGATAACTAACTATACACAATATATATGATGTGCTTGCAAACTACTGTGAATCAACTGTATTCTGAAAATACAACTTGTATTCCCCTCGGCTTTGCTACTCTGGCGCAGTTTCTTTTACATTCCCTTCAAACTAAGACTCTGCATCCCGTGACAGTCTCCACCTATGCTGTCTATGATGAAGACATACAGGCATCCATCCATTCTAAGTAAATGTCTATCATTCTTCTTAATCTCTCCACAAACCTTAGTTTGTTTCACCAACAACCACCCATGCGTCCACTGCTTCCTTGCTTGCCTTGGCTTTGAGTTTCACCCAAACACCGCTGATGATTCTTGCTATCCCCAGTATCCACCCATACTGTGTCGCCCACCCAGGCAGGCATCCATTCTTCTTTCACCTTCCACCCATCCTTCAACAACACATGCATCTGATTCCTATCAGCCACCTATGCATGCTTCCAACGTATCCTTCTCTGCCACTCATATTACATCTCGCCCGTCCTTTCTCCTTCCACCCTTCTTTCCCTTTTTGTTCAACACATCCATCAAGGTCATCTGATCTGACTTTTAGTCTTCTCCATAAAACTTTCACAGTTGAGTTGGAGTCAGATAGAAGAGGCCATTGGTTACTCAACTCACGCTGCTAATGCTATTGCTAATGCATTGCTAATGCTAACTAAAGGGTGTCTTCTTCAACCGTTGTATAATGTTCACTACAACTTCATACTTAATAAGTCTCAACAGTACAGTGAGTGAAGTGAACACCCTTCCAGCTAGTGCAATGTCAATAAGTAATGAATATAACTTACCACCGCCCGCCACTGCTGCTGGCTCACCCCCTGTAGCTCCTGCAGGTGCCGCATCTCCTGCCCCCTCCGGAATGGCCGCATCGCCATCGCCGCTGGCCCCGCCGGCACTGGTGGTCGGTAGTACGCCTAGAAAAAAACATGACACATTTTTAGATGCCTGTACACTTCCCCCTATTTATTCGTTTTCACTAGCAAGATTGAAAAAAAAATTAATACATACATATACAACATACATCACTAGTCCAAATCGGGTATTAGAGTCAGTAGACACTAGTAGTGTTATGGTCCCTAGGGTCATTATTATAGTCTACTCTACTCTTTGCAAAGTTAGCCTGAGCCATGCAACCATTTTTCGCTTCATGTCTTTTGCGCATGTTACCTCGCAGCTTGTTGTGCAGTAAGACGCCTTTTTGAGCCCACATGAGCTCATACAGCTACTGTCTGAGCGTTGCATACAAGAGGTCGAAAAACAAGCCACTTTGTTATGGAGTTCGGTTAGTCCGTATTGCTTAGCCATAAGTAACATGTTACACTTTTTGGCATGACTGAGAAATGCTTACATTATACTATATAACGCGCACCATTTTTCTCATAACAGGCAGAAGATTCCCTTCTACGAACCAGAGATTTGCAGAGCTTATGAATGATGCATGTAACCAGTACTTCTACGTTCTACGGTGAGGGGTCTCCCAGAATTCGCACAGATCTTTTGTCTTCTATCATGCACTTGTAACAATGTTTATTGTTTTAATCTTATGCATTTTGCTGTTGGAGCTGGCTGTAGTACACTGAATTTTATAGAACATACAGAGCTTGTTAGCTGAAAATAAACCTTTTGAACTTACACATAGACTCTGTGGTATTTGGTGTGGTGGTGGACTTACACGAGTGAGTGAGCGAAAGGGTGTTATGTTCTGGGTTGTGTAATCATTGGGTATCTTCGGGTGGGGGTTCGGGGATCTAATGAGACACTATAGGTAGTCGGTCAGGGGATTGTGGGTTCACTTCTGACTGAGGTGTGAGGAAGGTCCAACCTCCCATCACCAACATCCTATTTTCTTGTGCAGAATCCCCACAACAGTAGGTATGTACTATATCCTATCAAAAATAGTCAAATATCTGGTTGGGCATTTTGTTGGTGGTAATTGTCAAAGCCTCAAGATTAAGAATACTAGAAGAGGACAACCCAAAGGACTGGACTCAGTGGCTAGAGCTATTGGTCAATCTGAGTTTTATTCAAAACCGTAAAATAAAGAGTGGCGAACTGGGCAAGCTTAGCTACAGACAGACTAATAGTAGTAGTACAGAGAGTCATAGCAGAGGCAGTTAGAACTTATAGGCAGGGATAACCAGAATTTAGAAACAGATAGTCAAGTCAAGATCAAAGAAGCTTTTGTAAAAAATAGAATTAGGAAGTGGAACCAGAATTAATAGTTCGGAAAAATAAGGTGCAGTAAAAGTTAGGGAAATATAATTGTTAATATTAACCACTGGAGGACTTACTGGGGCCAGCAGCAGGGCCCTCGGTAGAGGAGCGGTCCTCTGGTTGTCCCGCCGACTCGGACCCCGTCTTCTTGCCCCTGGGTGCTGCAGATCAGTGATCATGTAAGATAGAATAAAGAAAGAGACAAACATTAATGATTGCTGTGAAACAAATAAATTATCTAAAAAAACGCTCAAAAAACGTTTTAGGAAACAATAATTGCAATAAAATTGACCTATCTAATCCGATCGACTACTGGCTTGCGGGATTCACGGACCGTCTACTTATTTATGAACACTAATCCAGTGTTCCATTCTGATTGATTCGATCGAATCCAGAACACTAACTAAGCCTAAGTACCACTCCGCCTCGCTAAAAAGCTGCCGGGCTTGCACCCCTGCAGGGCACGCGCCTTGCCCTTGGAGCCGGTAGTGCTGCTACCCTTCGCCATGGTTCTGGGGTGTGTGGGAGGAGGCGGAAAAGAAAAGTTAGAAGGAAAAAATAAAGTTAGGGGAAGAAGTAGGAGCTTAAAGAAGAAAGTAATATAAAACAGTAGAAAAGTAAAAAAAAAAACAGTAAAAAGTAGAAATAAATGCAAAATATAGACTTAGGCACAGAGAGAGAGAGAGATAATAAATTTAAAAAAAATTGAAAAACTGTGTAAAAAACTAAGGATTGCAAAGATTGAGGGAGGATAGAAAAGCAGGCCCAGAACCATAGCATAGAGTGAAAAAAAAGATGGCCGCGCCCATCGCGACCGCGTGGGTAAGTTCGCGCGATATTTCTCCCCGAGCACGCAAAAAGCGTCGCACACGTACGACGCGTTCCCGAACATGAAATGCGCATCGCGAGCACGCTATACGCGACCCGGAACAGGAAATAAGGCATCGCGAACGGGCGGGACAAGTGAAAAACAAGATGGCCGCGCCCATAGGCGACCGCATGGGCAAGTTCGCGAGATACTATCCCCCGAGCACGCAAACAGCGTCCCGAACACGCACAACGCGTTTCCGAAGAAAAACGCATCGCGAACGGGCGCGACAAGCAACTACGCACGCTCGCGTAGCTACGCGTAGCGCTTTAACGTCTTCGCGTAGCTTTGCGTAGCGCGACTACGCGAACTACGCCCAGGGATAGTTGCAGCTATATGTGCTTGCTATAAAAATGTTAAAGTGAAAAAAATAATACTCTTCGTGTATAATTTTAATTGAACACTACAGGTACTTTCCAATACTCCCGAGACTAAGGTAGTGACCAAGGTACCTTGACTGACTTTGACGATCAGCAGTTCTATGAGGCCTCATGACGACTGAGGAGGTTTGAGTCTACAATGCCTGACTTTACAAAAGAGCCATACCGCGCATTAAGGCGGTT
This sequence comes from Calotriton arnoldi, assembly GCA_963921515.1. Taxonomy (NCBI): domain Eukaryota; kingdom Metazoa; phylum Chordata; class Amphibia; order Caudata; family Salamandridae; genus Calotriton; species Calotriton arnoldi. Next base: position 1,370,945 of record CAWUFW010003896.1, on the reverse strand, counting down.
AACCTCTCTCGACTACTGGAATTTGTGCCCTCTTCTTCCTCTTACACCACTCTATCTTCAGTCCTATCTTGTTCAATCAGTCCTGTTCTGAAGTAACAACCTGAAGTAACAACCTGTTCCTTATCGCATCACTTCCCTGACCGCATATTAGTTTGGGTATCTTCACCCGACTTCTGGAATATGTGCCCCCTTCTTCTCCTTATACTTCTCTGCACCACCGCTACCCTAGTAACACCCTTCTCATATCCCCACCACCCTCCTCCTACTCCTACTCATTTTCCTAACATGGCCACCACTCGAGTTAAGTCTGGAATTAATTGCTACAAAATCATTTATCCTCCTAACCTGTCTAAAGCTTCAGCAAAACGATTCAAGCATAACACCTTTGAATGTTTCCCTGATTCCTTTTTGATTGATCAATTCTACAATGGTCGTTATGGGAGGCTCAAAAACGATTTCATTTTTTTTCACTCACGACATCCCCTCCTGGTCCACCAGCTTATACAATTCCCTTAACGTCACCACCTCCTCCTCTTCTATCCCTCATGGGAAACAGCTAAAAATGTCCCCCTCTGCGTGTTTTAACGGCTCCCTCACTATCTCACTCTATAACAACGGTACTGTCTTGATCCAAGCTAAAGACACCTGTCTCTCTCTCTTTGACCACCTCTTCCCTTCCCTACTCCCCTCCCCTGCGACCGGGTTCTCCCTTGACTCTTCATCTAGCTCCACCCATTACTCCCTATCTCCTCCCCTGACCCCCCCCTACACTTCAATAGGCTGCACCCTCGGGAGGCACAGGTCGACCCTCTTCCCCCCCTCCCCTGTTCCCTCCTCCCCCCCTCCCCTGTTCCCTCCTCTCCCATTCTTCCCCCCTCACAGTGTGCCCACCCTCATCACATCAGCCTTACCTCTAGCCAAATACGCTCCTCGTCCAATATGCACCGTCCCGGTACTCCAACTTTATCTCCTCCCCCCCTATCCCTACCTGCCACTCCCCTATTTAGTCCACCTCTCCTCCAACCTACTCCCCAAGTTAACTTTCCTTACGTTCCCCCTATTCCCTCCTTTTCTCCTCCTCTTCTCCTCTTTTCTACCCCCTCCTCCCCTCGCAGTGTACCCCGAATTCTTCACAAACCCCTTGCTTCTCTCTTCTTCCCCCCACTCCTCCAGTAATGCTGTGCTACCCCCTATCCCCCTTGGTAACCCTTTCCCTCCCTCGGACCTAGCAGAACCACTTTCTTTCTTCAACTACCTTATCTCCCAACCCCCCTCACTCTGCCAGGTGCCCATTCCCTCACATCCACCTCACCTAGCTTACAGGACCTATCCAACCCCCTCCCCTCTCTTCCTCCCAAACCTCCTCCCTTTCTATGACTCCACACATTCCCCATCTCTTTCCGCCCCACCGCCTCGTTCCTCACCTATCTCCCCCTAATTATGTCCTCAATTCCTATCCTCCTTGCAACTTCAACAAAGACAACTCTCCTTTCACCTCTGATGCACCAACACCCGCTCTCAACCACCACCTTTCCCCACCCCTGAACCTGCACCTTGTACCCCAACTCCCCTCCCGTACCCCCACTTCTCCCTGCCCTCCACCGCCAATTGCACCCCCTCCTGTCTCCATCGAGCCACCCAGCATGCCGTGCTCTGCCCTACTCTCTCTGGAAAATAAGCTAGGATCTCTCATCACCTCCATCTCCCAGCTTGAAGCTACCATTTCATTCTTAAGCTCCAAGATTTCCACCTTTCCATACACCTCAATTCCTTTGGATAACACTCACCTTCCCAAACCCACGTGATGCACCTCGCCCCCACACCCCAAAACAGCCAATCATAATCTGTCGTCTGCAAACATCGCGAACTCACACAAGTCCTCGAACGCCACCCTTCTTCCACTTTCCTCTTCAAGTAACCAAACTATTTACACTATTCCGACCATCTCCTCTGTTAGAACCAATCATCCACCTAAATCCTCCCGGGTACCCTCGTATAAGTACAATATCCCTATCACCCCTCATAGCCCAAGTGCCCCCGTCACCAAAACAGTCTCGACAGAGTTGCGCTGTATGCTCCACAACTGCAGATCAGCAATAAAACACAAACTTGAAATCTCTGATACCATCATCCTTCACAATATTGACATGCTCTTCCTCACAGAGACCTGGTTCAACGATACCTCTCACTCTATGTTTGATCTCCTATTACCCACAGGCTACTCTATATTTAGAAATGACAGAATAGGGGGCGTGGCTTGGCGCCAGCGACGATGGCCGCCTAACAAGGGAGCTCCGCCGGAGCGAAGCCCTAATTCCCCTGAAATCCGTCAGATATCCTGCAGGCGGCACAGCGGAGGAGCGGGAATGCCCTCCGGAGCGCGAGCGGCATCGACTACTGAAATCTGAAGGCTCTGGGACGCCTCGGTAGCCGCGCGATATCGAGTGCTGGTGGCAGCGGCTTGAGGAGCCTGGAAGACGGGTGGCGGGCGTGCCCGTCGGCCGCCTACGCAACACCCCGGCGTTGGGGCCTGAGGCGGCGCCTGTCAGCGTAGGTGCGGCCGGGGCCCGGCGCCCCCACTGACTGCAATACAACACAGGCAGGGGGTCACGCAGCGGATCGCGGCCCCTGGGTGAAACTCCTAGGACATCTCCGGGACTACGAAGGGGCAGGCACGGGCGGCGGCCTGGAAGGCCCGTGATACGACGGGGGGACGCCCATCTCCTCGGTCTGAAGAACGGCCCTCCTGTGATCCTAGTGGGGGCACCTGCACTCCAGGGGGGGCCGGACCTCGGCGCCCACAACAATCCTGCTACAGGATCGCAGGAGGGACCAGTGGTAGGCCGCCACCATAAGTGTGGAGGAGGGAGAAATTGCAGGCCTGCGGCGGGGCCCGGTGAGGCCTGGGGACTATTGCTGACTGGGGCGACGTTGGAAACTGCCGGTGAGATCCAATAAAGTGCACCAGAGGAGCAAGGGCCCGGTGAAAGACCCCGCCTGAGTGGGAACCCCTCCCTTTGCCCCTGAGTGATCACGGCAAGGTGAGAACGGTCAGAGGTGGTCCCCCGGGGGCAGGTACACCGGAGGACCCAGGTGCAGAGGCGGGAAATGTGAGGTGACTACGATGCGGCGAGAGAGCTCGGCCCTGCCCAGAAGCGAATATTGAAGGCTACATAGTAAGCTGGGAGAGCAGCCCTAGCAGCGGACAGGGACCAAGGGGGGCCGCTCTAATTCTCCCCTCCTGGCTGGCCAGAGTGGGGACTGGAAGTCAGTGGCGAGACAAGAATGCCCGGCTGGAATGAAAGGCACGCCCGTGACCTGGGAAAAAAGGCCCGCGAGCCCGCCAGTTAAAAAGGACGAAGACCCGGCTGGGTGGCAGTGGGGACCGCAAAAAAGCGCGGCATAGTCAAGCCTGGGGACGCCGGGACGACCGGAGGATTACTAGCTGTACCGGCCCACTGGGTGTCCATGGGAGGACATCGCAGGACCCAGGTGGAGCCCAGCGGGAGGCAGCCTGATCAAAATGAAACCTAAGGGTGCGGCGGCTACCCAGACGAACAAACTCGACAAGTATGCAGTCCCGATGTCGGGCCCTCAGACCGAGGGAGCTCCCGGGGGCCAACCGGTCCAGGCGGAGCCCTCCCTGGCTTCCATAATGGCGGCCATTCAAACTCTAGGGACCACCCTCGAGACGAAAATCGATAAGGTGTCCATTGAGATGAACCTTATACGCGCTGATCTCAACAAGACGTCGGACAAGGCCAGGACCAATGAGACGGATATCCGGGAGCTTCAAGCATCCTCCAAGAAGCTCGAACAGAGGGTCAACGACCTTGTACACCAGCACCACCAGGTTGCCTTGAAGCTCGAGGACCAGGAAGGGAGGGCCCGACGGAACAACATTCGCGTGGTGGGCATTCCAGAAGGTTCGGAAGGGCCTAGCATGGACCTCTTTCTTGAGGATTTGATCCTCAACTATTTGAAACCAAAACGGCTCTCAACTATGTTCTCCATCGAGAGGGCGCACCGTGCGCCGATCCCCAGGCCCAAACCGGGGGCCCCACCGAGGACCATCATTGCGAAAATACTCAACTATAGGGACCGGGACGCCATTTTGCAGGCAGCCAGACAGATGGGGGACCTCCAATACGAGAATGCGACGGTCAGGTTCTTCCCTGATTTTACGCTTAAAGTGCAACGGGACCGGCGCTCATTTGATGGGGTGAAAGCGGCGCTTCGGGACAAGGGCATTAAATACATGATGTTCTTCCCTGCAAAGCTCAAAATCATAGCTGATTGCAGGTCCCTTTTCTTCACTACGCCTTCGGAGGTGCAGGACTGGTTGGACAGAGGCGCATCACAGACGTCGGCAGCTGCTACAGGTGACAAGTGGAGAGACACGCGGGCCATTTCACTGGGCTCACTGGACGGACGACCGGAAACCGACAGAATGAGTCAGCGCTCATGGAGATCGAGGTCTCGCAGCCCTGACATGGGCGGCAATCAGGGACGCTAGTGGACTCACATTAACTGGAGAGACTACATTCTCGGACCTCGGCAAGCTGTACTGTAATGTATAAATCTTCCCTATGGGAGGGGTGGGCCTCCGGGGGCGATGCCAGCCGGGGGGGGGGCGATGTGCTCTCCGTGCCAGGCATGGGCTGACTATGGACGGGGGGGGCTGGAGATGCCTCCTGACTTTCATTCTATGCACTGCATGGGCAATCCTCCAGGCCGGCCACGGGACATTGATAGAAGCTTTTGGTGGGGGCAAGAGGGGCCTGATGGTGCTATCGGGATTTAACTGCAAGATGTGTGCATTTGCCTGCTGAACTACTACATGTAAGGGGATGGGCGTTCAACGGCCGGAGTTGGTGCCAGCGCACTTCCCCACCTAATAGTTTTTCCGGGGGAGGGGGGGGGATTCTCTCTCTCTCTTTTCCCTTTTTGGGGCGAAAGGCGCTCTGCTAGTTGGGGATGTGGGTAGTTCTTAACCTGGGTAGCAGGGTGGGAGGGGAGGCGGGGGGACAGCAGTTTCAGTGTTTTATCCTAAAGTTTGGAAATGCTTGGGGGGGGTGTGGGTTTGAGTTGGTCTTGTTGGAAATGTACTGATGGGCGGGTGCGGTGTTGCAGGTGCTACAGATTGCGTACTTGGTTAGCTTCCAGCGATGGCTACAAGGTGGGATAAAAGCCTTAAAATCCTTAGTTGGAACGTCAACGGGTTGGGGGACAAGCTCAAGAGGAGCATAGTTCTTCAATTTGTTAAACGCCATCTCCCAGATGTAGTCCTCCTGCAGGAAACGCATCTTATTGGTAACACATGTCACGCACTCAACAGATGGGGCTACACACTGGCGGTACATGCTGGGTTCACTTCGGGGTCCCGCGGGGTCGGCATGCTGTTGCGCCGTAACTTCCCATTTGTCATTGAACACTCGGAGACCGACCCGCTGGGGCATTATGCGATGCTCTCGGGAAGGTGGGAGGGACGCATACTCAACTTGGTCACGGTTTATATCCCACCGGGTCTTCAAACCCAATCTTATCAGGATTTGGGTAGACTTCTCCTTTCCCTTCCGGAGGGGCAGCTTCTAATTGGGGGGGACTTTAACGCAGTGGTGTCGGGAGGAATGGATAGGCACCCACCCCGAGATATTGCGATTGGGCAAATGTGGCTCTCCAATCTCCTGGAAGCATTCGGATTAGTAGACCTCTGGCGTATGCGCCATCCAAACCTACAGCAGTACACATTCTTCTCGGGACCACACCACACATTTTCTAGAATAGACTACATCCTCGCACCACTGCAGCATGACACTGCCATTCGAGAGATCAGACATCTGGCACGGGGTATCTCTGACCACTCCCTATATGGGCACACCTTACCATAGGGGAACAGAGGGTAGGCTGTGTAGCGCCCATCAACCCCTGGTTCTTACATAATCCGGAGACCAAGACGAAAATCACCCGCTCGATAGACCAATACTTCCGGGAAAACGTCGAGACGGTGGAGTCACCTGCTGTCCTCTGGGAGGCATTTAAAACAGTACTGAGGGGTGAAGCCCTCTCCATAATTACCGGACAGCGCAAAGAAAAGGAGACACAAATGCTTACCATAGAACGCGATCTTCTTGCGTTAGAGGGGAAGCACAAGTTGACGGGACTCCGGGGCTCTGCACCAGATGCAGCTCAAAGCGGCCGAATATAAAGAGCTAGCCACCGACGCCGCTAAAACCATGGCGAGAGTCAGGGACGGCCGAATGTATGACCAAGGGGACAAAGCGGGCAAATTAATAGCCTGGTTGGACAAAAAACAAAGAGCGCAGAGGGTGGTGCCTGAGCTTCAGACCGAATCGGGCGCCCTCCTCATTGAACCCCAGGAGATAATAAACGAGTTTGCAGCGCATTTCAAAAGAGTATACAGAAGGGGGTCGGAGAGGCCGGAGGAGGATTCTTCCGCACTGTTGGCAGACATTAGGATGCCCACCCTGTCTGAGGACGACCGAGAAACTTTGGAGGGTATGCTCACCGCAGAAGAACTGGCCAAGGCAATCAAGGAACTCCAGCCTGGGAAAGCCCTAGGACCAAATGGTCTCCCTATTGAGCTGTACAAGCTCAAACCTGACCTCCTGGGTCAACACCTTAAAAACATGTTTGAGGATAGTAGAGTTCGGGGGAAACTACCGAGAGACCAGCGCATCGCCACGTTGGTGGCCATCCCTAAAGAAGGGAAACCCAGAGAACTGTGCACCTCTTACAGGCCAATATCATTGTTAAATGCTGAGCCCAAAATCCTCGCGAAGCTACTCGCAAACAGGATCAAGCCGATAATCACCAAACTGGTCCACCCAGACCAATCGGGCTACATGCCGCACCGCAATACTGCGCTCAACTTGCGACGACTCCACGGAGTGTTGGGACGCTGCCACACGATCCAGGAGGACGCGGTCTGAGGTCTCGTTGGACGCAGCTATGGCATTCGACACGCTCGAATGGCCTTATATGATGGCGGTCCTCAAAAAAATGGGCTTCGGTCCCAATTTCATTGGGTGGGTACGCCTCCTCTACACCGAGCCATTAGCCCAGGTGGTGGTAAATAATAAGATCTCAGAGGTCTTCACACTGGAAAGAGGGACGCGTCAGGGCTGCCCCCTATCACCCCTGCTTTTCGCCCTCTCCCTGGAACCTCTTGCGGCATGGATACGACAAGACCTCTCACTACGGGGGCTCAGGTGGGCGGATGGGTGGGAGGACCGAATATCACTCTATGCTGATGACATCCTTCTTTACCTTGCCTCCCCCTCAAAGTCCCTTAGAGTTGCCCTAAACATTTTCACCAATTTTGGGAGAAACTCAGGCTACAGTATCAACTGGGGGAAATCGGTGCTTTACGTCCTACATGGCGCCCCCCCTTTAATTCCGCGCGATTGCCCGATAAAGGTGGCCACAGAGGGGTTCAAATACCTTGGAATCTTTATCTCCAAGGACATGGCGACGCGTTATGAGCGGAATCTCATCCCCCCTCTGCAAAGGTTTAAAAGGGACACCGCCATTTGGAAGAAGCTCCCGTTGTCCCTACTGGGCCGGGCGGCTCTTTTCAAGATGATGGCGCTTCCGCGCTTCCTGTATGCCCTCCAAAACTACCCAGATTTAATCCCGCAAAAGTATTTTGTAGATATCGAGGCTACTCAGAGGGACCTGTTGTGGGCTGGAACGCCACGCATATCGCTCCAGAAGCTGACACTGGGGTGGTACAATGGGGTATAGCACTCCCAGACATTCGGAAATACTACTGGGCGGCACACCTTTCAGCCATAAACCAGGGCACATATAGCGGTGGGGATGATCCCGGTTATGGGATGGACAGATGGCTCCTCCCGGGGGGGAACTTTGAGGCTGCGCTCTACTCTAGACCTAACAAATATCCACTCACGGGACCTACAAGGCACTCTGTCCAACTCTGGCATATGGTGAGCCGCAAATTAGGATGGGCTGATAAGCTCACTTTGGCTACACCGCTTTGGGTCTCCGAAAGGTTGGGTACACTGGGTCGCACAAAAGGGTTTCGCAACTGGGACCTGATAGGGATCTCCCATATAAAAGACTTATGGGGGACCAATGGTATGGTAACATTTACCTCACTACAGCAAAAGTACGACTTAGCGCAAATGGAATACTTTCGGTACATGCAGATCAGACACTCCCTCCAGTCTAACATCACACCCGGCACGAGGCTCCCGGAGTACTCCCCCCTAGAGGACAGACTGCTTGACGGCCATCTACCAGAGAGGGCTATCTCCCTCATATATCAAAAACTTATACATCATACCCCTGATCCCTTGCTTGCCCTTAGGAGAAAGTGGGAGACCGATGGTCTGGAGATTGATGACGAAGAATGGAGAGAGGCGCTTTCCTCCCCCCGGGAGGTGGCGATCTCGGCAAACCTGAGACTGGTACAACTCAAAATATTACATCGAGTTTACACCTCTGGTACACGGCTAGTATTGATGGGTAGGAGTGAGGACGGGCTTTGTAGGAGACAGTGTGGGGAGGTGGGGACGTTCCTCCACATAATTTGGGAGTGCCCTCTAATACAAGCCTACTGGAAACGGGTGCACAACTGTATGCACACTGTCTGGGGGGTAGAACTGCGACCCGAAATAAAAAGGTGCATCTTAAACATCTGGGAGCCTGCAGACTTGTCCGCAACAGGCAAAAAATGGGCGACACTGGGACAGATGATAGCAAAACGAAATATAGCACGCCAGTGGGGAGCGGGCGCACCTCCAACACTTAGTGCATGGAAGAAAGACATGGATTGGTGCATGCTGCGAGAGAAGACAGTCTATGTAGCCCGGGGGTGTCCCCGGAAATGGGTAGCAATATGGACAAAATGGAATGAGTACCGCGGACTTCTGTGTGAACCCCCACTGGTCCCCTCCCGTGACGAACCATTAATGCCGTAATGAGTTATGTATTGTGACCATCTTGTATGCTGTAACATCGAATGAGGTAAATTGGTATCTGAATCTGTAAATGTAACACTGTACTACTCATGAATCCAAGTGTGTAATGACCAACAAGTTTATTTTTTGCAAATAAAAAAGAGTTTAAAAAGAAATGACAGAATAGACAAAGTTGGGGGAGGTGTTGCAGTCATCTTTAGAAACTCCCTTCAACGTAAGGCTTTTCCTAACAGCTCCTTCCGTACTTTTGAATGCCTATCCCTTGAGCTTCAATTGCACCACTGCTCACCCCTCAGATTCCATGCCATTTACCGCCTGCCTGGTAGCGGCCCTTCGTTTTTGGAGGAACTCACTGACTTCATCAACAACCAATACTCGCAAAGTGACAGTCAGATCTTCCTGGGTGACTTCAATCTCCACTGGGGCTCGCTGGAAGACTCTTCTGCGAATATGTTGGCCACCTTCCTCTCTGTAAACGATCTTATGCAACACTGCACAGAAACAACACACTCTAAGGGCTCAATCCTGGACCTTGTTATTTCTAAAGCAGACATGCTTACTATCGCTATCCCTATTCATGTAGACTGGTCTGACCACCTCCTCATCCCATTCTCTCTCCACCTATCACACTCTATAACTCTCGGCCAACCTAAGAGGACTACTACCTGGTTCCGTAACACTAAAAATATTGACCTCGGTACTCTCTGTGATTCCGCTTTGCTATTACTTCCAAGGCTAGACCCGAACCTGGATGTCAACGAACTCACCTCCCAATGCCTCTCAGTCCTTGCAGTCGAAATCAATAATTTCGCTCCTCTTCAAAGCAAAAGGAAAAGGCCTACTGCCTCAGCACCTTGGTTCAACAAATCCCTTTATGAAGAAAGGAAGTACCTAAGAATCCTGGAGAAACAATGGAGACAAGCGCCCTCCACCAATAATTTTGCTACGCTTCGTTCAGCAAGATCCAAGTACCACAAGCACATCTTCCTTGAAAAAGCATTGCACTTCAGAACACTCCTCGACTCAGCCAAAAATAGACCCAAAAAACTATTCGACCTCATCAAGAATCCAAACTACTCTCCCCCAACCTCCAAGTTGGAGGATTCTACAAAGAAAGCAGCGGAATTCGCTATATTCTTTGACGAAAAAGTGAAATCACTTGTGGATCAGGTCATTCATTCTACCCCTCCAGAGGAGCGCAAATCCTTAGCCATTTGGCAGAACTTTGACACCATCTCTGAAGTTGCCCTCCTCAAATGCATCCTCGAAACAAAGCCCTCCAACCATTCTCTTGACCCCATCCCTAGTGCCATTGCCATAGACTTCTACACCCATTCTCTTTCCTATTGGAGCACTCTGGTTAACCTCTCCCTCAGTCAAGGCTCCCTTCCGGTTTCCTTCAAAACTGGGCAGGTTACCCCTCTTCTTAAAAAACCCACCACTGATGCAAACGACCTCAACAACTTCCGCCCCATCACTAACCTACCTTCTCTTGCGAAAATCACAGAAAGACTCAATCTACTCTCCCACATCAATTCCATTGTAAAGTCTGCTCGATACCATCTGCGCCTTCTTTGGGGGATTCGACACTTCTTCCCGGAGCAAGACCTAAACATCCTGGTCCTATCGCTGGTTCTCTAGATTGGACTACTGCAATTCTCCTCTTACTGGCCTCCCCAAATCCCACCTGTCCCCCCTTAAATCTGTGCTCCATTCAGCAGCTCGTTTCATATATGGGGCCAAAAGAAGCGACCACATCACACCCATTTTATCTTCCCTCCGTTGGCTTCCCATCGAGGCAAGATCTATCTACAAGACTGCCTGTATCACCCACAAAGCCTTGCACTCCTCCTCTCCTCGCTACTTGGCGAATAAACTGAAACTCTCTGGAGGCTCTAGACCATCACGTAATGCGGAAAATTTATTGCTTGAACCTCCCACTTTCAAAAGGGAAAGATCGATGGCCCAATCCTTTTCAGGCAACGCGGTGAGAATCTGGAACTCACTTCGGCCTCAGCTCCGGACCACCACCTCTTCCCGGTCCTTCAAAACTGACCTAAAATTTCTCCCCCTTCAAAGACACTTACAAATCTAATTCACGCCCTCTCTGTTCCCTCAAGGAAGTTCTTTCACTACAGGAAATTCTGTACTCCATGCCTATAGAAGTGCCTTCCTAGTGTGTTCTTGTGTTTTGAGTGTCTGCCACTTATTGCAGTACTATACCTCTATTTGTATCTTGTATGCTTATGTAACATGCACACTTGTCACTTTTTCCTCTTGTAACGTATCGTTTGCTACCTCTTTTTGTATTTTGTTTGCTTTTGTTACTTGCACAATTGTCACTTTTTCCTCATGTAACGTAACGTTTGCTTTTGTATCATGCCCACTTGTAATTTTCTCCTCATGTAACGTCACTGTTCCTATTGTGAAGCGCTCTGACACCTTCGGGTAAAGTCTGCGCTATATAAAAACGCATAAATAAATAAATACTCAAGTGTAATTGCTGTACATTTTCTGGGTTAATGCTAATCACAGAGAAATGTTTCTTACTGGTGCTCTTGGCTTCGATTTACTGGATCCTTAAGACGTAGGGCTTGATTCATAAAAAGTTGAAAATCTGCACCTGTAGATTTACACCTACGTGCAGGTGCAAATGTACAACTTTTTGGGATTCACAAACATTCTTAGAAGTACGCCTTCAAACCTGAGCAAGGTGCACAATCCGAGGCATACTTCTGGGAATGTCGTGTGACTATTTTGAAAGGATCTTATTGTGTACGTGGAGAGTTCTCTATAGGGGAGGAGAGTGCGCATGGAGAATAGAACCCCTACTCGAATGCACATTTTCTTCCTCTGTCAATCAATAAGAATTTGTACAGCGCGGATCATCACCTGACAGGGTATCCAGGCGCTTGCAGGCCCCGGAGGCTCATGCAAACAGCCAGGTTTTGGGGGCCATTTAGGAAAGAGAAGGCACTCAAAAAAAACAGGGGAGAAAGCAGGGAAAATGAGGGAAAGGCAAGGAGAAGGCACTTAATAAAACGGGGGAAAAAGCAACGAAAAGGATGGAGAATACCGGAGCGAGAACGATGCAGCAGCACGGAGAGAGCTGGGCCTGTAGAAACATTTTACCCTGCAGAGAAAGCCCTTCCCCTACACTCCCGCCAGTTGTGTGATGATTCGTTCTCCTTTCCACCCTGGAAGGGGAATTACTTCACCTTTTTACTGGAGAAAAACTCTAATCATTTCCGGATGGAAAGGGCAAGAAGGGGAGTTTGGGAATGCCCACAAACATACTCGATTGTGGGCTTTCACAAACTTTTAATGTAAACCACTCCTTGGAACTCCCCACTTCAAATGCCTGGAATGGGATTACTGAGTGAACTATGGAGAAATCATAGTAGGCCATGGATGAAAGAGGCTGTCCAAAAGCACCTTTCTGTATATGTATGTATGTATGTTATATGATCACAATAGCTCTTGCTGGACAGCTAAAGCTGTCCATAGCCAGACATAAAACGAAGCAGCACTCGAGGGAGTGGACAGGGACATAGTCTATGACAGGAGAAAAGAAGGCAGCTTGACAGCTGCGACGGACAGAAAACCATAATAGTACTGTTCGGTGGGGGAGGGGAAACCAAGAAGTTACTCTCACATCAGCCACTTCCCTTAGGGCATCAGAAAGTTTCGTAGGTTACAGCAGAAAGAACATTAATGTGCTATGAGGCTATTATGCATAAAAAAACAAGCTTTCGCAAAGCCAATAGGTCTCACCTATGCAAAAGCTATTGGCTTTCGCAATGTGTTTTAGCCATGTTGTACACCAGTGTGGCTGCTGTTCAGCGTGGCTAAAAGTTAATGTCGTAGAGTGGAGTAGGGGGAGTAGAGTCGCTTAGAGTGGATTTGTTGGAGTAGAGTGTTGTAGAGGGTGGTAGAGTTCAGCGACAGAGAGAGTTATGTTTCCAGGTTTTTGTAGAGCGCACATCCACCAGATGCTCTCTTGGCGCTAGAGCTACAGAAGCAATATCACAGTTATGCGCTCTGACAGACTAATCGTAAGCCACCCTGAAGAGCTGAGTCTTCAAAAGTTTCCTAAATTTGGAAATCCAGGAGACAGACCTGATATCGGAAGATAAAGTATTCCAGATACGTGGAGCAAGTGTTGAGAAACAGGAGCCACCCAACGTCTTCTTCTTTAAAGAAGGAATAGAGATCAAGAAAACCTCAGTTGTAAGGTATATGTCCATAGAGGACTGCTCTCATTTGCCTGCCAGATACCTTTTAAAACCTATAGGACACTGGGAAAGAGGATTGCTATTTCGCTTACGGGCAGGTACTATGAAATATTTATTATGCTTCCCTTTGGGCTATAATTCCGATCTTGACGCATTGCCCTGCCCTTGCAACGCACACAGTAACCAAACAATGTTGCACTTTTTAGTCTCTTGTAGATTTTATTCCAAATTCACAAAAGTATTTTTGATACCTTTTTTTTTAAAAACGTGCTATTTTTGACTTCAGGATAGCCTACACGGTAGTGCTTAAACTGGCGGAAGATGAATTAATTCTCCGCGTTGGATCATTCCTGAAGTCAGCCGTACGGTCACATAGAACCATGTGTGTCCAATGAAGGTCGTTAGAACTGTATATTATTGTAATGTTATTAAAATCACCCTATCGAATGTTAATATATGACATATCCCGCTAACTATGGTCTATTTTAGTCACTGTTATAAATGTACTGTACCTTTTGCTGTGAATACGTTGCTATGTATGAATTGTTTTTATTGTGCTTTTATGGATATTCCATATTCGAATAAAGATATTAAAAAAAAAAATAAAAAAAAAAAGAAGGAATAGAAAGAAGATTCAAATGTGAAGATCTTATATTCCGACCAGGTACATATTTGTGGAAGCGGGTTGAAACAAAGGCTGGGCTGCAACCCTGTAAGGATTTAAAAACAATGCAGCAGGCCTTGAAGACTGAGCATTGCTCAACTGGTAACAATGCAACTCCCACAGCAGGGGCGTAATGGGACACTTCCGGGGTAATTGATACAAAATCATAGCAGCCTGGTTTTGAACTAGTTGAAGCCTGCCAACTAGGCCCTTAGGGAGGCCCAAGTAGAGGGAATTAGCATAGTCAACTCCGGAGATAACCAATGCGATGATGACTTGTTTTAAAGCCTCAAAAGAAAGACGTTTGCCAATCTTTCGAAGTTTACGGAGTTGGAAACAGTAGGCAGAGACAATGGCGCTCCACTTGGGGTTTCATTGACAATTTGGAGTCAATCACAACTCTGAAACTTTTGACTACGTTTTTAAGCTGGGGAGGAATACCCTTTGAGAAAGGCCAAAAATCAGCATTCCACAGGTTGGGTTGTTTACCGATGATATAATTTCAGGCTTATCTGAATCCAGTTTAAGTTAGTTATTATTCATCCAATCCTGGATGAAAGCCATTGTATCCTGGAAGGAAGATTTCGATTTTGGTTAATCCTCAATGGTAAAAATCAATTGCATGTTATCTACATAATTATACACTTTGACATGCATTTCATTCAGAGCACACACTACAGGGTGAATGTATAAATTGGACAGATAGGGAGGAATGGACGAGCTCCGAGGAACTACACAGGCTAACTTAACTTTCGGAGAGCGAAAGGAAGAAAGCATAACCAACTGCGCACGATCCATCAGGAACGAGATAACCCACTCCTGAGCAGTGCCTTCTAGGCCCGTGGCTCTGACACGGTCCACCAGAATCATATAGTTGAGCGTGTCAAATGCCGCCAAAAGATTGAGCAGTACCAGAGCCTGGGTAGTACTTTTATCAGCAACCCTCCGCAAGTGATCCACTACTGATAAGCCGTGGGGTGGATGGGATTGGAGTGGATTGGTTTGCTGTGAGTTGGATTGGAGTGGGGTGGATTGTGTGGGAGTGGATGGATTGGAGTAGGTTGCACTGCATTCGAATGGGGTGGGTTGGATTGGAGTAGGGTGAATTAGATTGGGGTGGGTTGAATTAGAGTAGGGTGTATTAGTTTGGAGTGGGCTGGATTGGAGTGGTATGTACTGGTCTGGGGTGGATTGGATTGGTCTGGGGTGGAGTTAATTGGCCTGAAGTGAGGGGAATTGGTGTGGGGTGGATTGGAGTGTGGCAGATTGGAGTGGGGCAGATTGGATTTGATTGGGGTTAGTGGTTTGGATTGAAGTGGGTTGGGGTGGACGGGATTGGATTGGGTTGGGTTGGATTGGAGTGGGGCGGATTGGATTGGATTGGGGTGTACTGCATGATTATATGTTACGGCATAATTTCCGAAAATACACATAAGAAAGAAACAATGTCGCTTTGCAATATTTAGAACAAGTTGTCATCTTTTGAGAACAGCGCCCACAAGCAAAAACAAAACAAAACATGAGTGCAAAGTAAGTAAAGAAGGCTTAGCAAAATAAAAGAAACTTCACTATAGAAAATAAATCTTTGCAATTTTGTTTGTCCTGCTGGGCACGTTTTTGCCAGTCACAAACTGTCTGTTTGCAGGGCACTGATATTTAAAAATAACAAAATAGTACCTTAATCACATCGGGAGCAGCGGATGGGCACTAATTTAGTTGATTCCATCAGTGCTTGGTCCCTGCTCCATAGAAAGACATGGAAATGATGCTTGGCCTGCAGTGACCAATTACAAGGCTGTAAAGAAGAGTGCCCCTTAAGCCAACAAATTGTAAGCAGCAGGCGGGCTCCAAGCCCTTTTTGTTAACAATAGTTAGTGTCTCTCAAAAGTTGCGCATGCTATCCCAGACTCGACCCTAAAAAAGTGCTTGTATTTACACAATGGCGCAAATTGACTAGTCAACAAAAGACAGGCTGTACATAGTGCAGGGGATGATTACGAATGAAGAACTGATGTAAAGAAAAGCAGGTATGGCAGGTGACAAGCCCCGCCTCAGGAAGCAGCTGGAGCAAAGGGGTGAAACTGTTAATGAACAAGAGATCACCTAAAATAAGCAACCTACAGCAAGAGACTGTTCGCAAATGCTTAGTGATTCCAAAGCAAGTCATTCTCAGAGTACTTGGACTTCAGTATACAGAAACAATTGAAGGAAATGCAAGGGGTGCCTTGCAAGTGCCTAATAGATAGTAAATAAACAGGAAACAATATATGGCATATTACACAGAGGATATCCATAGCAAGGGGGTTAAAGGGGAATAAAAGGTTTAAGGCTGATAATACCAGAAAATAGCAGAAATAGAGAATAGGGAAAAAGAACCACATACTCAATTCCAAGGAAAGGGTTGAAATAAGGGCAATATAGGACAACATCACCAAAGTAAGCATGTAGATGTGAAACAAAAAACAAGATAAATATAGTGTAAATAGTAGGAGAGAAAATTAGAAAGTGATAATAGAAGAAGCAAAAGCCCAGATGTGAACAAAATGATGGAAGGTAGATTTTTGTTAGAAGGAACAGTTCAACTTTTGTTAAAGTATGTAAATGTTGTAGCCATGGAATAAGACTAAACCGATGAAACGAATATTAAAATAAAAAAAGTTTTAAAGGATTTAGATTTTTAAAAAACTGAAATTGTATGGGTCAAAAAATAGGGGTGGTGGCACTTGTTGGTCAAGAGAGGTACAAAGAGGGCCATATGCACTTGTATTTTAGAATGTCGAGGTCAAAGATATTGACTTACGAGTATATCAACTGCAGGGTATTGACTACTACTCTATTGGTGAGGTCAGTATATATATAGGTATGTGTGATTAAGTGTCAACTCTATAGCTTTGTACCTTTAAAATATATGTTGTCAGGATACAGAACTATGGAATTAAGAACAGTAAATCTAAACTTACCTATATATAAACTTACCTATATATAAACTTACCTTGATGATACTGTGGTAGTCGATATCATATGATTGATATTGGAAATTTTTAATGAACCAAAGGACTGTTTTGTGGGCAGTCATTACATTCATGTGTACTGCTCTTCGTGCCCATTGTAGGTACCATGGCATTTTAGTGTGAATAACTGGAGTCTACACTGTCTGGTGCTTGAGCACTTTCCTTTGGACCTTGAGAGGTTTAAACCTCTAGGCTTCCCTTTAATTCTTTCTTAAGTGTGGCTTAGGCTAACACGTACTTCCCTGACCCAAGAAGACTCTTGACCGAGATTCTGAAATGCTGGCACCTTCCTACTTAATTTTCCCTGCCTTGTTCTATTTTTCCTTTATGAAATTTCCCTGATTTTTTAGATCCTTTAGATTTCAAAACCATCCAATTAGCTTGGACTCTCTCTAATTTAGGTGTTTCTAGATTTACGCATTGATAGATGAGAAAATCTGAGACTCTTCTCTGAGCATCAGATACTTTTGTTAACCTTTTGTATTGCTGTGACTGAACGTCTTGTTTGCTTGATACTGGTACACCTAAACGTATTTAGGAGGTTGGGTCTCCCAGTTTGTATTCTGTATCTTTATAGCTTGGTGCTAAGAGTCGTGTACCTTAACTTGATTGCTGATTTGTAATAAATCTTCTTACCCTAGTTACTGATTCCTGGTCCTTATTGTGTGGCCAAATGGGTTACACCGTAAATTGGAATTGATGGATATAATGTTAACTCCCATTACCTCTCAGTCAGAAAATAAAAGGTCAATCGGAGGACAATTGGTAAGAGAGTGGGCCCAGAGCGCTGGATTAAATTGGTAGCACGGCGGATGGTTTTCCGCTGACATGAGGGGGTTAGGGTGTCCTATTTAGTAATTGCCCAAGCCCAGTCCAAACCCCAAGAACCCATGGCTTGAATGGAGGATTGGTGGAGTTCCAGCATAGGGTGTCCTATTTAGTAATTGCCCAAGCCCAGTCCAAACCCCAAGAACCCATGGCTTGAAAGGAGGATTGGTGAAGTTCCAGCGGTTTGGAATCTATTTGTCGCAGCGGAGGAGTGTTAGTATTAATAGGGTTGCATATTGCTTATATTGCGGTAATTTGCAGTGGCTGTGTAAAAGTGCAGCTTAATACATAGTATGGGGAAGTGGTTATCGGGTCCGTAGTAGCCTAAGATCTCAGGATCGAGAGACTAAAAGTCAAGTTGTCAGTGTAGAAGACACTGGGTGAAATTGTCTGCAGTGTTATGGTGCTGGTCGTGAGACGTCCTCAATATTATTATTGAGATAGGGAGATTATCTTTGTGTGATTGTGGTTGGTATAGTTGATCTCCGTGCACAGGGAGGAACTGTATTAATCCAGGTGAGATCCTGCTGGTCGAGGTTTAATGTGAAGTGTATGTCAGAGTAGGTCAGAAGTGTTGCTCCAAACTGGTTCTTGTGTGTATGAAAATCTTCGAATTTCATTAGACGAGCAAACATGTAGTTGTTGAAATTGCTTGCGTTTGTTTGTGCGTAAATTGCTAAGAGAAACGCTCGTGAGATTTGTGAGCTGCTGAAAGGAGTGAGATTGAAGTAAAAATGTGCTGCGCTGGTACTGGTTGGATACGTCATAGAGAGCCGCACTGGTATTGGTTGTGATCGCCGAACAGAGAATTGTGGGTGAAAAATCATTTCCTGGTTTTATTGAAATGTCATTTGTGAATCTTGCATATTTTGATCGAAAATGAAAGAGAATAATATTGTTCAGACTCAGCAGGTACAGAGACAAAGAGTTCACAATCCCAATGTATCTCAAGCCCAGGTAATGCAGGTTTCACAACCCCAATGCCACAACAGAAAGCAAAAAGTCCTGTGTTATAATGCAAATAAAGTTCCCAAAATAAACACCAATCCTTTCATGAATCAGGGTACATCTCAACAGTACTCTATGATACAAACAGACGATGATTGCAGCTCAGATCAATCACAATGATGGGGCCTGGGAGGGGAGGAGGATTGCATACTTGGCACAACCTTAGAGGTAGACCAGAGTGGTCCATACGTGGATAGTGAGGTAAATGGTTGTCCCATATCATTCTTCATTGACACTGATGCTACCTGCTCTACTGTGAGAACAGCAGAGGTTCCCAACCTATCCCTCCTGGAACAAAGAATCCAAGTTGTAGGAGTTGCGAATAAACAAATGACTAGGCCAGTTTCAGAAGCAGTGTCTGTCAAAATAGGGCACTTTGAGAAGAATCACCAATTTGTGGTGTGTGATTCGAGTCCTGTAAATTTGCTTGTATGAGATCTCTTGTGCAAGCTAAATTGTTCCATTTTCTGCACGCCATGTGGAATTAAGTTTCAAACTCATAATGAAGACATTGCCTTCAAACTAGTCAGACAAAGATCAGGAATCAGATTTACCCCATGTTGACAAAAGATGATTTGCCACCAGAGCTAAGAGACAGTGTTATCTGGAGTCTGGGACTTTTCAGGGAAAGATATAGGTCTCAAAGGGTGTTGGACCGCAATACAATCTGACCCCTGAAACTATTGCCTGGATTTCTCCTGTGATTGACTCAATGATTGAGCAAGGAATTCTGAAAGAGATTATGGGGAGTCCATGTAACTTGCCCATCATGGGTTTGCAGAAACCCAATGGCAAGTACTGCATAGTGCAAGATTTGAGGAAGGTTAACTCCATTGTTGTTCCTTTTTGTCCTGTGGTACCAAATCCAGCTGCAATTTTGTTTCAGATTCTATGTGAGGCCAAGTGGTTCTCTGTTATTGACTTGTGCCAAGCCTTTTGTTCTATATCGTTGCATAAGGATAGCCAATTCCTCTACAAACTTCGGGTAGGCAGCTGTGTTTTGGCATGGTACAGAGTCCCACAGAGAGCCCATCAATTTTCAATCAGATACTCAAAAAGAATCTGGATTCTCAGGTAATGCCCTATCACTCAGTCCTGGCCAATACATTGATGACCTATTGAATCCGCCAACAACTCAGAAAGAAGTCAGGATGTTCTTAGGAATGGTGGGCTACTGTGAACAGTGGATTCCCAACTTTTCCCTAATGGCCAAGTCTTTACAGAGGCTGACGCACAAGGACGTGTCAGATCTGATACCATGGGATGACAGCTACATCCGTACCTTCTCAGAGCTGAGAGAATGTCTCTGCCATGCCCCGGAACTGGGAATACCCGATTATAATAAATGTTTTGCTTTATTTTGCAGTGAAAGGGAGGGCTGCACTCTCTCACAGGAATGCTTGCAGACCCGTAGTATATTTTTCTGTCACCTTTGATCCAGTAGCTGTTGCCCTGCCCGGGTGTCTTAAACCTGTGGCTTCCACAGGTGTCAGTCTAGAGCAGTGTGAGAGCACTGTCATGGGTCATCCTTTGACCGTTTTATTTCCCCATTCTGTGGCGGTTTTGTTATTTGACTATGATTTACGTCACAAAGTAGGCAAAACAGGAGAAAGCGCACACCCAAACATCCATAGTATCAGTTTCCCACTGAGGCGCTAGTCATCATCCCTAGCTCGATACATGTTCGATAAGCTGGGCGGGTTAGAGGTCCACACCCCCCATTGGGTCAAGTTCAATGTCCGCTATGTTATCCGAGCTGTCAATATCATCTGTTGCTATGGCGGCATCAGGGTCCATAAGTTTATCACATAAGCCTCGCCAGATAATGAGTTCATCTACTTTTTTATCCCTCCTACTGGGGTTCATATGGGCCTCTTCTGCTAGCGACCACTCCTCCACGTCCCTATGCCAGTGTTCTATCTCAGGAGCCCTCTGACCCATCCAAGTGATGGCGACCCTCCGTCTAGCCAGCACCAGTGCTAATTGCAGAAATTGATATGCCCTTTTGAGACCTTTTGGTCTTTTAATGTTACCCAGTAAACAGCACTAGGGCGTTAGTTCTATTTTTAGGTGCGCAGTCTGCTTTAATTTTCCACCACCTGATTCCAGTAACTCCACATGGCCCGGCAGTCCTAGGCCATGGTTAGAAATCCCGCCCCTTCAGCACCTCAACCTGGACAGTTGACCGGTCGGGCTGGTGTCATGCGAGGAAGATCTCTGGGAGTTAAATAGGTTCTGGGCAAGAAATTATAGTGCACCAACTTGAATCAGGTGTTGCAAGAGACAGTTCGGGTAAGTTCGCAGACACGCGCCCATTCCTCAGCTTCAAGTGGGTTTCTAGGTCGGCATCCCAGGCTGCACATGCCCGGGGTTGCCTAACAGTTGCATCAGTCCTCATGGCTTTATATAATAAAGTGATTTAGATGCCTACCTATCCTGCAAGACAATAGGCTCCCCAGTGTGTAGGTGCTCCCGGGCATGGCAGGGTAGGAGGGCCAGGTCTGCTTGGCTGCCTTGGCCAAGCCCACATGGTTTAGGAAGCGCCCTGATCCTAGATCAAACGCCGCACAAGCCTCCTCAAATGTGATAAAGCATTACTGTAGTCTCGCTGTCAGTCGCACTACTTATGATATGTCTTTCAAGACCCCCGCACCCTGCATTAACAGTTCTAGCAGTCGATCTGTTTCCGCCATCCCTGTGAGTAGGCGCATTCGTAGCACCTCCAGTCTGCCCTCTTCATTTTGTCTAGTCAGCGTAGCCAGGGCCACCCTACTATGTCTGCCCATCCACAGCAGGGTGAGGAATATAGAGTCCAGTTGTCTGAACACCCTTCCTGGGAGACGGCATAGCAAATTCTGCAGGACAGGTAGTAGCACCATCTCCGAGATGGCCAGCCTACACGTCAAAGAGGGGGAGTGTGCTCCAGAATATCACTGAGGTCTTTAGTGAGTCCAGAACCCCGCCTATGTTAAGGTGCAGTTGTTGTGTACTGGTGTGCACTACCATGATCCCCAAGTATCTAAATTGTTTCAGTTCCCAACTCAGACCAATGTCCAGGAGTCTCTCCACCAGCATCCCGACCAGCAATGTAAGGGGGGGACATCAGCTATTTTGTACGGTTGAGCCGAAGACCAGAGATGTCTCCAAATTCATCCATCAGACACAACAGGATCGCTAATGCGACACAGGTGGAAGAAAGATAGAATAGACCATGGTCCACATACTGCAATATGATGTGCTGAACGTTCCCTAGGCGTATGACCCAATTCCGCAGCTCCTGCCGCACCCAAATCGCCAGAGGCTCTATCGCGAGTGCAAACAAGAGTGGCCAGAGCAGGCAGTCCAGACGTGTCCCGGGACCCGTTTCTCCAAGCAACTCCGTCTCATACACACTCTGTTCAGTTTATAGCAGCTGGACCCACCCGCAAAACTGGGGTCCAAAGCCCATGACTCTCAGGACCTTGAGTAAATAGCCCCAGTCCACTGTGGTAAAGTATTTTTCTAGGTTAATAGAGACCAACGCCATCGCCTAATCGCGATTCTCAACTTCGTGTAGAACATGGGCTAAGTGCCTGAGATTCATTACAGTGTTCCATCCCGGGATGATCCTGCACTGGCCCTCGTGGACTAGGCTGGTCATGTGGGAGGTCAGTCGGTTGGCAAGTAGTTTACACAGGACCTTCACACCAGAGTTAATCATAGTGAGCAGCCTGTATGCTGCAGGATCAGCCTTGTCACTGCCCGGTTTTAGGAATCTGCATATCTCTCCCTTCCTCATACTTGGCAGCAGCACACCTTTGTCGCGAGCTTCAAGGAAAATCTTTGGGAGGCCCTGCGTTGTCGTTGCTGAGAAAGACTGGTAAAATTCAGCTGGGAACCCATCCCCGACCAGCGTCTTAGCCTGTGTGAGCAAATGTAATGCTGTTCTGTGATCCTCGAGTTCTATTGGGAAGTCCAAGGCCTCGACAGTTGCAGGTCCAAGTCTGCACCTTTTCAGGCTCTCCAAGAATGGTGTGTAACGGTTTAGATCTATTTCTGGGTCCGCAGTGTACACATGCTGTAGGTGTTCCAGGAGCGTGCCCACTATGACCGCACTAGTGGTGACACTAGTGGCCCCCGGCATCATTAGGGGTGTTGTAAATGATGGCGGGTGCTCCCTACGAAGGCCCCAGACCAAGAGCCTACCTGATTTGTTGCCCTTTCTGTGCAGCCTCTGTCTATATTGCTTCAAAGTGCACTTATCTAGACAATTCCAAATATCTGCTATTTGCCTGCGCACACTCTGGTCCCTCAGGGATCGTCACTTTCTCCTACCTTGTTTAACGTTTACGTCACCCCACTAGCCAAACTCATACTCTCCCACGGTCTTAAAGCTGTATGTTAGGCTGACGACACGCAAATAATAGTCTCCTTAACATCCAAACTGGAGGAAGTGGCATTTAAATTTAATAACTGCATGAGTCAGATTATTACATGGATGCTGGACAATTGTCTGAAATTAAACACCGGAAAAACCAAAGTGGTCATGTTCGGAAGAGATACTTCCATCTGGAACTCCACCTGGTGGCCGGAAGCAGCAGGGCCTTGCCCTCAGCCTGTCAAACAAGTTAAAAACCTCGGGGTCAAGATAGACGACCAGCTCACCCTATCTGACCAGGTAAATAACATCACCTCCTCATGCTTTTTTACTCTGAAAGTTCTTCGAAAGATTTTACCTTTTATTCCCATGACCCTCAGAAAGACAGTCATCACGGCTTTGGTACTTTCCAAAGTTGATTACTGCAATGCTCTCTACTTGGGCGCAAGCAGGAGTGTAATACGCAAGCTGCAGACCCTACAGAATGCGGCGGCCCGTTTACTCCTCAAAATTCAGCCCCATAAGCCAAGCTATTCGAGACCTGCACTGGCTGCCAGTCCAGGCAAGGATTCATTTTAAATCCATGTGCATTTTGCATAAAACTCTGCATGGAGCGGGGTCAGCCTACCTCAACCAACACGTTAGGCGATATACACCACAGCGAGAGCTTAGATCAGCATCAGCCTCTCTGCTGGTGGTCCCAAGGATAAAGACGTTAAAGTGGGGTGGCAGAAGTTTTCTACACTTGGCCCCGAAATTATGGAACACAATGCACATTAGTCTTAGGAAACAAACCAATTTGCTGCTGTTCAGGAAGGCATTGAAAACCAGGTTATTCGCTCATAAATCGTAGCTGATCAG
The DNA here is from genome assembly GCA_963921515.1 of Calotriton arnoldi. Taxonomy (NCBI): domain Eukaryota; kingdom Metazoa; phylum Chordata; class Amphibia; order Caudata; family Salamandridae; genus Calotriton; species Calotriton arnoldi. Next base: position 1,347,015 of record CAWUFW010003896.1, on the reverse strand, counting down.
TACCGTCCCTGCATAGAAAAACGACAGCTAGCGCTAAGACGCCACGGCAAACACACGCTCTATAAAAACCATCATTTCATTTCATTTTCATTTCTGTGCCTATCGGGGGTGGGGGGATCTGGGCCTCCGCTTGTATCGAGGCCAGCGCCAATTTCTCCCTGACGAACTCCGCCTGCAACTGTTGACGCACCTCGCAGATTAGCCCCAGGCAGGTTTCCCTCATTACTGCTTTAAGGGCCTCCCATTCCATGGCCCTAAGGGTCGGGGAGCCCCAGTTGGTCTCCATGTAGTCTGTCAGCGTTTTTGATAGCTCCCTCCCAGCCGGGTCCTTTAGGATATCCACTGGCATCCTCCAGGACACCTAGCTTTGTATTGGGCCTCCCCAGTGTAACGCGCAGCTGACTGGGGTAATCAGAAAGGAAGCGAGCCAGATGTGTTACCTCAATGTCCTCTGCTTGTGGGTCCCAGCGACCAGTATCTTATCTAACCTACTAAAGGTGTTATGTGTTGTGGAATGGCATGTGTATCCCCTTTTGGGTGGGGTGGCTCATCCGCCAGATGTCCTCCAGGCCCATGTTCTGCATTACTCCACTAAGGGCTGCCATCATAAGCGATTTAGTGCCCGCTCTGGGTGGTGTTCTGCCTAGATTGAAGTCTATTACACAGTTAAAGTCACCAAGCCATATCAGGGGAAACTCTGCATCCTCCATTATCTGGTCCTGCATGGCCAAGTAGGCAGGGTCGTCAGTGTTCAGGGCGTAAGTGTTCAGTAAGGTTAGTTTCTTACCGTCCAGGGTCCCCTGCAACAATACATGTAGGTTAGAGAAAACGGCAGTCCTGGGGCCATCCAAGTTAAAGTGCCCCTGGGGCCATCCAAGTTAAAGTGCCCCTGATATATGTAGAGCCTCCAGTCACTACGTGCCGCATTGGCACCGCTACTGCTTTGCAAATCCACGCAGCCGAGGAATACGTCGGAGTACTGAAGTCCATCATCCCAAGCCATTGGGGCAAGCACCTCACACTCACATGAGCACCTCACACTCACCTCTGCACCTCACACGCGGTGCACTATATCTATTCACCAGTGCGTCGGTAAACCCAGGAGTGCAGGGTGCGGCAGTCTAGATTATGAAGGATGGTGCCCCACCGCTACTAGCAAATAGGCCTGTGAGTGACCAGGGAGCTCTCCACAATGGGCTCCAAATGCCAACAGTCTGCATAGTTTCAGCTTGTAGGTTCCCTCACAAATTGTGCCTCTGCCAAGGAGAAATTGCTCTCTTCCCCTATTGTTTGGGACTCAGTCTGAGGCACACCTCCCACAGTGCAGCGCCGCACCACGCCACACTCGCCCCTGAGTGTCCTGGGTGCGGGGCACCCCAGAGGTCCAACAGCCTCTGTCACCACTGTGCCTGAGTCCTATTAATTTGGTATTGGCCAGGGACCGGCTGAGGTCTTAACACGCTGCCAGTCACCAAAATACAGCCCTCTTACTTATTCTAGGCCTGTCACTTAATTGTGTGCACTGGGGAGCCACGAGCAGTCCAGGGTCAGGCCCAGTTGGGGTCTGTAGTGCTGCTCCCGTGACGCCCCCAACCGCCAGGCAAGTGGGGGTTTGCTGATGGCCAAGCCATCTCCTCCTCCGGGACCGCGTGGCGGGGCTCCCGGGGAATACAGGTAGGCCATGGGGCTAGTCGGGTACCATACACACAGCTGCACAGGATATGTGGCCCCTACGCTCGGCATAGCTGGTCTGCTTTGGGCGCACAGAGGGGGCTGCCAAAGGTTCTGGGGTTCAGCCTTGAGCAAGTGTGCTGACTGCTTTGGGGTGTACTGCTGCAGTTTCCCAGCCAGGTAGGGTGTTGCTGCGGAACAGGCTGGCCCCCCAACCCAACCCCTAAGGTCCATTCTGGCACTCCCCCAGGGCCCCTCGCCGGATGCAGGTATCAATTATATAGGCCCGGTCCTCTGGTCCCCGCCAGGATCAGCTCTCACAACGCAGCCACACTACGCAGCCACAGGCAGACCGCACCACATCGTCAAATCAGCCATCTCCCATGGCAGGGCACACTCTCGCCAGGACTTCTTCCGATGTGGCAGCCCCCGCTATTGTCACACCGGTCAGGGTCAATCGTCAGCAGTGCAATGGGGCGAGCTACCACGCCGTTCAGCCAAGGCCCTGACAAGGCCTCAGGGGCGGATGTATGTCTTTTTCAGCCGCAGGGGACTCCGTCTATGGCAAGCATTTCATTCATCAGGGTTTTCTACATGTGGGTGGCTGTTCGGGGAGTCAGTTTGCAGGGGTTACAAGTAGGATTAGTCAGGATCTTTTGCTGGGCTGGCCGGGAGCTCAGGTGCTCACGGCCATGTTGTTAGGCTACGCCACCCCTGTTGAGGTCTTGTTAAGTCACACCAGAACCCAGTACCTGACCAACATTCGTCTCACCAAGTCGGAGCAAGTCATACTTGCCGCTGAAAATGTTACATTGAGGAGATGTACTGCACTCAATCCTGCTACTCTTTTGCCCATAACTGGAAACGATATAATTGAAGGTGAAGTTGAGCATGACTGTCTTGATGTTACTGAACTATGCACCAAGCCGAGACCTGACTTACAAGATGTGCCACTGTCTGAATCAGATTATGTGAAGTTTGTTGATGGCTCCTGTTTACGAGACTATGAGGCAAACCTGAGAGCTGCCTACGCAGTCTGTAATGTTTCAGGTTGGTCGAAGCCTCCTGGCTTCAAGGAGTATTTTCAGAACAAGTGGCCAAATTGATTGTTGTTACTAGGGCATGCTCTGTTTCAGACCAGCTGAGAGTGAACATTTTCACTGATAGTCAGTATGGCTTTGGTGTCATTCATGACTTTGTGCAATTATGGCCCCAACGCAGATTTATGACCTCTTTGGGGGTCACCAATCCGCAATGGTGAAAGCGGACACAATCTTTTAAAGGCTTTACAGCTGCCTGCCCAGATTGCGGTTGGGAAGTGTGCTGCACACTGCAATGGCTCTGATTTTGTGACAGTAGGCAATATGTAGGCTGATGAGACCTGTGCTCTGAATGTCAGCACATTTAATGTGGAGTACCACAAAGAAAAATCGGATGCCACAAAGTGCAATTTGTTGTTGACTACAGTTGATACTTGGGAGGAAGTTAAGAGGTTACAGGAGGAAGTGTCAGAAGCTGAACAGCAAATCTGGATTAGAGCAGGTTGTGTCAAAAGTGACGAGGATGACATTTGGATTTCAGGAGATAGAAGACCTGTATTGCCAGATAACTTGTTATCTCCAATGGCGAGACATTATCATGGACCTGCATATGTAGGGAGAGACACCATGGTGCGCTTGTTCAGGCAAAAATGGTTTAATCCAAGATTCAGACTGATGGCTGAAAGGTTGTGTCACAGATGTGTTTTGTGCCAACAGCGGAATGTAGGCAGAAGGACAGCAGTAACACTGAGTCACATTGGGAGACCAGGTCTATTCAACAGGATGCAAGTGGACTTTATTGAGATGCCTGTGTGCAATGTGCTGAGACATGTCCTAGTGATTGTGTGCATCTTTTCATGTTGGGTTGAAGCTTACTCGACCAGGAGAGAGGATAGTCTCACAGTGGCTAAGTTGTTGTTGAGGGAGTTAATACCAAGGTTTGGTTTCCCGACTTCTCTGGTGTCTGACCAAGGAACTCATTTTAATAATCAGGACCTGAAAATGTTGTGCGCAGCTTTGAAAGTCGAACAGAGGCTACATTGCAGTTACCAACCAAAGCCTCTGGAATTGTGGAGTAGGTCAATGGCACTTTGAAATCCAGATTGGCTGAAGTGTGTGCTTCAACATCCCTGAAATGGCCTGATGCTTTTCCTCTTGTGTTGATGAGCCTACGCAGTACTCCGGATAGGAGGACAGGATTGTCACCCCAGGAAATCATCCTGGGAAGAGCTATGAGATTGCCAGCTGTGCCTGCAAATGTGCTTGTGAACATTACAGATGATATGACTCTTGATTACTGCAAAGGACTGTCTGATGTGGTGGGTTCTGTGTCTCACCAGGTTAGAGAGGTCCCGGCGACTGGGTTATGGTGAAGAAGCAGGTGCACAAGTAGTGCTCGGAGCCTCAGTGGCGTGGCCCCTACCGAGTTAATTTTTTTCCCTACAAAAGCTGTGAAGTGCCGAGGTCTCCCCAACTGGGTACACACTGCTTATACTCACAGAGTCCCTTGTCCCCTTGATGATATAACAGCACCTGTCCCCATGTACCAGTGGTTACAGTGAGACAAAGGGAGCAGGTTAGTCAAGCTGTTGAGGATCAGCAAGAAGCTGGGGCAGCACTTGTTTGGCCTGAGGGCGGTCTTAGAGAGTCAACAGTTGAAGTCGGTACAGAAGTGTCCCATCCTTATAGTGTTGACTACGCCATATTCAGACCATGGCGAAGGGCCTAGTGCAGCAGTAATACGAGTTGTACCTGGAAACTGGTGGCCAAGGAGACAGGAGAGAGGGAGACGCAGTTAGTCTTAAGTGCATGTGCCACACGCTATTCCAGAAGATACTGCAGGATCTGACCTAAGTGAAAGTGATGGAGAAGGGCCAGCGGTAAGGAGATCAAAAAGAGCTAGAGAATGCTGTCGGAGGTACTCCTCACCTGAATGGACATACCTAGTTATCAATGACTGTATTGCCACCAAACAGACTGATTCAATTTATCCTGGAAGTGACCATTAGTGAGTTCGAACTTAGCATTTATTTGCGAAAGAACTTAATAGATTTACCAAAACTACAAAGAAGAGTACAAAGGCCCGAGTCTGCTGAAGGGGTGTAAGGTTGTCCCTTAGAAGAACACGGTGTAGGGCTAAGGAAGTCTCATTGTACATAGTTTACTGGAAAGGACATTTGAACTTTACTTTGACATTTGCACGAGTGGAAACTAACTAAAAGCATAGTGCTGCAATCTTCTACTTAAACGGTCTGACATCAGAAGAGTATTTGTCATTGTGACATTAGTACTAATAGCTTTACTTGTAATGTCGAGTTTACCCCATTATTCACATGTAGGGGAGCTTAGGTCTTCAAATGCCCCTCAAACACTACTTCCTACTGATAATAGCTTATCTGCAATAGATGAGAAAGACTTACATGTAGATGCATCTAGAGGAGACTATTCATTCAATGTTTATTCTAAATTGCATGCATGCAATTACCTGCATCAGTTGCTGAGGGGATTACATATCATCATCATCTCCCCTTGACATATGGAGTAACCTGTAGCTTATTGCTGAGCTTATTCTATGGAAAGGGTCACCTTCAATATTATTATTTGTATCATGACTTGGTCTTTTCAGAAGTTCCCAGGCTGAAGCACTTGAATCGTCAACCTGATGCGGAAAACATTGAGATAGCGGGACATTTTTTAAGACCCATCATGACATTAGACATTGCTTATGCGCACAGACACAATTTAACTCATTCATTAACAGGTGTAGAAAAGAAACTCTTAGAGTCGGTGGAAGACAGACAAAGAGACATATTAGCTAAAGCAACAAATCATTCCACAGTACCTCAATGTGCCAAGGACGAAAGTGAGCATAGGTTAGTGGGAAATATGGCAACATTAGCCTTAGATTGGCAACACAAAGGGAAATTATACATATTTATTAGAAAATCCACAACTGAAACACATTTTGTGGGTAATAGTGAATGTGATCATACTTTTGAAGTTTGCAGAAATTGGGGATTATCCTGTTTTCCCTGCAGTTTACTGTATTTGTGTGAAGAATGCATTTTACAGGTCAAAGCACTCCTTCTGCCCTTGTTGGGGAGGGATCCAGCATTTATGTCCTGGAGTTTCAGAGACCCCTCTGAGAGAGTCCACAGAGACAAGGGAGTCTCACACAGCGGAGGCCTGGGTTTTTACCCCATTACCGCTGGGAGCACAGCACCGTACACCGTGACCGGCGCGCTCGATGGAACTTTTTGGACTTTGCCCCCCTAGGCGGAAACTATAACCTTTCTGTATGTACAGCGGTGCCCGAGCAACCTCTGGCCGATGACCGGTGGAGCTGTCCCATGCAGCTATAGAGGAGTTTGGCTCTGGTTCACCCCTCGGCCGTCACCTACCCAGACGGACGTCGGACACTGTTTCTCCTCGTCTCCCCGTTGTGCCTCCTATACCCTCCCTTTCCTCCTCCCTTTCCTCCTCCCTTTCCTCCTCCCTTTCCTCCTCCCTTTCCTCCTCCCTTTCCTCCTCCCTCCATTATTCTCTTCTACCTCCCCTATTCCTTCCCTCTCTCCCCTTGCCTATTTTTTTTCCTCATGTTTATGCTATGCTTTGTACTCATGTAATTCCTGTAACTATGCTCCAGTAACTGATGTAACTTTGTAACCATGTTCTGAAACTATGTTTTCTTCCTCATGTAAAGCGCTCTGATACCTCCGGGTCTAGCCAGCGCTATATAAAACTCAATAAATAAATAAAAAAATAAATACCCAAGAGATGGTATGGAACATGCTACCTTGAGATAGTTTTTCCAAAGATTTATCATGTAGGACAACTTGATGATCCAACAGGGGTGCAACATGTGTGAACAGAGAGAGGTGCTGGTGAAATTGTAGGAGACATTTTTGGTGATACAATACCCTCTGTAGGAGTGATAACACACACAAGATTAGAAAGCTTTCTACTGTAGTTGTTGCTAAGTTATCCACTAAAAATGCTAGAGGATGTTTAGTTATAGAAACTGAAATGTTTGCATTCAGATCTATCGTTTTGCAGAATCAACTTGCATTACATCCATCTCGCAAAGGAAGGCGGAGTCTGTTGGATATTAAAAGTTCAACAATGTTGCACGTACATTCCTGATGGAAGTAAGGACCTGAAGAAATACATAAAGAACATTACTGACTTTAAGAATTTTTTTTTTTTTTTTTTAAATTCTTTTTATTAACATTGCTCATGTTCAAGTGCAGTACACATCGGCAGTTCATAATATATTCACCGGGATCACAGTTCGTGACATTTTTGCATGCATGGAAATGCAAAGGAGTGATTGCAACAATCCTCTATCCCAACCCATCCTGTACAGCTCGAAACCTTTGCCAGGGACCCCACACCTTCCGCCATTTATTCACACATCCCCGGGACCTATAGACCGTTTCCTCCGCCCTCTGACACCAATCCAGGTCACAGAGCCACTGATCCCACGAGGGGGGCGCCTGTGCACCCCAGCACCTGGCAATATTGCGTTTAGCCACCCCTGCTGCCAGCCCCAACCAAATCTCATTATGACGTGTCCAGTCCGTGGCTCCTTTGATCATGAGCAAGAGCCACTTGGGCTCCAATGGGACCGGGGACCGCACTACCCCCTCCATCGTTTGCGTCACCCTGGTCCAAAACGGAATTATGAGTGGGCAATCCCATAGAATGTGATAAAATGAGCCCTCCCCTTGACAGCCCCTCACACACAAGGGTGATAGAGTCCTACCCCAGGAGAACAGGTGGGTGCGGGGATAATAGACCCTGTGGAGTATTTTTAACTGCACAAGGCGGAATCGCGGCCGGATCGCGACCTCGCGAGGGCTCTGCAGGGCGTCTAGCCAGTCGTCGTCATCTAGTGTTCCAATGTCTCCCTCCCATCTCGCCCGCAGGGGACCCAGGGGGTCCGGCATATTATTAATAAGTTTTCGGTAAATCGTTGACGTGGGTTTCGTTAGAATGGGGTCGAGAAGGAGCCTGTCCTCCATAGGGGAGTACTCCGGGATAGAAGTGCCAGCACGGATGTGGGCCCGCAATGCATGTATAAGGCGCAGGTAATGGTAGTGTTGGGAATCATGAAGTTGATACTCTTTTTTCAGAGCCGCAAAGGGAACCGGGGCCCCCCCCTTCCACACATCACCAAGATACTCAATGCCGATCAGTTTCCACCCCCTATAGCCGGATAGTCCCGCCACCTCCTTTAGCCGATCGCCCGTCCAAAGCGGGGTCCGTCCCGTTAGGGTGTTCGTCCAGCCCAAGAATTTGTTGGCCTCCCTCCAACAGTGGAGTACCACCCCAGTGTGCGCGGGCAGATCACGACCCCGCCCGCGGGAGTAGAGAAATGGCTCACAGGTTCCTCCAACCATCGCGTGCCTATCCATTCTGTAAGCTGGCTCCCAGGTCGGCGCTTAAACCCAGTCGTTGACCAACTGCAACTGAGCTGCCCAGTAGTAGAGTTGCACGTCCGGGAGGGCCAGCCCCCGTCGTACACCCCCTCGTAAGCTTCTGCAACGCAATTCTCGGGTTGCCGCCGTCCCAAAGTAACGTCCGCAACTCCCGGGAGATCCGCTTAAATGTCGCCGTCGGGACCAGGTACGGTGTGTTTTGGAGGATATATAGAAGTCTTGGCAGCGCCAGCATTTTAAAGAGCGCCACGCGCCCCATCAAGGACAAGGGCAGGGACCTCCAATGTCCACCCCCAGCCTCATCAGTTGAGGCTCCAAATTTCGGGCGAAGAACTCCCCCGTGTCTCTGGTGACGTACACTCCCAAGTACCGGAATCCAGCAGGCTCCAGCGATGCTGGACAATCCCGCGGGATGCGAGGAGGTGGACCCGACAGAGGATAAACCACCGATTTGGTCCAATTAATCGAGTAGCCAGAGTAGCTACCGAAAAGGGCGAAAAGGTGGAGAGCCCGCGCCATGGAGTGGTAGGGTCTGGCCATGTACAGGACAATATCGTCAGCGTATAGAGAAATACGCTCCTCCCATTCATCCGTGAGTGCCAGGCCCCAAAAGGCCCTATCTCTTCTGATCCAATGAGCGAGCGGCTCCAGGGCGAGGGCAAACAGGAGCGGTGACAGGGGGCAGCCCTGCCTAGTGCCCCTATACAGGGCAAAAGCCCGGGACGTCACCCCATTGACCCTCACCCTTGCCATCGGCTGCGTGTACAGGAGTCTCACCCAGCTACCGAACACGGGGCCCAATCCCAGTCTATTCAGTACCATAAATAGGTATGGCCATTCGATGCTATCGAAGGCCATTGAGGCGTCCAGCGCCATCAATGCCGTCTGCGCATGTCCCACGTCCTTAGTCATGTGCAGAATACCATAGAGCCTCCGCAGGTTGTGCCGAGTGCTCCTGTGGGGCATAAAACCCGACTGGTCTACATGCACGAGGTCGGGAGGTACGGATAGCAGTCTTGTCGCTAAGACCTTGGCCAATACCTTCGCCTCCACGTTCAGGAGGGAGATAGGCCGAGCAACAGTCCGCCGGTTTCCCGGCTTTATGAATAACCACAATCGTGGCCTCTCTCTGATCGGGCGGAAGCACGCCCACCTCCCGTGCCTCAAGGAACATGCGTCGCATGGGCTCCAGTACCACACTCGACTGTTTCTTATAGATTTCGACCGGGAGTCCGTTGGGTCCCTGCGCCTTGCCGGCCTGGAGGGCATTAAGGGCTTCTCCCAGCTCCGCTCTTGTGAGGTCTGCATCCAGACACTCAGTTTGTTCCTGGGATAGCATAGGCAGCGCAAAGTCTCGCAGGAATTCCTCACAGTCTCTCACTTTAAGAAAGATTTGAAAGATTTGAAGCAGCAGGTGCTTGGGAAGCAATAGGAGATGGATTTTCTGCTATATGCAGATGGGTTGGAAACTTAGGCAGTTGAATTGTTGGAAGTATTTTGAAACCCTTAGTGATAATTGCTCTTTGCAGATTATTCTTGTTTGTAATCTATAATGGATACAAACGTGAACAAGTGAAAAAAAGGAGTTAAAAGAAAGAGAGCAGATGTAGAACTAGAAGATAGACAGAGCAAATATTACGATGACATGAAGCTTCTGGAGGATTCCAGGAGAAAGATGATGAAAACAACTGGATTGTGATTTGTTCACCTGATAAGACATTAATGTGATGGCTTGATTCGCCATCAGAAGGGGGATTGGTGCAGCGCAATTTGGGCTACACCTGTACATGTTACAAATACATAACATGAATGTGTACTTAACACAGATTTCTCGAGTGGTCTAAAAACATTAAAATAAGTGTAGGATTAGTGAATTTACTTATACTGTGTGCCTACACTGTATTAAATGATATATTATTTGAAGACTTGGTGAATAAATCATCCTTACTTAAGTAGACCTGTACTCACTATAAAAACAAAATTGATTTACATAATGTGTGCCTTAATACATTAAATTTCATTTACTGTTTAGATGTTTGAATAGAAACCATCGTCATGTTATTAAATTTCATTTATATTAGAAACAAATTAGATTCATGTAATATATGCACAAATGTTTCATATATTGCCTTAAAATGTAATTCCGAGACATACATTCACATATACCACTAAGATTTTTCTGTATGCCGCATGTAACATTGTGTTTGAATGTGCACACGCATAATAAATGCAAAATATTGAGTTAATACTTTCAGTTGCCTTAAGTAGGCCTGTTTTCCATGCTGCATACAATACTGTTTTCCATTTTCTGCTAATTTGACTTTCCTTCCAGGTATTTACACACACTGTTAGTTTGAGAATAGATACAATACTGTATTAGTGATAGCGAGAGCCTGAGAAGAAGACCTTGACGAAAGAACATGGAGAGCCAGAGCGTTAACTGAAGGGTCAATTCAGTAATGTTATCACATAGCCTGAGTGAGAAAGGACGATATCATTCCCATGTCAAGTGTAGGATCTTTTGGTAATGTTGCAGTCTGCAATGTGAGAATGGAAAAACACAATGGAACCACTGATGATGCAAACAGAGGGGTGTTACCAGAATTATTTTAGTGTGAATAAATGGAGTCTACACTGTCTGATGCTTGAGCACTTTCATTTGGACTTTGAGAGGTTTAGACCTATATGCTTCCCTTCGATTCTTTCCTAAGTGTGCCTTAGGCTAACATGTACTTCCCTGAACCTACAAGACTCTTGACCGATATTCTGAAATGCTGACACCTTCCTACTTCATTTTTCCTGGCCTGTTCTGTTAGGTTTCAAAACCATCGAATTAGCTTGGACCATAATTTGGATGATTTTGGATTTACTCATGTATAGACGAGAAAATCTGAGACTCTTCTCTGAGCAACATACACTTTTGTTAATCTTTTGTATTGCTGTGACTGAACTTCTTGTTTGCTTGATACTGGTATGCCTAAACATCTTTAGGAGGTTGGGTTTCCCAGTTGTTATTCTATATCTTGGCATGGTGCCAAGAGTCATGTACCTTAACTTGATGGCTAATTTGTAATAAATCTTCTTAACCCTAGTTACTGATCCAGTCGGAAAATAAGAAGTCCATCGTAGAACAAATGGTAAGAGAGTGGGCCCAAATATTCTGTGCCGCCATGCTTATACAGTTTGTCAGGTGTAATTCTTATTTCTATACCGTCTCCATCATATCTTTCTGATGATGTGAAGATACTGAAATACATCAGAAATATCAAAACATTGTGAAGGAGCCATGGAAATTTTGTGTTAGTGAGGTTCTCTGCTAAGAGCTGCAAGACTTGTGAAACTGTGTCTGGCGAGGCTCCTCGTGGAGGGCAAGGCTAATGTAAATGAGCAAAATGATGCAGGAGAGACAGCGTTACTGATTGCCTGCAAAGTGGAAAAGGAAGTATGCACAAATTTGAAAAAGATCAGATTCCTTCTGCCAAACAAATCCGATACCAACATCCAGGATAACTTGGGTCAAACCGCTCTGATGTACACCTGCATTGGGAAGGCTGGCCCAGAAATAGCAACGATTATGTTAAACTACGGAGCAGACTCAAGCATGGAAGACTCCGCAGGATCCTCTGCTCTGGTTTATGCCGTCAACGCCAGAGAAGACACTGATCATTCTTCTTGATACATGTAAGGCCAGAGGGAGGGATGTTCTTATCCTTTCCAAAGAGATAGAGTCTTCTGGGCTTCCTATTACAAAACATTACCTCAAAGTTACCCCATCACCACACAATGAGAGCCATTTAGATCAGATGTCCTGCCTCTCTCCTTCGTCAATAGAAATTAATAGTGTCACTCGCAATGAAAAGGGGCGGGGCATGTTTTTGATTTTGAAAGACTTGATGAAACATTTAGTTTGGAAATTTTCAGAACCATTGAAACAGGATTTCACTCCTCGACTGAATGTCCTAGGAAAATCACGCAAAACACATCAGGAAGCAAAATAAGCCAATATTCCAAGATGAGGGACACTGCCTTCAAAGGCAATGTGACCCATCTACAGAGTGGACGGCTGCTTTCAAGTGAGCATGGTGAGGATGATTCAGAGGGCTTGTCTGCTGAAACATCTAGTTTGACTTTCACGGCTCCAGGCCTACATTTGCCAAGAATGTCCCCTTTGATAAAGCACATAGCTTTAGGAAGACGCACAGATGAAGAACAAGCATTTCTTCAGTTGCCATTTCGTCCAACTGTAGGGTAGAAACAAGCCACCAGAAACCAATCTTGTTCAGTATTGAATCTTCCATCTTGCTCTATATCAAAAGGCCTAGGGAAAGGGCACATGAGCAAAAAAGCTGCAAAATTGTGTCATTTATGCCCACAGCCTAACTACTCTCTCCAGTGAGTCTTCGAATATCCACCAGGAAAGATGGAGCAGGTCAACAAGCAACATTCCGACAGGTACGGAAAAGTGGTCAGTGCGAACCCAGTACAAAAGCAAAGTCACACAACTTTTAAATGTAAATCCACTGAATGCACAGTATTCCATTTCAAGTCAAAACCAAGTATCTACTGACAGTCCACATCCTCAGCCTCCCCAAACTGGACCTTCAAAACTTCATGACCTGCACATGAAGAAATTATTCTGCACAGACACAGTTCAAGTGAAGCACACACACACTGGTAAAAGCAGAGAACGGCTAACACCTCCTTAGTGTATGTATATGTATATACATACACAAGCACACACACAAACACACGCACACACGCGCACACACACACACACATACACATATTTATACACACTGAAAAAAACTGTTAAAAATAGAGTTATGGTTCTGGCTCAAACGCACAAATCCAATTAAATTCATCAGCTATGGTTAGCAATGCACATAACACATGCCATGTTATTCTCTTGATAGCTTTTGTTTGCTTTCTGCACTCAGGGTAAATTGGTATTTTGAGCACGGCAGGTGTTGTGAGTCATGGCGTGTACTGCTAACCAAAACTAGTAAATTGCAATGGTTTTGCACATTTCAGCTAGAAAAAAAACCTCAATTTTTTAAATCTATTTATTTCAGTAAATTTCATGTTTTAGTATGTTGTACTCAATTTCCAGCCCACCACCCCTCCCCCCTGCAGATGGCCTTTGGCCAGGCCCTGCTCTAAACTTGCCATGGGCGGCCAATCTAGACTACACAGAGGGCAGTCCTCTCTGCAATTTTTTTAAACTCTCAAAAATTACTAAATGGATTTAAACCAAAAAGCACGCTTTCCGAGTAAAATTCTATAGCATTTGAAAAATAGAAAGAGCATTGTAGAAGGTAGTAAGTCAATATTCAATTGGACGCTTTTTGTAGTACAGTTTGAAAAGTACAATTGGTTTAAAAAATTAAAGTCTTAATCACAAAGCAGGTGAATGCAAGTACAATAAATAACCTAGGGCCATATGTATCAAAAAGAGTTTTGCGATTCTCAAATTGCGATTTTTAGCGAATCGCAATTAGAGAATCGCAAAATGCAATGTATGTAGGATTTGCTAAAAATTTTGCGAATCCTACATATTCCTTATTTGCGAATCGCAAATTGAGATTCGCAAATAAGAAATACCTTCCCATTCATTCCTATGGGCTAGGAGGCCCATAGGAATGAATGGGAAGACATTCTCAATTTGCGATTACCAATTAGAGAATCGCAAATTGAGAATGCAATTTCATGGTTGCAAGGGTGCCAAAAGGACACCCTGTTGCACCCCTGAAATATGCATGTGTGCACATTTTGCGCACATACATGCCCTAAGGGCATGTATGTGCGACATACGGCACTTTTAAAAAATCAAAAAAGTGCTTTTTAAAGAAAATCGCAAATTACCACCAACTTGAAGTTGGTGGTAATTTGCAATTCCTTAAGGCCAAATAGCACATTTCTGGTGCTTCCAGAATTGCATTTAAGGAATCGCAATTTGCAATTCCTTAATTGCATTCGCAAAATAGAGAATCGCACATTTTGCGATTCTCTATTTTGCGATGGCCTTTTGGGATGATACATCCCAAAAGGCTTTTTCCCATTCGCAAACGGGCAGATTCTGAGAATTTGCCCGTTTGCAAACGGGAAAAAGGCTTGATACATATGGCCCCTATTAATTAATGTATAGTTAAGGAAGCCAACTCACAGTTAGTGATAAACATACTTCTGGATGTAACAACCTTCGATATGTATTAATTTACTGGTGCAGATGTCCGGAATCTTGATTGGTTCATGAGATAACTGGATCAGAAGCCAGTGCCCTGTAAGGATAAATGTACAATGTGATTTACTGTCTGTTGTGATTTTTTAAAAATTATATTTCTATTGTGTTTGTCGTAGCGAATACTCATAAGGCCAAGTTAGTATCTTTGATAAATGTTTAACATGACTATATTTAAGTTTATTATATTCAGACCCTTAATGCGTCTTTATGAAACACACGCCCTGTTCATGCCCAGCAATAGGTTTTACAATTTAATGGTAAAAATAAAAAGAAATAAATATTTACGAGTAAATAGAATTGAGTATACCTATGTTAAACTTATGATTATTAGCATTTACCATTCAGCAAATGGACAATATGTCAGCATGTACTGTGAATATACAACATATGCACAAAGAGGTTCGGGCTCTTTTACCTTGTTTCCTACATGCAGTGGCTGAGCACATCCGAGGTTGCCAGGCAGCGGAGGAAGAGTCATTGGGTGCTTTCCTCCCCTTACGCGTGTGGCATGGCAGGCTCAATGAACACTAACTAAATGGCCAACTTCTGCAGAAAAGGATGTGGTTCTCATGAGGAATTAGCATATTTGTATTTCTTACCTATCCAGGTGGGCAGTGTGGCAGACCATGCCACGCGCTGGTCGGCAACACAAAATGCATGCGAAGCAGCTTTGCTCCTTCCCACATTGGTGTAATGGTGTCCGCCAAGTTGTAACGAAGGAAAACCAACCAGACGTGGCCAAACTTGGAAGGCCTTCACAAGCACTATATCTTAGTAACTCATTGTAACTGCTTTCTCTGAAAGTAAAAGAGTATGAAAGAAGTGGGGTGTTCAAGATCAGGGATAGTAAAAAAAAGATGATACATTACTATTGCTCAATTAAAAAAATATAATATTTCACAGCAATTTGATTAAAGATAAATCTCCCAAATTTTAAGCGACATCCTTATCTTTGTGGAGGCGAATGATGTTGAGACGTTACATGGTGCGCCTACTAGTTCTATATTTTAAGGGAAGCATGTAGATGGTAAGACTTAGCGGATGACTTAAAATTTGGTTTGATGACAATTACAAGGCCTAACCTCTATCGGAGAAGGCCCTAATAGTCCTACTCACAGGGAAAATGGTACAGGCAAAACCAACAACATGGAGACATAGCATCTATCCATGATAAATTGTTAAAATGTTATTGATATCTAAATTTCAACCTTGAACTACAAATTGTATCAGCCAAGGCCATCCAAATGTAGTTCCGGGGATACTGGATCCAGACCAGACTTTCTGGATAGCCACAAATAATTAATTTGGATATCTTAAAAAGTACCTAATGCAAAGTAGACAGAATATATAAAACCAAAAATCACATATAGCAAACATTGAAAACATAAAGCATTGAAGAGAGTAGGTTTAAGTTCCAGCTTTTTTTTTGTTAACGGCTTATCTTTAGGGTGTACAGTTATGGTGACTGACTAGCCTTGAAGTAAGGCTTAGTGTTACAACTCGGATGAAGGTGCATTATGTAGATTTAAAGGTGGTGATAATAATGTGGTAACTTTTATTTTTTCTTCTTCTAAGCTTTGCATTAGATAGACTACTACAAAAGGATAAATTACTTACCTGTAATCCAAGTTCTCTTCCAGGGGTATCTTCATCAAAGTCATAAGCACTGAATATTCCCGCCCATGTGCGGGGACGCCTGAAATAATAAAAATTATATATGAAAAACATATATATATACAGCTCTATATATATATACACATATATCATTTTTTCTCATAGCAATGCAGCCCCCATCTAGGAGGCTGAACAATGTAATAACGCATAAACTGCTTTTGCAAACACATAATATATGTATAAAAACACAGGAGGGCAAGTAGCACTTGAACTCTGTTTTTAATGAGTAAACCTCATGAAAAAAACTGCAAATAAAGCAGACATTGTTAGCCTGCAGGCTGCATTGTAAACCAATAGCATAGAAAATGAAAGCATTTTCATACAAGACTGGCACCGTGCCTTTAAGGCAGCCATGACCCCTAGCTTCCCATCATGCCTCAGGGGTGACAGTTAGGTCAGTTGTTCTTTGCGTAACCCTGAAGATCAGGGCACAAAGATATCCTTTTTAACAATGAAGAAAAATCTCATTTGCGTTTGGGAGGCGGGTGGGTTGCTTATGACTTTGATGAGGATACCCCGGGAAGAGAACTAGGATTACAGGTAAGTAACTTATCCTTCTCTTCCAGGGGATCCTCATCAATAGTTATAAGCACTGAATAGAATAGCAAGCCCATCTTCCACCTGCAGGCAAATGCGAGAGAATGACCCAACATACAAAAACAGCCGCAATCAGCTGCTGAACAGATTCCTCAAGGAGGCCTGGCCTACTTGGGTGTCTGCTCTGGTGTCCGAATCTAGACAATAGTGCCTCGTAAATGTATGGACGGACCTCCAAGTTGCCGCCTTACAGATTTCAGAGATAGGCACGTTATGAAGAAAAGCAGTCGTAGCCGCTTTTCCTCTCGTGGAATGCGCCTTGGGAGTAGGCCTAAGGGGCCTTTGCGCTAATTGATAAGCTAACTTGATGCACGAAACTATCCATCTGGAGATGGACCGTTTTGAAGCTGGAAAACCTGTTCTGATCGACCCATAGTTAACAAATAGTTGATCAGATTTTCTCATGGACTTGGACCTATCCAGATAGAATTTTAAAACTCTTTTTAGGTCAAGCGAGTGTAAAGCCCTCTCAGCTGGAGTGGAGGGATTAGGGAAAAAGGTGTGATTCACATGGAAATCTGACACCACCTTCGGAAGGAAGGAGGGATGAGTCCTCAATACGACCCTATTAAGATGGAAAACAGTATAAGGTTCCTTAGAGTAGAGGGCCTGTATTTCGCTCACTCTGCGAGCTGACGTGATCGCTACCAAGAAAACCGCCTTCCAAGTGAGGTGTTGCAAGGTTGCTTTGTGGATGGGTTCAAAAGGTGGACCCATCAACTTTGATAGCACCAGGTTCAGCTCCCAGGGTGGTGAAGGAGGCCGGACCGGAGGGTAGACCTTTTTCAGACCCTGTAAGAAGTCTTTCACAACCTGTAACTGAAAGAAAGAAGGCTGAGAAGGCGAGCGCCTATATGCAGTGATAGCTGCTAAGTGCACCTTAATGGAGGGAAACTTCAAGCCCGCTTTAGACAGGTAAAGCAGGTATGGTAGAATAACCTCCTCCTGCCCTTTGCTTGGGTTACAATTGTTTTGAACGCACCACATATAAAAACGTTTCCACTTGCACGCATAAGAGTGTCTAGTGGACGGCCTTCTTGCTTCTTTTAAGATGGACATGCAGTCTTGTGGTAGTCCTAAATGGCCATACTGGAGGACCTCAGGAGCCATGCTGCCAAGTTCAGTGAGGGAAGGTTGGGGTGATGAATCCTGCCGTTCATCTTGGACAGCAGGTCCGGTCTGCACGGCAGCCTCCTGTGAGGGCATTCTGACATGTGCAGAAGGTCCGGGTACCTCCATTGTCTCGGCCAGTCCGGGGCAATGAGGATCATTCTTGTGTGCGAATGAGACAGCTTGGTCACCACCTTCGGGATGAGAGGAAGGGGTGGAAAGGCGTACACAAATGCCCCTGGACCAGTCTATCAAAAGGGCATTCCCCTTCGACCCTGGCCGGTAGAACCTTGAGGCGAAGTCTCGGCTTTTTGCATTTTCGTCGTCCGCGAAGAGATCGATGCTGGGACGCCCCCAAGCCTGGAAGATGCCTTCGACGACCTCGTCGTTGAGAACCCAGTCTTGTCTGTCTTCGAAGTGTCGACTGAGAGCATCCGCTCTCGCGTTCTGTTCTCCCGGCAGGTGTACCGCTGTGATTGATAGGTTCCGTGCCTGGAGCCAATGCCAGAGAGCTTGAGCTTCCAGCGACAAAGTGGGGGAGCGAGTTCCCTCCTGTTTGTTCAGGTAGTACATGGTGGTGGTATTGTCCGTCTGTACTAAGATTGAACTTGCCTGAATCGAAGGGAGGAAAGCCTTGACGGCCAGGTGAACTGCTCTCAGTTCCAGCATGTTTATATGAGATGACCGCTCTTTCAATGACCATTGACCTTGCGTCTGGAGAGACCCCATGTGGGCTCCCCAGCCCTGGAGGGAGGCGTCCGTGATCAGTGTTTAAGAGGGAGGTGCTTGATGAAAAGGTATCCCTACTTGCATATTCTCCTTCTTCATCCACCATGAGATGGATGCTCTTGCTGCATTTGAGAGACTTATTTTGTTGTCCCAGCGAGCTGTTTGCTGGTCCCACTTGTCCTCCAGATCCTGCTGTAGAGGACGCATTCGCAGCCTGGCATTGGGGACCAGGAAGATGCAGGATGCCATCGACCCTAACAGGGAAGCAATCCGACGAACTGACAGCATTCTGTTGTCTAGAACAAGTTTGCATTTCTGTATGATGGAAAATTGTCTCTCCTCCGAAGGAAACACTTTTCCTACCTCGGAGTCTACCAGAGTCCTAGATAATGTATTCTCTGTGTGGGTTGTTGCGTCGATTTGTCGAAGTTCACATGAAGGCCCAGCCGGTGACAAATCTCTAGGCATTGTAGGAAATGACTCCTCACGCTGTGGGGAGAGGGACCCTTCAACAGCCAGTCGTCCAGGTACAGGTACACGAAGATGCCTCTGCGGCGTAGTGCGGCTGCCACCACTGCCATGCACTTCGTGAACACTCGGGGAGCTGACTTCAACCCGAAGGGTAGTACTTTGAACTGGTAGTGTGAAGATCCCACCAGGAATCTCAGATATTGTCTGTGATGTTGACTGACCGGAACGTGAAAATAGGCATCTTGCAGATCCAGCGAACACATCCAATCTCCCTGCCTGAGATGTGGATATATTTGATGGAG
This sequence comes from Calotriton arnoldi, assembly GCA_963921515.1. Classification (NCBI taxonomy): domain Eukaryota; kingdom Metazoa; phylum Chordata; class Amphibia; order Caudata; family Salamandridae; genus Calotriton; species Calotriton arnoldi. The sequence continues at coordinate 1,327,739 of CAWUFW010003896.1, read as the reverse complement.
AGCCAACATGCGAAACTTCTCCTTCTTGATTGACTTGTTGAGCGTTCGCAGATCCAGAATGGGTCTGTATTCTGCTTTTCGACCCTTCTTCTTTACTAAGAAGTATCTTGAGTAAACCTCTCTCCCTCTTTGAGATATTGGCACCTTCTCGATGGCTGATTTCCGCAGAAGGGTGGTAACTTCATTTTGCAATATCTTCATTTGATGGCACGATGATGGAACCGGAGGGATTGAGGGAGGGTACCCATTCTGCAGCGTAGCTAACACCCACTGGTCCTTTGTGATAGCTCGCCACTCTTCGAGATGATTTGCAATACTTCCCCCCACTGGAGTGGTGAACGGCGACGGGGGAAGTGGGCACTCATTATTTGGTCTGCGTCTTGGCGGAGGTGTTAGACTGACGCTGGTTCCCTCTTCCTCTGGAAGAGCGCCTGCCTTGGTATTGGGACCTTTGCTGTCCCTGCTGATCCTGGTTTTTCTGCCAATGAGGGGTTTGAACCCTCTGTTGGGAGGATCGTCGATTGTAAGGCCTGAATCGTTTGCGGAACTCTTTCTTCTTCTCTAGACCCACGGCCTTTAGTGTGTCTAGCTCTGTCTTCATCCGAGACATTTCTTCATCCGTGTGTGCACCGAACAAAGATGAGAAGGGGAGATTGAGGATCCGAGACTGTGCTTCTGGTTTGAGCGCTGTGAGTCGGAGCCAGGAGGTTCTTCTAGCGCATATCCCATGCGCATAGGCATGAGCCAAAAGAGTAGCTCCATCAGCTGCGGCGCTGATAACTTGGTTAGCCACCAAGCTGCCTTCATGCACGATCTCCTCAAAATCCTTGCGATCTTCTTTTGGTAACTTTTCCGTGAATCTTTGCAGGGAGTCCCACAGAGACCTGTCATACCGGCCCAAGAGAGCCGCTGCACTCGATACCTTCATCATCGAGGATGATGTGCCACATACCTTCTTTCCCCACGAATCCTGTGTTTTACTCTCCTTGTCTGGTGGAACAGTAGAGGAGGAAGCAATAGCATGAGTCTTTTTTGCTGCAGCGATTATTACAGAATCCGGTGGGGGGGTCAGATTTAAGAAAAAGCGGGTCCTCTTCCTGTGAACGATATTTTTTCAAAATCCTAGCCGGCGCGGTCTTAAGTGTCGCCGGCGTGAGGAAAATGTCCATAACCGGTTCTATTAGGCCCGGGACCAATGGTAGCAGGGGTCTAGATGCTGCCCTTTGGTGTAAAGTCTCAAAGATAACAGAGGACGAACTCTGTCGAGTCGGCATCGGGATGTTTAGTTTCGTCGCCCCTCTGCCAAGCACGTCCTGAAAAGTGCACACGTCATCCACCGGAGAGACCCTCGACGGTGGGCTGTCAGTAAGAGTAGGTGAATAGTCTCTGTGTGACGTGTGTGTGGAAGAGGAGGAAGGTGTTGGAGATCTGTGTCTTCTCCTCCTGCTTCTGGATCTAGATCTCCTTCTGTGAGAGTGCGCAGGAGTGAGACTGCGATCCCTGGCTCTAGATGGAGTACGCTCTCTATCCACCGCCTGTACCAGCCGAGCCAACGGAGGTCTGTGAAGGGGGCTCGAGTAATGCTTTATACAACTAACTTTATATTGATGCAAACAAAGAACAACAATTAGGTTGCTTCAGAGCACAAGACAGTATAAATAATTTGAATAAAATGGATAATCACAACTTATTGCTATATATTACCCCTTCTATAATATTCAGAATAGGGAAGTGGCTTTGGTTAACAATTATAATTAGGGCTCCCGGTTTTATGGTATTTATTTTTTTGACATTTCCGTCTATATTTATCAATATTTATTTTTTGTCAACTTTATCTGTATTTACCCATATTTATTATGGGTTTTGTGAAAAAAATAAAGCTGAAACTGATATATTTCCACATTTATTTAACCAATAAATATGCAGTCATGCTTGAATGCCTGCCAGGTTTCAGTGATATGAACACCCGCAGAAGATAAATCAGTGCACTTATATGAAAATATGCACATTTCAGTATCCGCCTTGTGCATATCTACTGCTGATTAAGCCTCTTTACTAACATTGTTTTCTTTTTTAAGCTCCTAAACTATCAATCCACACAGTTATTGGCCTGGCACTCATGGCAAAGTGTATTTAGAATCACTCAAAAGCACCCAATTTCCGTTTTTATCCACATTTAAAAATAAATACAGTCAAGAAAATAAACGGTTTTCTGTCTGTATTTATCTCTAAAAATCAGTAAAAACGGAAAACAGGGAGCCTTAATTATAATCCTGCAATCTTAAACAGTGTGTATGATCAAGCTCTTCCAGAGCAAAAAAACAAAAATCCTATATTAGATCGACACTGAATCATCCAAATACCACATCGATGTACGTCATGGACCCACCCCGTATTGAATCCCAGCTAAAGAAATAACAGAATAAGCTTTAAATATCAGTTAAAAAGTGTTTAGAAATTAAAGAAAATATCAAGAGAATATGCATTCAAACCTAAACAAAGGTAGGCAATAATATTTTTTCTATTTCTCAAACCTTTTACTATTTCTAGCAAGGGGTACAATCGGCAACAGCCTCCTAGAAGAATGTCCTGCAGTAAGGGTGGATGGATGGATGAGAAAATAAAACAGGGAGAGCCAGCAGAAAGCTACTAATGCCTAAGAAACAAAACAATAATCAAAACAGGAAGAGAGCCAGCATGGAACCTGCAAGGATACTTGAGTAGAGGGCACTGGTGGGAGGCGAAGAAAGGGATTAATCCTCTGAAGCTAAAAGTATGAAAAATAAAAGAAGGTTAGCCGCAAGGTAAAAAGTGGAGGTAGAACAGTGTGAATTCTGCAGCACTTAGCACTGCCCTAGAGAAAATGCCTGGATCAAGAGGCAACTAGCCGTGACCAGATCATCCCCCCTTGATCGAAGCCCTCAAGGACCAAAGGGACCAACCATGCAGGTCAACTAATGTTCGTAAACATAGCCAGGCACTGTGAGTACTATGAAAATGGGGCGAGCTGGTGTCTTATAGGCTCTTTTGTTGACCTGGAACGTCTTTGAATGCATCAACAATAAGGCGGTATCTGGACTCTAGGAGGTGTTTGCAAGGTTAGATCTTAAAGATGTTTAATACCACGAATGTTGGTCTTGATCCTGTACAGAAAACAACAAAGCATCTTATTTAGAGTTTGGCAGGAGGGATACTCCAGGACAAAAGTTGTAGAGGTCCCATTCGCCATTGAAAAAGTGCATTATAGCCTATGGCACCTATAATACGGAGAACGGGATATGCATTAAGTTTTGACATGTTACCTGAGTGCTAAACCCAAGTAGGGCTGCAAGCCTTGATGTTTGGATAGTGAACACCATATGTCACATCAGAGTGACATCATATTTGTGTCAATGTACTCCTGGGAACAGATCATCAAGTTATTGAAGATGAAACCTGCTTCCTGAGTTTGCCTAGGGCAAGTCATGCACTGGGTGCAGCACCCCCACACTCTCCCTGCTAACTACAGGCGGCGAGTCTTTCTAAGTAGTTCGCTTGCTGCACACAGCCATTTTTCACCTATAAACTTCTCACAATCACAGCCAAATGGACCCCTTTAATTTCCAGACAGGTTTTTTCTTGATACGCTTAAATATCACTGGCAGAGCAGACAATGAGCAAACAGACGGAACTATGAAAAAAATCAAATTACATTTATTGATGCAGTTTTTTTTTTTATAAGCAACTTTCCGTCTAAAGAATTTTTACAATATAAAGAACATACAAATGACATAATATATATCCTACACGTAACAACTAAAACCTAGGACTGGATTTTCTATCCCTACTAGCAAATACAAAGCAACCTCAAGGGAGCTTCATATTCAATACTGTCATATCATGAAGGACACATAACAGTACATTTTTTTTAATTCCGTCCTAATGGTACAGTATTTTACATCACACTAGAATTACGCAGAATGGCAGACATTGCAAAAAAAATATATAAACATTAAAATTAAAAAGGCATAACAAAAGGGGAAGGAAGGACTTAAGCATTAATCTGTACATAGCTGCTTTGGGATAAAATAGCAGAAAAAAACACAGACACGTCCTTTTTTAATGAGGTCCTTTATGTTTATAAAATAGGAAAAAAAATCCTTCATATTAAAGTTAAAAGTGGTCCCTTGCCATGTAAAGAGACGGTTGCTCTCATCTGCAGGCGCCTACACTACATCTGAATTCAGCCACATGCCAACCCTCGTCACAAAGCCCTTTTTGCCCTGACATGGTATATGTCATTATTGAGCTTTGCAAAACCTGGGGGCATTGGGTACCTCTCCCTGAAGTCACACCAGTGTCATGAACGCACAGATATCATTCTACGTAGGAGCGAGGTTTGGTGGAAGAGGGGGGTGGGAGTAAAATCACAGTGGTGTTCCAGAAAACAGGTGCTACATCTGGAGCAAAGAGGCAACCGCCGCTAACAGTTTCTTACTGATGGTGAGGTTGAGCACAGCTGAGAGGGTGTAAGGTGGAGACGCATGCATCTCTTTCGGACGTTCCTTGCTGGGTAAATTTGAAAACTCCACTGCGCCGCATGAAGGTCGCTGTAGAGAGTGTAGGTTTCCAACATTCTCCAGGCCACAGGTGTGTGCCGACATGCAAGCGTGGCTGCAGCTTGTTCTTATGCAACATTGCAGCCATGAGGAAGCCCAACTGAGGGTGAAATGCATCGGCGGGCCAATGTATGCATTTGCTGACAGTCATGTAAAATATTGAAATAAAAACACAAACATTATATGCATGGTAGACATCTGTGTTACTTGGGAGTACAGACTCTTTACTTAATAACTTTGGCTGTGAAGAGTATGACTTTCGGTGCCAGATGAATTAGTCACTAGCTTAAAAATAAAGGAAAGGGCGAAGTGGTGAATTTTTGTTGCTACATGAAAATCTGCCCACTCAATAGAGAGACTGAGACCTTGCTCTGTGTGGTAATCAATTCAGAGATCCGGCCATCTTTTTGAGACTATACTCTACAGTACTGAGTGGATCACAAAGTTGAGGTTATCTACTCCAGCCACCAAAGAAAAAGCTGACATGATGTTCGTTGGACAAAGATCTTCGATCGTGTGTATCCAGAGGAAAGGAAGATGGCTTCAATTTTTAGCATTGTCTCTTGTTCCTAGACAAAGCTGATTTTATTTTCTTCTGTTGTAACATCATAAACGTGTTTATGAAAATGTTGTCAATTCTGATGAGTGACTTTAAAGAGATGAGAATTTAAGAGATCACAGTGGATTCTCGCTTGCTCTTAAAATCCACTAAAATCAAGCAGATACAGATTATCAAACAGGTCCCTTTCATCTACGTTATTTCGTTCATCGTAAGAGGTTTGATCAATGGAATGTTTAGAACTTTAAGAAAGAAATATTTCTACTTTATGATGCATGGGCCTTACTCTTGCTTCAAGAGGGACTGATCCATGCCAGATTCTATGGATAACCAATAACTGTGAAAATGACTTCCATTTAGATTCATTATTTGTCAGCTGCTCTTATGAGGAGATTCAGAAAATCTGGCATGGATACTGCCCTCGTGGAGTGTAGCTGGACATTTTTTCATGATTAAAAGGGCAGAGTAGATTCTAGGCCTCTCTAACCCGTGTCCTCTGGCGACAGCACCTGCACATAATGTGTTCACATGCACTACTGATGAATAAATCCTCTTCTATCACTGAACTATTCTGAAGATCAAATCTAGGAATAGACTGGGACTTGGGGACCAGAGAGAGAACGATCTTATCAATTGTCTTCTACAAAAGTTTTCTTTTGCAATGTTTTAGACACATATTTCCACAGTGGATGCTCAAGTAATCCATTCGATGACTCCCATGCACAGTACCTAACAAATTGCTAACCTTTTGTTTTGGACATTAACCCGATAAAGTTTCTACTTTACAGAATGTAGAATAAAAATAAAACTGTTAAAATCCTATCCCTTTAATCTAGGTCATCTTCATTTCTTTTATGTTTAAAATTGGATGATGTCCGGGGCAGTGATAGGAACATAGTCCAACATTTATCCACGAGTTCGACTGGGCAGTTTCAAGAGAGGGCTTTATTCTGGATCAAGAACCGCTACCAATCTGATGCAAAGTTCAGCCAGGAGACAGATGCAAGCTATGGGTTCAGTTTTTATACAGTGCTTATGTAGGATCTCCCTGACAGTCTACAAAAGAATACCCCATGTGCAGATGATTTTGACCAGACCACAGGGAGATTAAGATGTAAATTGGCACACAACTTTATAAGCACACAAGTGAAAAGGTAACCCTGCTTTTGTAAACCTGGAACAAACAGTCAGTTCAAGACTTTTCTGGTCCACTTACGCCCAAACTTTGAAACCGATAACCCACCACATGATTGACTTTAAAATACCACTGGGTATTTATTTTGTGGGCAACTTTTTCTAAAGCACATCAGCTGGAATATTGCAAGCAATGGTAGCTACCTGGTGGAAAGTCCCTGCTGGTCATTTACAATAACTGCACCCCCTTGATTTGAATGCCTACACAACCCTAGTGTTTTCATGGGTGTGCATGCTAAACTAAAAAACAGGCATGTTCTTCCCCCACCCCTGTTCCCGCCACCTGGTGTGGAAACAACAAACTTTTTACTGCAAATCAGAGTACCATGTGGTCCTAAGTTAGTAAGGCCAGAGCAATCAGCCCAAAGTTTTGCAATCTGCAGCACTCTAAAAGTCTTGGACTTGCACTGAGGTCTTCAATACTGATATGCGCTTGGAGCCTAGGAGATGCTGAATCCAGTGAAAAGATCAAAACACGAGGGCTGTCAAAGTCCACTGCCTCGTCATGACCTCAGCGTGGGCTTGTAATTTGTTTTTTTTTTACCTGAAATAATAAATATTTATTTTTGAGATATTCATCATGATGAAGATCAACTCTCTCGTCATAACCCTCTTTCGTGAGAGGATCTCTTTGGATGGACACAGATCCCAACTTGCTAGCAGCTGGGAATTAAAACAAAAAACAAAAACATTAACCTCTAGAATATTTCACATTTCCCTTGTGATGATGATTAATGTGCTCAGCTCAACATAACATTCTTGCAAATATTCTGACTGCCTTGGACCCCTTCCTATGACTGCCCTTCCCCAAACCAAACTACCTCATTCAATATTTCATGCGATTCGCCCAAAAGTGTTCATATGTGATTACTGCTTTGTATTCCAGGTCTCATGACGCAAAGTCGAGAGGTGTACTGTTCTGGCTGTCATTATTGTTCCTAGTAAGAAATAGGTGGTGCAACCACCGGAGGGCACACAAGGACGATGAAGTGATGTTACGAGCAAAGAGCAATTTTCCAACTTCTTCTGCGAAGGTCTTCAGCCTGTTAAGTGCAGTCCCTTTTCCTTGCTCTTAGTTGTATGCCCACAGGGTGGAATTTAAGAAATTTAGCAGCCTTCTGGAAATGTCCTGTTTCTTTAAATACATAGTTTGAAAGTTTTTTTCATTTTCATGGCCCACACTTGAACTCTTCAGTTAAAGGAACATTTCCAGGGTGATGGCTGAGCAGCACTCCTCCTACTGGTGGGGATCACACACTCATTGTCATGCTGGGGGAGTACTGTAGGAAGAGAGACAGAAAAAACCATCAGAAAGTCTACAGTAAAATAAAAAACAAACCAGCATTAACGTGAAAGCTCTGGATACGAACAAAAAGGCAAACAGTTATTTAGGAAAAAATGCAATTTTGTGGTAGCAAAGGATTTTATTATTTCCAAGAGATGTACATGATCAAGGAAATAATTATTTCTATAATGAAGAGAAGACCAGGGAAAGGTGTCATGTATGTAATCTCAGAAGCAGGAGTCTTTATCATATTCAGATTCTTAAGATAAATCTGCAAGTCTGGCAGGATTCAGAGACACTTTAAAAAATATATTGAAAAAAACCCATCAATTCTCTCCTAATTTATTGAATTTTTTTTAAAAATGAGAATTATCATTTTTTCAATATCCTGCGACCCTACATAAGTTAAGAAGACAAATTCTGAAGTCTGCATGATGGCAAGTGATGTTCATGAGGTGCGAAACTTGCAAAACAACCTCATTCCTACAAATAAATCCAGTTTGGCTCAATCCATGCCCCAAAAAGCATCTACCCTTAAACCAATTACAGGACATCGATAAGGCCACAGAGGATCACAAAAGAGAACTCAGATGGTGCATAAAATACATGAAAATGGGAAGAACTGACATTATTTGCAAGGGGCTTTTGGCCCAGTTACAGAATGAGGGGGAACTCTGTAAACAAATCCCTTATAAACGCATGAAATATCTGGGAAATAATAGCTTTAGGATATGTTATGTCTAGTTCTAGTGTTTTGTAGGGTTTGGAAGGTCAGTTTAAATGAACAAGTTACTTACCTTCGGTAACGCTTTTTCTGGTGGATACAGTATCTACCTGTGGATTCCTCACCTTTTGAATATCCCAATGTGCCAACATTCCACGGAAACTTTTCTTTACAGCTCGTCGACGAGGACGTCAAAATGCCACGGCTCTGCATGCTACGTCATCTGAGCCATAAGAAGCCCTTGTCGGCATGCTGACGTTAGTTTCTACCCATTTGGTTTGTGCCTTCAAGGCATACGGGTAAAACTAACAGTGCCCACGCAAAAGCATCTGGCAGAGCTTAAATCAAAGGATGTATATATACATATATACATATATATATATACACACATACATACACACACACACACACTCAATTATAAATGAAACACACAATATGTAAATAGCTTTGTTTTTGGCATAAGCAGACAAGCAACAGGGTGGCGGGTGGGTCAGTGAGGAATCCACAAGTAGATACTGTATCTACCAGAAAAGACGTTACTGAAGGCAAGTAACTTGTTCTTCTGATGGATACATCTACCTGTGGATTCCTCACCTTATTAATAGACTCCCCAAGCAGTCCCGCACTCGAAGGTGGGTGCCTATACCAAAAAAATCCTGCAAAACTGAGCAGGCAAAGTGACCATCCCTCCCCACTTCGGAGTTTGAGCAATAGTGCTTCGCAAAAGTATGGAGAGAGGCCTAAGTTGCTGCTTTACAAATGTCAACCCAAGGGACACCTGTAGCTAAAGCTGAAGTAGAAACGCTTTGCTCTAGTAGAATGAGCTCTAATACCTTCAGGTGGTTCTTTGTTAGCCGTGGCATAGCAGATCTTGATGCACAGGATAATCCACCTGGACAATGTCCTCTTATGCACTGCTTTTCCTTTCATCTTGCCCACATAGCCAACAAACAGCTGATCATCCAGCCGGAGATCACGAGTTCTGTCCACATAAAAGCTCAAAGCCCTCTTAGGGTCCAAACGATGAAACCTTTCTTCCTCTTTAGATGGTTGCGGGGAGGATGGAAAGTAGGAAGGGTGATAGACTAGCCCAAGTAGAAGGGAGTAATCACCTTTGGCAGGAAAGCAGCCCTGGTTCTCAGTACCAACTTATCTGCATAGAAAGTCGTAAAGGAGGGGTTTCACACAATGCCTGCAATTCACTAACACGTCTAGCAGACATTATGGCAACCAGAAAACTTGTTTTAAAAGTAAGTAACCTTAAAGGACAACTATGTAAGGTCTCAAACGGAGTTAAAACCAAATTAAGATCCCACTGCGGCGTAATAAACGGGAGTGGGAGGGTATTTGTTAGTAAGTCCCTTAATAAATCTTAACACAATAGGGGGCTTAAAAGGGAAGGTTGGTCAGGTCGACGGAGTAATGCCTAAAGGGCAGACAAGTATCCCTCAACTGTTGCAACTGCACAACCTTGCTGCGCTAGGGAAAGCACAAAACTCAAAATGTCAGACAAATTAGCTTTTAAAAGATGAATAGAATTTTCTTCACATCACTTTACAAACTTCGCCCATCAGTCAGCAGATACCGACTTGGTGGAGTGTCTTCTGGCTGATAGGAGTAAGAGAAAAAGAACTCTGGTTTCCCCATTCAATCTTCAGTCGTATAGGTGCAGGCTCAGTTTATGGGGGTGTAGAACCTACCCCTGCGACTGAGAGAGGAGGTCTGCCCTGTGAGGGAGATGGAGCGGAGGACACAGTCAGAGGGGAAGAAGGTCTGTGTGCTGCACTCGTCGTGGCCAGTCCGGGGCTATATTAATATGACATGGGCCCGGTCTTGGCGTATCTTCCTCAGAACCCGTGAAATCAAAGCTATGGGGGAATACACGTAAAACAGCTGAGCGCCCCAGTCCAATTAAAACGCGTCCCTTAGAGCTTCCTGCAAAGGATACTTAAGGCTGCAGAAAAATAGGCAGTGTGCGTTCTCTTGAGTGGCAAATAGGTCTATCTGAGGGGTTCCCCGCAGCCAGAAGGTTTGCTGTACTACTTCTGGATGAAGAAGCCATTTGTGATTGGCTGAAAAATGCAGACAGACTGTCTGCATGCACGTTCAGAACTCCGGCCAAATGATTTGCCAAGATGCAAATCTGGTAGTCCTGAGCCCAGGACCAGAATCGTAGAGCCTCTCTGCAGAGATGACACTACCCTACTCCTCCCTGCTTACTTATGTATCACATCGCAGTACTATTGTCTGTTGAGACTTGAACTGACTGACTGCAAAGGGAAGGGAGGAAGGCCTTGAGAGTCAGATATATCACCCGCAATTCCAGAAGATTAATATGCAACAATCTTTCCTCTGGCGACCAAAGACCTTTGATCTCCAGAGCCCCAAGATGAGCTCCCCACCCTAGAGTGGAGGCATCGGTTATCACTGTTGCCACCGGAGGAGGAGGTTGAAACGGCTTTCCTTGAGACAGACTGCCGGACACACCCCACCAGTGAGTATCCACTGCAGTCTCTCTGGAGATCTTGATCGGAGATCCCCATTGTGTTGAAACCACTGCCTCCAGAGGCACCACTGGAGGACCCTCATGAGCCAGCGTGCATGGGTAACCAACAAAATGCAGGAGGTCATCAGACCTAGCAGCCGTAAGACCTTCAGGGCTGGAACCATAGCTCCATTGTGAAATATTATAACCATAGCCTGAATGTCCAGAATCCTATAAGGAGGAGTGTAGGCTTGACGCACAGTAATGTCCGGTTCTGCCCCTATGAACAGTGTGCGCTGAGAGGTCTCTACGTGAGATTTGGGTATGTTGGTGGTAAAACCCAGGTTGAAAACCACTGCGTTGTCAACTGCGAGTGATGCAACATCAATTCTGGAGTCTTGGCTTTGATTAGCCAATCATCCAGGTAAGGGAATACTGGTATTACCCACCTTCTGAGGTGCGCTGCAACCACTGCCATCACCCTTGTGAAGACTCGAGGCGCGGAAGTAAGCCCAATCAAAAGGGATGTGAAAATACGTATCCTGCAAATCGATCAAAACCAACCAGTCTTCCTTCTCCAGTGCAAGAAGCACTTCTGCAAGGGTCAGCATCTTGAACTTTTCCTGCTTGAGGAACCAGCTCGAAATCCTGAAGTCGAGGATCAGCCGCAAGCGACCGTCCTTTTGGGGAATCAGTAAATACTGGGAATAGCATCCCTGACCCTGTTCCTGCTCTGGAACCAACTCTACTGCACCCTTCTGAAGTAGGATTTGAACCTCCAGTTGGAGAAGCAGAAGATGTTCTTCCGAATAAAAGCCTTGTTGGGGAGGAAAGGGTGGGGGAAACTCCTGAAAGGGTGGGGCGTACCCATTTTCCACAATATCCAAATCCCAAAGATCTGCTGTTACGGATCTCCATTGAGGTAGAAAATAGGCCAACCATCCTCCCACTGGAAGAGGAGGAAGAAGGCTGATGTGCCGCTACACATTGTCTGCCTCTGCCCCTCCCCCTCCCCCCCCCCTCTCTCCCCCTCCCCCCCCCTCCCCCCCCCATAATTCCTGTAGAGGGGATTGGAGGGTGGCTGCTGTTGCTGGTATTGGCTTCTGCCCTTAAAGGAAAGGTTACGGCCAAAACCCCGGAACCTACGAAATTGTCTATAATCTTTAGGGTGCGACTGAAGGCACAAGGATCTAGCCGTTGCTTTAATGTCCTTGAATCTCTCCAAGGCAGAATCCGCCTTGGCGCCAAACAGCCTTGAACCATCAAATGGTGAATCCATCAAGGTAGATTGTACATATGACGAGAAACCAGGCCCTCTCAGCCATGCATGTCTCCTTGTGGCAACTGAAGATCTCATTGCCCTAGGGACCGAATCAGCCGTATGCAGACCCAACTGAATGACTTGGCGGGCAGCTGCCTATCGTTCAGTAATTCAGAAAAATGTCCCTGAACTTCGCCAGGTAATTTAGAGATCACTGCTTTGGTTGATTCCATTAACGCATGGATGTATCGTCCTAACAAACAAGTTGCATTGGTAGCCTTCAGGGCCATGCTACTAGATTAAAACACCTTCTTTGCAGACTGCTCTATTCCTTTGGACTCTCTATCTGCAAAACTGGTTGGAAATGACCCAGGAGTTAACTTCGAAGAACAGGAAAGTTGTACCACCAAACTTTGAGGTGTAGCATGTGTGGACAAGAACAACAGATCCCCTGGAGCAGGTTTATACATCCGTGCAATGGACCCATTACTGCTGCCGATGACACAGGCTTCTGCCAAATTTCAAGCCTTGGTTCAGTGAGAGCTTCAATAAAAGGCAGCAAAGGCCCCGGGGAAGATGTTGAAGATTGCCATAACTCTGTTAACAAATTACGTTTGAGTTCCGTAGATGGCAAAGGCAATTTCAGCATCTCTGCTGCCTTTCTTATCAAAGAATGATATGACGTAACATCAGGCGATGGAATGCCTTTTGGGGACAACAATTCACATTCTGGGGAGGTATCCATTTGCCACCTCTAGACCTTCAAACTCCGGATCCAAAGAAACTATTTCACCTTCTTCCACATCTGGATTATCTCCATAAAAATGCCTTTGCGCTTCTCTCCAGGATCTATGCTTCATCACCAGCGTCGATGGAGGCAGCACCTGTTCAGAAGATGTCAGCAGCACCGGAGTGGAGCGGTGCGATGCCAGTACGGATCCAGTTGAAGCCGGCGAAGGTTCAACCTGAGACTCTTGCCGACCTTGTCTATTGGCGATGGAATCGCCCTTCTCAGCGCTGGAGGGACCCAGTTAACCTGAGCCATCGGCGTAAACGGCAAGAAGGGAGCTTTCTCATACCGCACCAGAAACCCCAATGAATAGGAAAGGGGACCCATGGGGCCCGCAGGCGCAACAGATGGAGTCCTCATCCTACTGAAAATGCTATACATAGCATTGAGAAAACTCGATGTTTGGACTCCGAAGTCGAAAATGCCGGATACTCCTGCTCCTGTCTAGAAGGCATAGGCCGCGGCAGAACCGGTGGAAGAACTGGATCTGGCACTGACTCCGGATCAGGCTGCCCAGGTTGAGTCTGTACTCTTGGACTCGATGGTGACGCTGGGGTGATCTCCGGAGATGGAGTTGGGGACACCTCACCTCTGTCTTAATGAGTCTTCGACACCGGGGACACTGACCTCGAAGAGATATCCCTTGAAGAATGACGATGGGACCCATGACACCACTTCTCCTTGTGCTTCCTCTTAGAGGACTTCGAAGAGTGGGGAGACGGCGATTCTGACCAAGGTGGAGACTTTCGACGTCCTCTTTTCTCCATTCTTGCCTTGGCTATAAATAGCTTCGCCTCTCTTCCCTTCAATGTCTTGGGGTTCATTGTCTGGCAAGAAGAACAGACGTCCATGTCATGGCCCAAGCTGGAGGATCCATTATCGACATCCGACCTTCACCTTCCCTGCAAGGCGTAAATCCAGACTTTCTCGGAGGTGACATTCTCTCCATGCAACAACGTTGCGGCTTTCTGGAAAAAATGTTGCAAGACTCCTGAAGAATCGGAGAGCCTAGAAAAAAGACATTACGCATCAAAGGTGCGGAAAAAGGGGAACTGATGTCACCATGCCAACATGGGCTTCTTATGGCTCCGATGGCGTCACACGGAGTCGCGTGCGGAGCCGTGGCATTATGAAGTCCTCATCGACGTGGGAGAGCTGTAAAGAAAAGTTTCCGTGGAATGCTGGTGCATTGGGATATTCAAAAGTTGAGGAATCCATAGGTAGATGTATCCATCAGAAATTTAGATTATAAAACAGCAAGATTAAGGCTGCATTTTGTAAAAATCCTACGTAAGATACGTTTGCATTCCCAATTGGGCGAGCCAGGCATTTATCCGCGAATTCTGCTATACAAGATGTTCAGGTCTCTCTCACTTTACAAAGACACATGTGATGTGCACAGTGGTTTCTACTGCAGGTATGCCAATAACTCCCAAGATGTGATGTCAAACCTAGTCAATCACAGAAAAGGTTTGCCTCATTTGCACAGACCAACCATCTGTGATTGACAGCACTGCTGGTCTCAAATTATTGGAGGTGTTGGCAAGACTGCAACACACCCCACCGCCTCCTTGTGCACGCACACCACAACTGAATAAGTAGGTGAGTATACAGATTAATAAAGAGTGCATACAGAGAATTCCACCCCGGAAACACAATAGCACAAGCCATACGTTGCTTACAATATGTCATGTAATTCCAATTAGCCATTGCTAGGCGATATGATTAGCAGTTCTATAACACACCAACTGGCATAGGCTTGTAGCTCTGAGGCCTGTGAATAGAGTCTGATTGCACTAGGCCTGGTAGAAATTTCTGTGACGCCTGTGTAATCTTGCATAATTTCTGGATCTTGGAGATAAACTTGTTTCAAGAAAATTACTGCATGGCATAGTTATGCAGCATTTGCAGCACAATTTTAGCATCATGCATGTTTCGTCTTCTGCACTATACTTCGTGTGCCTTTATCTAACTCTTCTCAGGTTCTTTTACATCCCTGTTTTCTCCCTTTGCCACTGTTTTCCCATCTTTCTCCCTTCCTGACTTTCTCGGTCTCGCTCTGGGTCAAAGTGATGAAAAATAAGTCCTGGTCTCCAAAAATGACTCCCAGTGCCCATGACCTGCAATTCTTGGCACAAATTGAGTACAAACTTTAACAAGATGACAAGGTCAGGTCTTATTTGAAGAAATGAGTAAAAGAGATTTTAAATTTCAGGGTCCCAATTATACTGCCAGCAATGTTGTCTAGGCTTTAAGCCGTGCAGAAAAAGATCAACTTTTTACACCGTCCACTGAGTAACACTACAATCTGTTCACATTTAAGGATGTGGCACAACATATTGTCAACATTTTACTTTGATAGTTTTACGAAGAGATCTCTTACGCTTTCACTTTGGAAAGGGTTTAAGAAATTGCCGCCCATCTCGCCGTCGTCTCGAGGAGTTCCTGGTGGGTTATTCATCCCTGCCATGTTATTTGGAGAGTTCTAAAAAAATAAAAATAAAATAATTAAAGATGCCCACAAATGTCAATCTGAGGGATAAAAAAGTTAATGGATGAATAACTAACATTGACTGGGAAACAAAAAATAATTGCTAATATCCTAGACAGTTGTTCTGTATTGTACAGGTCTGATAGATTAAAGGTGTGTGAAGAAAAATAAACAATTTAAAGATGGTGGATACCCACATTTAAACTTATTCAGAAAAAATGACATTCCGAGGCCAACCACTAGATGGCACAATAAGCACAGCATGTGAATCTATGACAGATTCACACTAAAAAAAACTTCACTACTTCCTCTAAATAAGGCAAATTGCTGTTTAGGCATTCTCAATTTTTATAAGTGATAAGAAAGCCAATCCAAAAAGGGGTAAGTTCTACTTAGGCCTGGATGTGTTGTGTTTACTTGCTGCTTAGCCATCCCCCGTCCAAGAAGATGGCTGCTGATATATAGGTTAAGTTTGCTTACTCAGAGCATACAGAGGAGAGGCGCGGTACTTCAGGCTCTATCATGTGCAGATATTGGACCCTAGGCATGTTCTTTTTTCCACATAATATAAGAACTTCTTGTGATGTATGTCACGCACTCCTTGGCTATCACTGTGAAACATACTGTAACATCTTCCAACCACATTTAATTATGTTATTTTGCATGATCTTACCTTTGGCAAACCATCCATGTCTCCTGAACCTACAATGACAAAGAAAAATCATGAATTCATTTGAGTAATTTGGATTAAACCACACTGTCACGGATTCTAGACCAGACCTGGCTCGGCCCGCAAGCACATCGAAATAAGATCTTATAGGCGTGACTGACTCTTCCCCGTCCATCAGTCTGTTGGACTTGCTCACAATTTCTCAACAGGCTAATCCACCCCTGCCAGAAATTAGCTTTATATAAGAGGTCTGTCTCCCTGTCCAAATAGGGACAACAGGCAAGTGTCCTTGCTACAGGGGCAGTATCATGAGAATGTATAGTGGCAGTTCTTTGATTCTTAAATACACTCACTTTTAAAGTACAATATGTGGTTTAGTTTTCAAAATGCGATCTGAAAGCACGAGTCTAAGGGTTCAAATCCCGCACAGGCACTTACAAATAACCCTTGCCCCATCACATTTATTTTAGCGTGTATTACTTCCCATAAACACCAGATGGCGCTCCAAGACCGTCAAATGTGTTACCTGTAGTTATTAATTTTGTTCAAATGTTGTCTCCAAAACTAGCTAAAAAACAATAATACATTTGAGGAAGGAAACTGTGGTCGTAACACCTTTCAGGAGGGACGTGTTGACGATAACGGAAGGCTCCAGTAAGGCAGCCCAGAGGATAGGTGTGCACTTTCAGAAATGTACGTGGGTCACGTTCTGGCACGTTTAAACTAGGCCTGGGCGGTAAATTCTGTTCCGCTCGCGGAATTTGCGGAATTTGGGTAATTTCGCGTTCCGCGGAGAATGCGGAATTACCAATAATTCCGTGATCCGCGGCTTCGCGGAATTTTTTGCTTGTTCGCGCTTTCAAAATGCGTGTTCGCAAGAGATTTCTCCTCGAGCACGCAAACAGCGTTCGCGAACAGGAAAAAAGCATCGCGAACGGGCGGAACAAGCAATCCCGCGTGCTCGCGGAACTTTTGCGTGCTCGCGGAGATTTTTTACCGTTTCGCGGAGCTTTGCGTAGCGCGACTACGCAAATTCCGCCCACCCCTAGTTTAAACCAGCCTTTCATTTGTCTCGAAGGCGATAAATGAAGGACATTGAACTGAATATTAACGCCTCTTTTTTTAGGTGCTGTAAGAGTTCCTTGGGGTAGTGTGCGCTGTATCAAGGGTCAATATATTTTTCTACATATTGCAACTGGCGTATACCTTTTCTTTTTGCATGATATGCAATTAAGTAATGATACTAATCATGGTCTCAGGAGGCAGCAAAGGTTTGCCACTGCTCTCTTAATATTGGCATATATGTGACGCAAATATAATAATAATTAAAATAATACCTAATTTTCTCTGCATGGCAGGTGCCTTTTCATTTTTTTGGTGCTGCAATGAACAGGTATTAATGTTAATCAATTCAATGGTACTTCATTTATTAAGCTGCAAAGGATGTTATCCAGAGTGGGCCTTGTTACATACAGATCTCAGCAGCAGGTGCTTAAACAACAAAGCTAGCTTGGTGCAAAACAGGGCACATCAGAAGAGCTTTTCTAGGTTTCAGGTTGGTCCGATTGTGTGGTCTATGTACAGTAAACACGTGTCACACGCTGGTAAAGAAAGTATGCACTTGTTTCATGTGTACACTGCATGCTTATGCCACACATGTACAACTCGTGTCAAACATGTAATTGTAATTGCATTTATATAGCGCTTACTACCCCTGACGAGGCGTCGAAGCGCTTTTTCGGCGAGTATGTAAATCAAATAAATCAATCGGCATTTGTATAGCGCGGTTAATCACTTGTGAGGGTATCCAGGCGCTGGAGACCCTGCTGCGGTCAGTCGAATCGCCAAGTCTTAAGTCTCTCTGAATTCAGTGCGAGAGGAAGCGGTTCGTAGGTGGATGGGAAGGTTGTTCCAATACTTGGCAGCGAGGTAGGAGAAGGAGCGACCTCCATGATACCGTACGTACTTGTGACTATTACAACAGGCGTTCCTAAAGATAAGCACTGTTGTGGGCCACACAAGTGCTCTAACAAGCAAGCATTTCACTATTAAAGACAAACGGCTCTTGTTTTACTTCCAATTTGCATTCCAGGGCAATAGCGTTTTGACTATGGAGCACTCATCAGCTTTAAGTCATTATCTTATAATTTGGAACCATTTGGCTGTGGCACTTAAGGGTGACTACGCTGTATAGAAACGCTGCTCACGTGTGTCCATCTCTTTTGCATTTCACTTTCCTGGCACTTTCTTGGGAACGCCCACCAGTACTGGGAGGGTGGCGGGGGGCTGTGGAGGTGAGGTGGGGGGGGGGGGGAGGGGGGGAGGATGCGGGTGCTGGCATGCAGAAAATTGTAAATGTGGCGGAATTTCAGCTTGAATAAATAACACATCTGCAGACAAAACTGCCTTGTGGCTCAGCAGCCGAACTTCATCACTTTTTTCATGCACATGCTGAGAAAGGGCTTGGAGTACTGGGACCAAAAAAAAGGCCCACCACGATACCCTTGTAGATGGACCCTTCAGTACAGGGCACCCCCTTGCAACTCAAAGCATTGTACGGAAACTTTACGACTCAGAGGAGGCCGCTTTCCACCCTATGCAAACATATATCCAGAAGCACGCAAAAATGCACCCAAAATATCTGGTTAATTGTTTACAGTGCTGATGTGTGGGTTTTGCAAGACCTCTGACCTCCTGGTCATGGAACTCTGCTTTCCCCTCGCGCAGCTCTGTCGTTGCGCCACTGTCCCTAGCACCTCTCTGGTCTCAGGTAGGTGTTCGAGACCCTCCCCCACCCACAGGCTCCTGCCTGCGCCTCATCCCTGGTGGTCCAGTGGGAGAGCCTTGCCTTTCTGCTGGTCCGCTCGGCCAGCCTTCTCTGTTTTCTGTTTCGGTCTTTCTTTTCTGTCTGTCTGGTTCTGTTTATTGTGCCTGTTCTCCGTCTATCTGTTGTTTTTTAATCTTTTTTCTTTTTATTGTGCCTTGTTGTGTCCTTTTTCCGTATTGTGTCCTTTGTGTCCGTTTTCTCTGCCCTTTTCCCGTCGCTGCTGCCCCCGTGCCCCCTCCTCCCCCTGCCGGTTTCCGCTCCCACTTCCCACTTGCGCTCCCTCCCCCGTTCCCTACTTAATGGCGGCCGCTGCGCGAACAGGTGCTGTAGCGCGGCGGGGCCTGGGTATTTAGGCCGCCGTAGCGCTTGAGAATAAGGACACGACACAGATGGTTTGGCTACTGTGCCCGGAAGACCCCGAGGGGTCTCCGGACGTTTATTTATCCCCTCGGGGCGAGCCCGCCCCAAGGGGTGTGTGGATGCGTGCAGATGGCAACAATGTAGTAGAGGGCCCGGGTGGCTCTCTACATCCCTCCTTTATTTCGGTTCCAGACCATCGCGCTCTCCCAGTTCATGGAGAAGTATATACAAAGTCTGGCCGTTGCTGACTTGGCGCCGGATTCGGCCGGAGACCATACTTCTGGCTCCGGACCCTACACCCAGCCGACACACTGGACGGGACACCCCCAGACGATCCTGCCTCCGGGTCCTGACTCGCCATCCGTGTAGGGTCAGCCCAGTCCTGGCTAACTGGCCGGGGTACCGCTGGTGGGTTACTCCCCATGCTGGGTGAAGAGGGAGGGGAGAAGCTTGGAAAAGAGTCTTGATCATCAGACGCTTCTTGATTCAGTACCCTCTTGGTGGTCTTCTTGAAACTGGACACATTTCTCGTGACTGACTGTTGTCCCTTGCTGGCAGTGACCATGGTCCCTTGAACACCTACCACGACCCATACTTCTGGCTCGTATGGTGTCCGGAACTTCCATCCAGGGTGTCGGTCTTTGATCACCACCTGGTCTCCCACTTTTAGCTGAGGTTCTTGTGCTTTCCTGGCTTCGCTGGCCTTTCGATTCGTTGTCTCCCTCCTTGCTTGGACGGCGCCATCATCCCGCCCCACGGGTACCCACGCCGGGGCTACCGGGATACTGTCTCGGGGAGCTCGTTTGAATAGTAAGTGGGCCGGAGCACACTTGGTGGTGCTGTGAGGGGTCTGTCGGTATGCGCCAAGGAACTGGTCGAGAGCTACTTCGGCGTTTTCTCCATTCTCGACAGCGATTCGCAAGGCACGGTTCAGTGTCCTCATCAGGCGTTCTACTTCCCCATTTGCCTGGGGCCACAGTGGAGTGATCTTCCGATGCCGAATCGCCTGGCTCTCAAGGTAGTCCTGAAACTCTCGGCCCTGGAACGGGGGTCCATTATCGGACTTAACCTCTTCCGGTAGTCCCATCATTGCGAAGGTCTTCTCCAGTACCTTCTTTACCTGGGGAAAAGCGGTCGACGACACCACCTCAACAATGGGGAACTTCGAGAACGAGTCAATCATGACCAGCATGTGACGTCCATCCGGGAAGCTCCCAAAGTCCAGGCTAAGGTGTGTCCAGGGAGCCAGAGTTGGTTCCTCCGTGATCACCGGTGCCGGTGCCGGATCTCCTCCGGTGATCGTGCATGCGTGGCACTGCCGAATCATCTCTTCTACCATGGAGTCCATCGCCGGGAACCAGACCTTATCTCTCAACCTGGCCTTGGTCTTCGCCATTCCCTGATGGCCGACATGAGCCAGGGTGAGGATCCGCTTCTGCAAACTCTCCGGGACCACGATCAGGTGCCCTCTCAAAACCACTCCTTCTCCCACACTGAGTTCGTTGCGGACATGCCATATCTGTTGGCGGGCATTGCTAACCTCCGGCCGGAGGACGCGGGTTCCATCCATGAAACGGGCCCATCCATTGTTCTCCAGTGCTCCTCTCACTCGGGAGAGAGTGTGGTCTTCCTGCGTGGCCTGGCCAATCTCTGCCAGGGTCATGGCCGTGGGACATGGCCGTGGGACACGCCCCTTGTGACACCATGTTAACGAAAGCTTCGGTGCTGCAGGCGTCCGCCGATGGGCCAGATTGCATTGTGGACTCCGGGTGACGGGACAGATAGTCGGCAGGGTTGTGGGCCCCGGGACGATAGACCACCTTGAAATTGTATGCTTGCAGCTGCACTGCCCATCGTTCGATCCTCGGTGGCGCTAGCCAGGATGAGCCTGCGAATAACGGGAGCAGCGGTTTGTGATCAGTTACGACGTGAAACTCCTGACCGCACAGATATAGGTGGAAGTGCTGACACGCCCATTTGATGGCCAACGCCTCCCTCTCAATTTGGGCATATCTGGTCTCGGTGTCCGTTAGAGCTTTGCTGGCGTATGCGACCGGCTTCCACACTTCTGAGCCATGTTCTTGAAGGAGGACTGCTCCTAGGCCCACTGGGCTAGCGTCGACGACCAGTTCCGTTCGTCTCCTCGGATGGAAGTAGGCCATTACCGTCTTGTCTAGCAGCCCTGCCTTGATGTCTTGAAATGCTTTGTTGGCCGCTGGCGTCCACTCCCACTTGTGATCATGGCGCGTAAGGACCCGTAGTGGCTCTGACATGGCTGCGAGATTGGGGATGAAGCGCCCGCAGTACGTGGACATGCCGAGGAAACTCCTCACCTCGGTAGGATTCCTGGGCGTACTGGCCGCTCGGATGGCTTCGGCCTTCTTCGGGTCCACCAGGAGCCCTTCTCGGGTGAACGTGTATCCGAAGAAGTCAACACTCTCCTGATAAAACATACACTTGGACTTGTGCAGAGTCAGCCCGCAGTCTGTCAGCCTCTTTAGAGTGGCCCGGAGGTGAGAGTGGTGTTCCTCTAGGGTGTTGGAGAACACCAGTATATCGTCACTGAGGTTGATCACCCCTGGCAGCCCCGACAGTGCTTCTCTGATGGCATTCTGGAAGACCTCGGCGGCTGATGACACTCCGAAGCTGAGCCTTTTGTACCTGCGGAGACCAACATGCGTCGAGAAGGTGGTGATATACCTACTCTCGGGCTCCAGCTCTAGTTGATGGTATCCGGCGTTCAGGTCTAGCTTGGAGAACCACTTCGCCCCGTTGAGGTCCGCCACAATGTCGTCCATTGTAGGGGTGATGTGACGTTCCCTCTTCACCGCAGTATTTGGCAGCCTCATGTCAACGCAGAGGCGAATGGCTCTGGGTTGTTTGGGTTTGGGCGCCACGACCAGCGGGGACACCCATGGGGTGGGGCCAGAGACCTTCTCAATTACATCCAGCTCTTCGAGCTTCCTCAGCTCCTCCTCCACTTACGGGCGTAGGTTGAAGGGCACCCGCCGGTGCCTGAGGGCCACGGGTCGCACCTCGGGGTCAATATGGAGCTTGAACCTCTTGCCCTTGAGCTTCCCCAGTCCTTGGAAGAGACCCGGAAACTCCCTCAGCATCGCTTCCGCGTGGGAGTCATGGATCTGGTTGGCGAAGAAGACAAGTCCTAGGTCTTCGGCCGTGTGACAGCTGAGTAGGGTTCCTTTCCTGCCCTCTGTGACGTGGAACCTCGTTGTGGTGACATGGCTTCCGCTGGCAACGGTGGTCTGGATTACACCACGGAGAGGAAGAGGGTCAGTTCCTCCATACGTGTAGATCCGGGCTGCAGACGGTGCTAGTGGGGGTCGCGGTGACAGGCGGTCATACTGTTCCGAATCCATCACATTGACGGACGCACCAGTGTCAATGAGGGCCCGTACATCAGTGCCCTCGACGGAGACGGAGCACATGGGAGGTGGCCTTCGACGAGTGCTTGTCCTGCTGACGTACGATACCACGAACACCTCTTCGTCCTCATCCTCATACACCGGGCGTCGTTCCTGTAATTGGTCATCCGATATTGGTGGCATTTCATCCAGGGAGAGCTGGCGAATCCGTTGGGGCATGCTCCTGGATCTCGACGATGTCTGTCTGAATCGCCCCCCGCGGCACACTTTGGCATAGTGATTTAACTTCCTGCAGCGGGAGCACGCCTTCCCCTTCGCCCCGCAGACGGCCGTCACGGGGTGATCTTCACCGCAGTACCCACACGGTCCACCTGACTGTGGTCTGGGTGCCTGGCGAGGTGCAGTGGGGCGTCTCTGGATGGCGTCCACTTTTTCCTCTTTGATCGGCGGGTGTCTGGGCGCATGTGAGGCGGCAACCGGGGTGTGTAAAGCGGCTTCCATCTCCTCCGCTCTGACGTCCGACAGTTCGTGAGAGCGGGCCAGTACCAGGATCTCGTCCAGCGAGATCCCTGGTTGGCGAAGGATCAGCTTACGCAGGAGCTTGGAGCGGCAACCCAGGATGATTTGATCACGGATTTCGTCCCGCTGGTCCGCGAAGGGGCACGTGCTAGCCAGCCGGCGTAGACGTGCGTAAAACATATCGACGGACTCCGAATCGGTCTGCCACGCCCTTTTGAACTTGAACTTCTCGAAGTCGTGGTTGAGTTGAGGGTCAAAATGTCTATTGAGCGCGGCGGCCGCCGCCTCGTAGTCGTCGTCTTCTCCAGTGTTGGGAAGTGTCTCAAATAGGTCATAAATCTCCGCACCCCCTTAATAGATGAGGAGTGACCGTCTTACAGTGCCATCTGTTTCCCTTGTCCCCTTGAAGTAGTGGTTGAGTCTCCCAACCCAAGCCTTCCATCGGGGTGCGGCAGTGGCGGGGTCCGAGGCCTCACTGAAAGGGGGTAGGGGTGCAATGGCGGTGTGGGTGTGCACCGGTGGGGGCTGATTAGCGCCAACGACTGGGTTATGCCCTCCGTCTTGCTGGACGGCAGCACCGGCCGCCGGGGTGTTGCTCATAGCGGCCGTGTGGCGGAGCGTGGTTGCAGGGGCGTGATCTTGGCGCAGGTCACTTTGCGTCTTCGAGTGGATGAGGTCTATTATCTTTCCCAGTCGCAGCGCAGTCCAGCCAGTGGTTCCTGCCTTGGGTACCTCCGACCACCCAACTCCTCCTCTGCGCCCTCCAAGGATCGCCTGGTCCCCACGTGCAGGAATGTACAGAGTCCTCCTTGCAAGACCCGGGGTCGACAGCCAGCTGTTCCTCAGGGGCCCTGCAGGGGGCGCGCAGCACCGGGTACAGGCAGCAGAAAAGGCAGCACACTCTTGGGGCCTCGCAGTTCCGATGCGGGCCGGCGGGTGCAGATACCGCAGATGGGCCCTGAGGGGCGCGTGCCGACGTGGGCGTGAGAGGAGAGCAGGCAGGACACCGCAAGGCGTTAGGAGCGCCCCTGCACTTACCCGCACGAAGCAGGCCGCTTGATGGCGCCGCCGGCTGAACACGCTCCCGTGAGGCAGGGAGGCGCGTGGGCGGGCGCCGGCCAGATCGTCGCTGAGGCGGGCAGGCTACGTCACAGGCAGAGGCCACAGGCGAGGGGGCACCAGGAGCAGGCTGTCGGTTGGTGGACTGGAGCGGCACAGGTGAGCACCGCACGCTCCGGTTGGGAAGCAGAGCAGCGCGGGTGGGCTCCGCACGCTCCCAGCAAGGCTCCGCAGGGTAGGCCAGCACGCGAGGGGTGCTACCGGCCTCGTCGCCAATGTAGCGCGGCGGGGCCTGGGTATTTAGGCCGCCGTAGCGCTTGAGAATAAGGACACGACACAGATGGTTTGGCTACTGTGCCCGGAAGACCCCGAGCGGTCTCCGGACGTTTATTTATCCCCTCGGGGTGAGCCCGCCCCAAGGGGTGTGTGGATGCGTGCAGATGGCAACAATGTAGTAGAGGGCCCGGGTGGCTCTCTACAGGTGCCACTGTACCAGTCGTCCCGTGCTAAAACCGGCCCTGCATGACAGTCCCTGCAAAATGACCGAAACAATGGCTCCTACACACAAGGAGAAAAGGTCTTGTACTTCGTACTATTGCTTTTTACCTTTTCATGTACTCCTGCTTTGAACAGTTAATAGTAAAATACAAAACAAAATGCAGCGTTCAAGAAAAAAAGACATGAAACCATCCGCGGATTCAACTTTATGGAAAGTGCATATACTAAACCAGCATTCAGCATAGAGAACCCAACCAGGAAGCGCGTCTCGAATTATGACTCTCACTTGCAAAGGGCAGTGTCCAACATTCAAGAGCAGTAAAACACCCAAGTGGGAGCCATGTGACGTAAGCGTCACGTTCTACCCCTAATTAACAAGTATTGAAATAGGGGTAGTGCTGTGGTGAGAAGGCAGGGATAATCTTGTAGGGATTCATTAGAAGTTATCGAAAACCTGCCTTTCTTCTGACCATTGCATAAAGGAGCAAGAAGAATTTGGATCAGACCATTTGCTTAAACCTCGGCATTTGGCATTATCCAACGGCCTCTAGGATACTCCAGACAAACACTAATCGGGTTATTGTACACACTGTAAGCCGATATCTTCATGCCGTCTGGCTAGTAAGGAAGCGGATGGGGAATTCCTTATGAAACAAAAATTTGTAGCGAACCTTATTTGTATTTTAGATATTAGTAAAGGTTGTGTTTATTTGAATTTGTGCAACATTCACAACATTTCTACAATTTTGTTTTTATTGATAGTAATGGCCATTTACGCTTATACATACTCTAAATTGATTTTATTGCTTTAAAAATGATTCAAATGTTCAATAAGATGGGTTTTATTCTGTAAAGTGTAATTTCTTCTTATCAAAATGTTTGATACTATGAACCTTTTGCACATGCTAGGTGATTACTTTGTAATGTACATCTTGAAATTATGAGTAAGATTTATTTTTTATGCTTATTGTCTTTGTTATTGTATGTATGCATGTGTTTTATGGGGTGATAATCCCAAAATGAACACTAGGAATTGAAATAAAACAAAAATAAAAAATCTCCTTTTAAAAGTTAGTGAGATTGATGATTTGGGTGTGTGCTTATCCCTTTTCACATGACACAGTGAATCCCAGTTTTTCTGCATGTAATTAACAATTTCTACAACTGGCTTGGTACAACACTTTGACAATCACAAATTCCCATAATTCTGTCGTTCCAGATTGCGGACTGAAATCTCCAAGTCTGATATGTTAGGGCAACATGAAAAATAATAGAGGTTCGTAGTCGGAGGGAGCATGCGCAGTAGATACTTACCTAACGATCCGTTCATATGATGTGGCTCCATGGCTCCCATTCCTCCCATTGGGCCGTCGGGGCCAGGGCCCATGGGGAACTGCAAGAGAAGGCGCCAGGTTAGGATTCACAACAAGCATCGCGCAGAGCCAGAGCAGCACGCGCGCAAGCTTCTCATTTCCATATTAAGCGGCCGCTCTTGCTGCCAGTTTTCTAATTGCAGCAGCGAGCGGTATGCGGGGTGCCTCGCAGATGATTGCTTTGCCGGCACTCTTAAAAACCTGTTGGGCAATCCGTTCTGAGATGTACGTCTACCGGGACATTCGTTGCATTAAGCCGAGAAGACATTATGGGCTCAGCGCATGACACCCTTGTATTCAGATCACAGTAACTCCTAATTGTCAATAAGAGGAATACGGGTACCCGGGATGGAATGCTGTGATTCGGTCAATCAATTAGAACAGGACATTAACAATGGTTATTTGGGTGCATACTAGGGCCATGGGCATGAAGCGGGCAGAGACAGTGGGTGTGTTTATTTGCCTGTATTGGACGAGAATAGAGGGACGGATGGCAACAGCCTCATCTTCCACTTGCTTATGGATGTTAACAGATCTTAATTACTCTTCTCATTTTAGGTCCTTATTTCAGGTCCATAATTACAGGGTGGGCAATTGACAGTAGTTAACATACTCTGCAAAGGGCAATAATGCTTAATAAACATAAATGTCATGCAAAAGGGTCTCTCACAAAATGTCCTCCATCTTATTGCAGTGTAGCAAGTTTTAACTGTTGCTCGAGGCAATATACAGATTGTACATGGCTGCAAGCAATGTTTATTTCGGAACTTTCATTGCATAAAACCATTCATGCTAACAAGTGGTGTAAAGCTGGGCTGTTCTGTCAATGGACTGGCCAAAGTAAAGAGGCTATTTTATTTAAAGCGGGTTGGGATAATAACCAGTCAACCAACTCGTCTAATGTCGAGCTAGAATGGCGGTATGCACATTGAAAACAAGAGGCAATTCAGAGATAAGTGCTAGTGCAAGTAATATAGCTCATTCATAATGTAGAGTTAATCAAATGTCTTGAAAGTCAGATCAAAGGAGTTAAAAAGGTTAACAAATAAAAGTGCACACCCAGTGCTGTCAGCTATGTTGTGCAAAAGGTAGGCGGGTCTTTGTGCTGGACTGACGGGTGAGAGGGAGCTGCTGTGCTCAATATAAACTGGCATAAAACTGGCCAATCCGCTCACCGCCACTTAACACGTTTGGTCCTTTTCTTTTCTCAACAACCCTACTGCAAGTAAATAGTTGCCTAAGGTAGCCACCGTGTAAGTAGATGTGTCTCCATTCAACACCCTTAAAGCTTCCTGGTGGCGTCTAATGCCTAACTGATTACACAGCAGGCGAATCCATTTACTACTGGGCTTAATGTAGGCAGGACTACTAAGGGGGATTAACTAACTGTTGAGTGATAGGCAATAACGTTTGCCTTTTCAAGCAGTATTACTTCCCTCGTACTTTTAATCTTGTATACACACCTAATCATGCGCTCACCTTAGCTGAATTATGCCCATTCATTTCTGAACTTAAGAGATACAGAGTAGCAAGAATTCAGAGTCGTATACCAAGCGTGGGTACATTTTGTCTTGCATTGCACTGTACTATAGATTTGTATAGTGCTTTCTACCTATGATGAGGCCTCAAAGCAGTTTGGGTTGGTTGAGTTATAGGATCCACTGTCTGCTTGGCAAGATTGGTAGCAAATGGGTTTATAGTGTGCCTATGCGGAGGGCACTGGGGGTCATGCGTGAAGTTCATAGGGTTGTGACAATCATGCTGCAGTAAACGTGTAGATGCACTTCAGTATGGAGCGAGCCGTAGAGATGCAAGAGTCTCGATTGCAGATATTCATAACTGGATTCATGTAGTTGGGTAACAGGCTTCTTCCGATGCTAGGCTTGGTGGGTAAGGTGTGGGTTTTTAATATGGGAAGCGTCAGGTGTCAATGTGTGAGGTTTGTCATGGCTAAGGGTTATAGAGTCATGACTTCAGAAGAGCACACTGAGTACAGTTCACAGGTTAAGGTGTCATGGTCAGAAGTATGTACACCACAATACGTTCGCAGCCCACTATCATCTTGGGATTCTGTGGCGTACACAGACACAAATTCTGTTGCATCGACTTCTGAGCATATTCGTAAAGCTTTTTCTATGCACGTTTCCCACACACTGTGAAGAAATCCTATTATGGTATGGCCAAATCACATACAAAGCCACAAACATTTAAGTTGTAATTGCGTAGAACGATACCGGTGAAATATATATGCGTATTAAAGCAACAACGGCAATGTGTAAGCAGTGGTAAGTTGTGAGTAAGTAAAACTAAGTGGCAAGTGGTAGGCATTCATTCGGGGTATAAAAATGAAAAACATGGGGTGGCAGGGCTGTAGCCATGGACATGGTATCCAAAATTCATAACCCCTAAACCATGGTTTTCACAAGTACACACAAGAGACGGATGAAGATGAAACAAGTCCGAAGTAAAGTTTTGAAGAATTTGGAGACAGTTGTATAATAGGAGAGGATACTAAGAAGGAGGAAACCACACTATTCAGATCTTGTGTAAAGAGATGCGTAGAGTGAAGAGTAGGCTGGGTGTGTTATTTAAACGAATGGTAAAACCTGCCTAAATTTCAAAACGACCAACAAATATTCAAATAATTTAAACTGAAAATCATAGGTAAATTAACCTCATACATATTTATTGTCGATATCCTGCAAAGCGGACTGGATTTTACTCATCAGTGGGACAACGAGCGTGAGCCTTCTTAATGGAAAGAGTCCGCTTGGAATTGACTAGCAGCTGCATACACGGCTTAGGCGGTATAGAAAAGGTAAATAATCTCAACAATGACGACAAATTTCCACAAGCCGAATGAGATTCCGATGTGTGATAGAGACATCGGAAACATTTTGCGAAAAGTCACCTCTGGACTTCCAAAAAGCATTACGATGCCCAACTAGTGACGGGTTATGCCTGATACTAGCGCGCTCTAACAGTAATTAAAGTAAAGTAACAATGTTATTTGTGACATGACATCCTCCAGCCTACTCAGCAATTTACACTGTAGGAACTTACATTTGGTCGATTTCCACCGGGTCCTATAGGGTTCATCATTGTGTACATATTTTCACTGGAGTTGGTAGAATCTGCAAATAAAAGACAATTCACAGTGAGTTAAATTGTTGGTGACAGACAATTAGTATAATGCCATTCTTATGTCTTTGACCACCATCTCTAGCAGCTATTGTGTATAGTGGGAGTATACAAAAGCATGCATAGCGTAACCTATCATAGCATAGTGTGTAACAACTAAATGTACCTGAACGTAACAATGTAATGCACCAACATATTTTCAATTACAGATTTCTAAAGAAGTAGGTGCATGCAAAGCAGACACAATTGCCATCAACAAGTTTTGCAATTTTTTTTTAGTTCATCAATTTAAAGAGCTTGACAATGCAGATTATGTTAAATAAAATTGAGGATAAAAACACTTAAAAAAATTAAATTATGTAGGAGAAAACCCAGAAACTTTTCCAGAAATTAACATTTTTGCAGTGGAAACATTTTTGTGGAATTTTACCCATAGCCTGATGCCTGTCACATTTCCTCCAAAATGCAATTCATAATGAGTCACAAAACCACTTTTGTGGGAAAGAAAGAGTTTCAGACTCACAAAAAGATGTTAGTACATCACAAAAAACTTGTTTGGCACAGCAATTGTTTTTAAAAACGGGAATGGGAAGTCCTAAAGTGTCCAACGACAAACACCGAGAGGGATCGACCTATGGCTTGGTGTAAACCTGTCCAAAACCGAAGGCAGAAAAAAAGGCAATTTAACAATGGAGCCGATGCCCATGCGCATTAACAAGCATAGAAGGAGTCACTATACCTCCTGACCTGAAACACTTCTTTGAAGAAAAATATGTTCACACGTCTGAGTCCAACACTAGATGGCAGGAGTATGCAAAGCATGTGTATCTAGAGCAACACATGCCACAAACCACCTGTTCGGCACAACCCTTGTGCTTTTGCAAAGCGCAGGATTTTTCTACTTCAAATGTTTTTTGTACATCAGCTCCATCAGGGCCGGTCTGGCCGTAGCGGGCACCAGGCGTTTCCCGGGTGGGCTGCCAGGGTGGGGGCTGGTTTTGGGCCCCTGGGGTGCCGTTTTGTTCATGGGGCCGATTTTGCAGCATAGCTGCAATATCGGCCCCCTGTAACAAAATCGGCCGAAACCGGCTCTAGCAAACAGCTCGCCCGCACCGACCCCCCCCCCCCCCACCACCACCCACCCGGGGGGCTGGCCGAGCAGAGGGCCAGGGCCGGTTTCGGTTCCCAATCCAGCACCTGAGCTCCATAGGGGTGCTGTTTTCCAAAAACTGGTACTTTTTTCACTTTCGTGTTTCTGCAACATCAGCTCCAGAAAAGATTGCAATTTAATGCCAAGTTTAAAAATTGTGTCTGTTTTCACGAACGAAAATGTCTCATGTCCTGTTTCTTTGGTGCTTCCCTTCTCAGGAGTACAATCTGATGTCTCGTGCTGGGATAAGGGAAAAAATGTTTGGAATGGGAAGTTTCAGAGCAGGAAAATTGAGGGCCACAGGTGCGTGTGCCGGCATACTTT
This sequence comes from Calotriton arnoldi, assembly GCA_963921515.1. Classification (NCBI taxonomy): domain Eukaryota; kingdom Metazoa; phylum Chordata; class Amphibia; order Caudata; family Salamandridae; genus Calotriton; species Calotriton arnoldi. The sequence goes on along the minus strand of CAWUFW010003896.1, from coordinate 1,297,048 downwards.
ACCTGTGCCTGAAGGGAGAAGCTAATTTGCTATACCTGAGTAAGTCTTTCTTCCTTCATTGAGGTCCCAAGTGGCCGAAACAGGAATCTGTGTTCCCTGATCTTTTCACACACATATCCACCTTATAGAAGTAGGCGGAAATAGGCCAGGAAATTGGGCCAGAATCTGGGAAAACATGTGGAAAATGGTGCGGATAATACTTTTTGCTTCCAAAATGCTCCCTACTAGAAATGTGAAAATTCGGAATCATCCATTAAAGGTGCAGTCGTATGTGATAAAGTACTCCCGCAACTTGTTACCAAGCCACCTTGAATTGGGCCTTTAGTGTCATTATCATGATTGCAACACTGGAGACGAGGATGCATTTCACTCCTGACAGCCTCAGACCGTCTTCCAACTGGCGGGTTTGTTTCATCACATGCTCTCAATCTCTCCAAGCATTGCCACAATTCTACCTTTGATAGTCAGGATTCGGTGCTGGAGCTGCCATTAATAAGGTATAAACACCAAGTCATGGGTTCACCTTAGATTACTTTTGAACATTTAATTTTTTATCTTAAGGGATACAAGAATTCAGAGGCATACATCAACAGTGTGTCTATTATCTTGTGTTACATAGTATTTGTGGCATTTGTGTAGCGGTTTCTAACTATGCTGAGGTTCTAAAACACTTCAGGGTAGTTGAGCAGGAGGCTACAATGTTTGTTGTGCAAGACTGGTAGCAAATGGGTTCTTAGGGTGGCCTATGTGGAAAGCTTTGGGGGTCAAGCATGAAGTTCATAGGGTTGCGACAATTGTGTTGCAGTGAACGTGTAGGCCATGGACGTCATTTGGAGGTAGTAAGGGGTCGCAGCTGCGACCTCTAGCTTGCTTCCTGCTCCTCCTGGCACTTCCTTTGCGACCCCTGGCCTCAGAGGAGGCAGAAGTTTTGCCCTCTTTGAGGCCAGGGGTCGCAAAGGAAGTGCGAGGAGTAGCAGGGAGCAAGCTAGAGGTCTCAGCTGCGACCCCAGACTACCCCAAATGACGTCCATGGTGTAGGCTGCTCTCACGTATGGGGTGAAGCACAGAGACGCGAGAGAGAGAGTCTTGATTGCAGATACTTGTAATTTCTTAGCACCAAAGCAAAATGACTAGGGACTACACCAGTATTCTCAGCAGAAAACTTAACATGCACTGCCTCACAACTTCCTCCTCTGTGCATGACCATCCACAGCAGGATACACCACCACCTCGGTCAAGCCTGCAGTGCCATTTCAGTTACTTTACAAAGGATGCAAACTGAACTTTAAATCAGTTGCAGTTTCTTCAGCATCACAGTGAAGGAACTATTTCAAGATGGCTGCCACGGTGCCAAAGAAGTGCTAAAAGTAAAAAAAAAATTCAAAATAACTCATATGCTTAATATTTACGCCTGTGTAAACAAAACAGGCGTACTTTCAGTGTATGCATACATATAATGCAAAGTGCTTTTGCAGTCTAAAAGCTTTTTTAGTGCTTATCTACAGGTAAACTTTTCACTCTCAATGGAGAAATCCCTTCTTCCCAAATTCCCCACTAATACAGGGAGTGTTCCATCCCCATCCTAACATTGGATAGGACTTACTTCTGCCGTTGACAGGAGTGCATTTCTGACATTGACCATAATGGGAATGTACCTGACAAATATTTTTGAAACATACTAGTTTGAGGGTGTTGGCTACTTAGGCAGGCAGGTATCCAGTCCTGGCATGCCCATACCTTGCCACTGGGAGCAGAATTACATCACATTAGTGTCAGCAACTCTACATAGTGGCATAAATTCACATTTTGTGAAAACCAAATGGAAGTTTACACTTGTAAGTTAAGGTATTTGCACTCCTAAGTTGAACTGAGCCATTATGTCTAAGCCATTTCCTATGTCATAGACTATAAACTATAAGTAACAGAGGTGACAGCAGTACAAGCCTGTCCAACAGCACAAAGATGTGCCACAGCCAGTCAAGGCTCCTTACCAGTACCAGACACAAATTGTCTCTCTTCATAGACCTTGATTCCCAGCATCTCTTTGGGGCCTCAATGGGCAGCAGGAAGTAAGTACTCTGTGCACAGGCATTGACAGCACCCTTCAACAAATTTCTGCAAAGATCTACACAACTGGAAATAAACTTTTAAAAAAGTGACCTACAGAGTACCACAGCAGTTGGAAGAAGACACTGATGGTTTCCACCAATAAGCACTTGAGTAACGTTAGACTAGCAGGCTTGCTCGACCTGCAGCATTCCAAGTTCACCCCCAAGGCGCTGATTAACTCGTTGAATGTCAGCACCTCAACAGTGTATTCCACTTTTTAAAATATAGCCCGCAGTTTAGTGCTTTCACCAGTGCTCACAACACTGCTTGTGAGCAGGGGGGTTGAGTTAGAGGTGTGGGTGTAGAAGGCCATCTTTGGGGGAAGAATACTCATACTTTAGTCCCATATCAGCATAAAAGACTGGCAGGAACAGCTGTTTGGCAGAGAAACAATTGCTACACTCCAATGGCATCAGGGATGATGGCGCCTGTTTCTGCATTGGCCATATTTGTCTCCTTTCACCGAACATCCAGCCTGACCTACTTTTTCAAGCATCCCCGAGATGATTGTGCTGCTCACTCAGAAGACAAAGAGGGGAACGAGGGAAGTTATAGAACGGCAGAGAACTTTTCCCTCAGTTTGGTAATGGCTGGCTGACCTCCAGGTAGCACTGCGGCGTGGGCTGACGCAAGCTGTCGTGATGCCTTTGTTTACTTGTCGGGCCTTCTCCTTGGCCCCTTAAGATTTCGTTCTCATTTCAAGTACCATTCGCAGACTCCAAAGAAACATGTCTTTTGAGGGTTTTGCAGAAAGAAAAAAAACACAATTTCTGCCCGTCAGGCAAAGCACTTCAGAGTAACTAGGGAAACCAGACACAACGGAGAGGAAACCACGTCACAGGCGGAATAAAACATGCTCAATACCATCTGCGTCCGCGTGTGTGCGGAGGTAAGTGGCCTTTGAGTGTCATACGTGCCAGCGGCTTCCAATGTCACAAGCATCCCAGCCATGCTTTTAGCAGGTATCAAGTACTCGGGATAAGCACAGATGGGGTAAGTTAGGGTATCATAGAGCAGTTCAAGGGGTCGCAAACAGACACTGCCCCAGCAGCCCTTACGCGCACACCAGTATCAAGCTCCTGTAACCCCGCCGAGTCAAGAAGAAAAACTCATGTTAGTTATTGCGCTGTAAAGTACGTACCTCCTGGACTAGGCATGATGGGCGTTCCTGGTGGACCTCCGCCCCCGGGCGGACCCTAAAAATCAAAAACAAAATTATAAACTTACTGAACCCACTGTTAAGAATATCCATAAACTGAATCCTATTTCTGCCATGCCTTGCAAGAAATATTATATACAAAAAATACAGCGAGTACAATTCGGCTGGAATCAATCCACAATCGCATTTCCATACAAGACATCTGGATTTCTCTGTGAGAGCACTCAGTGGTGGTGTCTGGCCAAAACAGCAATGGAACTTAAAAGGCCTGGAAGTGAAGGTGATGTGAAGCACCCAACAGTGAGAAGAAGAGAGCTCGCTGATGGTATCATGGGCTCCAAAGTGGGAAGACGTAGTGACTGTGTGGTCCATGTCTGAAGCTAAAGACTAGATTCTTACAATAGTTAATGGCTATTCTGTTTCCAGGTAATTGTGGTGGTCATTACCACCAAGTAGACTGGCAAAGATGTGTTTTTAAGCCGTACATGACATTCAACTGAAATATTTCCTTATTCGTTTAGTCTGAGTTCTTGACAACCGCTTTTCTAAAACTGAACATCTTCTGCAGACGCCATGCCACGTGGTACTAACCATCAGTGTACCAACCTGAACCCTGTGGTGTGTTCCCAGTGATGTACATGTGTTGCAGGTGCAATGCATGTACATCACTATATATGGTGGAGCACACGACTAACAATAGAGGTGCAGGTCTAAAAAGACCTACTATCTGCATAGAGCTTCTTTCTCATTCACCCGCAGACTAGAGACCGGGAAGGTAATGCGAGGTGAACCACACTTTGTTTTGATGTCTAACCCTGCTGTGAAAGGGCCAACGCTACAAGGGGTGACTTGTTCGGGCCTCCATTTTGATCTCTGCTTCCATTCGTAGGCTGAGGACACCTCTTTCTTCAATGTATTTTTTGTACAGTGCTTAAACTGTGCGGTGCACAAGTGCTTGTGAACAGTAAGCTAATGATTCCACCTGTCGCAATGAAAATTCATGCTTATAGAGTTGTCTAAAACACAGAAAATGTTTTTTCTATTTGTAATGCTTCACGTAATATTCAGAAAGTGGACAGAGCTGGTGAATCTCAAAGTATCTAATGTGGCGCAGGAATGTGGTCCTGCTTTTAAAAAAATTGTTTTTAATGTATTGTAGTATTCACCACCACATGGGTCCGATAATGATCCAACAAGAAACTTCCTAAAGTGCCTTGGGATATCGAATAGAAGACAATTTAGGTTTATATCAGGTAGAAAATGGGAAAATCGAACAGAAACGGGGTGGTCTCTTCATAGCACATATTACAATATTCCATACAACGGCGCAGAGAGCCAGCAATTTAACGAAAACCAAAAACAACAAAGAGAAACTTACCACATAATTTCCCGGAGATGACGACGAATAAGCTATCTAGAATTTAAAAAAGCAATAAAGATAAGATTACGAGAATGTAAAACATGAACCCTGCTAATACCTTTTGACACAGATCAGCAATCCAAGGATCCACACCGGTTTTGTGTTCTCCCAAAAAGTATTTAATCTTAATATTTAGTCGGTTAGAGCTAGGCATTAACTTGTGTGAGGGATACTTAAGAAGACCACTTGAAGGAATTTGTTTCTAGTGCCATAACCACCATTATATGGAAAGATTTGGATCACATATCAAGAGAATTTTCTGTTTAAATCCTTACAAATATGATTTTTAAATAAAAATAGGCAAAACAAGAGACGCTCTAGACTGCGGGAAGAAAAACAGAGCTCCTATTATGGATTGTAGGATGCACACATTTTGAAAAGAAATGAAACTCAGTCTAAGAGTGTCCACATGAAGGTCAGTTCACACACTTCGAACAGCTCTGACCCACCGGTGATCCACAGCTTCTTTATGAACGATGTTAGTAGCCACAGAGGGAAGTAGTCTAGGCCGCTGACAGCTCCCCTAGGTTTCCCCAGAAGGGAAATGTTTTATTTCAAAGCTTCACCAGCTCAGTTTCCCGTTTGGGAATGCAATTGCGGGGGGAAAGCCCCCATGACTGTGTTTGTAGCCAATCGCATCAAGCCACCTTCCCAATATTTGATCATTCTGCTACCCACTCTGACTGCAGAAGCTGTAAGGCAACCTATTTATTCTTGGTTGCAAATTGTGCACTGCATTTTTGTGACATTGGTTTCATTTTGAGATGGGACACATCTCAAAATAAAACCCTGGTCACAAAAAGTTAATGCACAATTTGCAACCGTGGTTTAGTACACCTGGCATTATAGCTTAACCATAAAAGAGCTAACCAGAGGAAAGTGAAAAGCTTCCTCTCTTACACAATCTGACATCATTAACAATAAATTGTCCCTTGGTTTGACATTTGATTGGGTTGTAAAACCTACTCTGATATCAGTCTCTTGATGCCGCTTGAACAATGTAGTTGCTAGCCAGCAACACATGTAAACATATCAATTGACCAGGAATCAGAAGTATTTAATTGACTTTTATGGTGATGTCTAGTGAATATTCTGTTGAGGTCCTAACATTTGCAATATTGTAGGGCTGGACACATCACCAAGGAAATAGGGCATCCCTAAAATAGCATTTGGTGTTACATTTCTAGCAGCTGGGTTATGTGGCGTACAATTGTTTTCCAGTGAATGAGTAAAATAAAAGTGAAATAACCACTTACAGAGCATCATATTATCTGCCAGACAAAATAAAGCACCCCTAGTCAAAAGGGTGCCCAATGCAGGCCTGAGAGGGCTGGATCCATGCCATATTGTCAGGATAACCTTGGCCTAGTTAAATTACTCCTATTTAGATTCTGAAATGAATCAGGTCTTCCTGGGCCTACGTTTGATACACCTGATTTATAAGGTCATACAATACAGCATGTTTATTTCTGTGTATTTTGTAGATAACCACAAATAAGACATACATCGGTACTTCAGATGAGAGAAATACAGATGTATTTGAGGTGAAAAGGTCATTTTATTTTAGAAATAAAATTGTGAGTATAGTTAGGGTTACTGGCCATGAACATGGGGAAAATCAACGTTGTTTTGGGAATAGTGCTGGAGAAGGAAGGACTACAGATTGCAATTCACATCACATGGAACATCGTTCAAAGACAACAGTAAAAGGACTCACCGAGTTAGCGTTGGGGTTCGGCCAGGGGCCCCTTCCTCCTGGTCCCCTGAAACAGACAGAAACAAGGCATTTTACCAACATCCATTTAGCCGTAAGACTAGTTCCTTGACATACCCATCAGTATATATAACTAATTAGGTCCTGGCCAAAACACGGTGAGAGATTATGGGCACGGCCACTGGAATTAGGAGATTCTGCAGCGTTTGCCGCATAATTATGGATTTACTGGAATTGCCACATAAGCCACAATTTGCTGCATCAATTGCAGACTTGAAAAAAAATACATTGCGTGCTCAAATGGCATAGCTGCCAAGCTTCTCAGGTCAGTGTGTGATGTGCTGCTTCAGTCCAGGTTTTTTCCTTTGGATTCTGGGACTTGTAGTCTTGCTTTATAATGGCATAAACAAGAAATTTGTTTCTCAGTTGCTGCCAAATTTCTGTGGCCATGGCCATATGGCACGGATGAGCGATATTGGTCCAGCCAGTTCAGATTTTTGGGATAACCACATATATTGTACCTTAATAGGAGTCATTTGTGTACCCCCTGAGTTCGCCGTGAAATTACTTCTACAAGGACTTCTCAAGTGTTCTGACTATATCATTGTGTCTAACTGACATTCAAGTGTGTGTTCTTGAGCAATTCATGTCCCTAAAACTCTTCATTGTGTTATGAGCAGCCCAACTGTGAGGGAAAGTCATTTTTTGTAGCGCACTTCATACAGGAGCACAACAGGAGTTCATAAAGAAATTACAAGATCTTTCGCCTTGATCCCAAGTAGAATCCAGGACAAACATAGAAGACTTGAAAACAACATGGATGAGCGAAACACGTCGGCCGAGGGCATGAAAGAGAAACAATTTCTACAATGTGTTGACATTGTTGTACAAACATCATTTTTAAACAAAATATTGTTACAAATCCTAGAGAAAAGGCCCAGCTGATATTTTCTAACCACTCGATGTCACTATTTGCATTTAAGGATGCACTGTGACGATTTGTGAAATACTCAAAGGAGTGGGAGCCCAAATTCTCTACAAGAGAGAACTTCACAGCTCCGCAAATTGTGGATTTGTTCATTTATTCCCAGGCTGAATTTGTGAACTCACTCAGCAATTGATTGAAAAACCACAACAATACGCGAAACATAAGTGGCAGAAATATTTCTTACAGTTGTGAAATTGCTCACAAACAGCGAATTCAGCGCCAGAATGTGCCTCATGGCGCCAGTGCGCTTAATATACAAAAATATCTAAATCTATCAAGAGTGTTTAGGTTATTTGTGTAAAACTGAAATGTAGCCAGATTTGCATGTTCACAAAAAATGGCCTTAACTGTAAATGAATAGCGAAACCTCGAGCGACGTCAGAAAATACGTTTTTATCAGCGTCTGTTCAGACACATCACAGATTCATAACACCTTAACAATTTATAACTGAATAACAGATAAGTTGCCCAAAATAATCTTACATGTTCATTCCTGGCATGCCTGGACCACCTAAGGAGTTTGGGGGCGGTCTCATTCCACTGCCGTAATTCTGAAACAAGAAAATAGGATCACAGTGTGAGGTGGGACCAGGTGCTGCGACGATGAAAAGGAGCCCATCGGGACTTTTATCACATGTGAAACACCCCTTAACAAGACATCAGCTAAAATATGAACATGACCCCGCTAGGCACCCAAGGGTGCTAGTAAGAGGCTGACAGACAGCTTGTTTTCTCCCTTGGGAGGGCTGGTCCATGTTGACCGTCAAGGGTTAACTAGGGCATTTAGTGTAAAGCCAAACCTGGCTTTAGTTTCCAGATTTAATTTTGTCCAACCGTATCGAACTCTTTTTTCTAAGCTTTGGGTTTCCAAGCCTGGCATAGACTATATTGCAGTTTCTTTGCACATACCTCTGTTCCACAATGTCCTTGCGCTCTCCGGTTATACATTATAAGCAAAAGTTGAAACACGGTCCGCCAGATGACCTTATACCACTTGTCTTGCATATACCAAACTAAAGACCCTTCGTAATGTATCAACAAAAATTTTAATCCAATCATTGCAAGTTCTGTGCCAGGAAAAGAACATCTAAGTTCCAAACATTATATTTAGATCAATGTTTTACAAGCCCTTTCTACAATTTCTGGTAAAAGCATGTCCACCATTGCCTCCTATCTCAAGTTTTTAGGCACTTGTTAACAGGGCTCTTTTGCACCTCTGAATGTACGGCTACTTACTTGAGGTCCCATTCCCGCCATCCCCCTCGGTGGATTCATCCTCTGCATTGGTCCACCCATGTTAGGATGACCTGTTAAAGGAAGAAAATATTAAAAATCAAAAATCGAAAGAGTGAGAGACATATTTAAAAGGTTTCACAACACGATGAACAGGGGATGTTCTAACAAAGTTTGCAATATCAAGGATTTCTCCCACAAAATTGTGCAGGCGAAGTAAGCACTAGGGCGGCGCTCTCCACTTTTCACTTTCAACTATGTAACTCTGCGTTCACAAGTGCGCACCAAAGCAACCTTCCATGCTCAGCTCACTACATGTTCAGTGTGCCTGAGCTGTACTTAAAAACTGCTATTTACTACTTCAGATTTTGAGTTTCAGATACCTAAAGAACAGCAACTATAAGTGAGCTTGCTTATAATTCCAGAATTTTGCAATGGCCACAAACTTTAAAAATGTACTCCTGCACCAAAGAATTTAGAAGGCAATTGTATGAACATATTCTTTGGGAGTAAGAATGCGAACATAAAACATCATTTTTGTGGGTCTTCTCTCCCGCAAGACCTACTTTTTATAAGATTTTTAACTATAATTTATTTTAAATCTTTTCCACATCAAAGAATTGACTAATTTAAAAAAAAAAAATAATCAAAACCACAAATTTGGTGAAGTTTGATTTCACACGTTCTAACCATCTTTGAAACCTGCACTTAGGTTTTGGGGCTTTCTGCAAACAGAAAAAACACCTTTTGGTGAAAATGCAACTTGAAGTTTCACTTTGAAAAAGGTACTTTAAAAAAACGTAACTACCTGGTTCAATGGTATTCATTTTATCAATCGAGAAAGATAATAGTTTCATTCAGCATTACCAGAATTCGAACCCACGACCCCAAATTTGCATAGACCTCTGCCTAAGGCACTCAATCCAGTGAGCTATCACATCAGCTTCTAAAGAGGGCCTCAGTTTCATCATCTGTAAATCCTTCTTGAAGAAGCCAACCTGCTTTACCACCCTGGCTCTGTTCCAAAATATGTAGCTCTATATTTGGTTTCATGGTATTTGAAAATCAAATCAAACTTTGAATTTACATGCTAAATACCTGTCCCTCTTCATCTTTTACCACACAATTCCTTGTCTAGGTAATATGTACATTATCACTTTCTCCAAAGGCCATTTTCTGCAAATTCAATAAATTTTATAAGTATTACAAGTTTTCATGGCTGGCAGCAAAACTCATTACAGAGTCAATGAAAAAAAACTAAACTACAGGAAGGCAATAGGGTTGCGAGGGGTGGGCGGAATCACGCCTACTTTCAGCAGGATCAGGAGATGCATGAATTAAAATCGGAGAATGAATAATGAGAAAGCGGAGACTAATAGGCACCGTGCTCCAAATCGGTTTGTATTTAACTTGTAAACATTTCTGTTGAAATCAACAATTTAGATGATAGAAAAGAAATAAAAGGGGCTCCTCACCGTTGCATGACATTTCAGACCCTATATGAGGCAAATATGCATATTCTACACTTTATATAAAATCTATCTTCATACATGCAAGCTGTGTTTACAACCAGAAAAACTTTTCCTGTTGAAGTCCGAGCCTGCAGCCCTTCACTCGTTAACACCGAAACATCATCGCTTTTCTGATGTCGGTACAAGAATCTACACCTCTTTATCTTTTATTCCTCATGTCTATGTAATAGACTGGAGATGTGGCTGTGAATGCATGCCCAGCTTGAAAGGCATACGAGTTTAAAAAAAGCCAATTTTCTTTGTAAACGTGTATGTATTTAAACTGCACAGAGAATCCAGTGCAAATTATAACGTTTCACCTTGAGGACATGAGGGATTCATTAAGTGGGAGGGCACTGTGAAAGAATCTATTTCACCTGGAGGTCTTGTGGGGGGCACTACAGGGGACTCTGTGAACCATAAAATCTCACCTTGAGGTCTCGTGGGGTCCATGGCGTTTGGCAGTAATGGCTGAGAACCTGGTACTCCTACAGGAGGCTGCAAGAAATGCACAAAACTGCAACTTAAGGATAATGTAAAAAGCAGTAAAGAAAAAGGCAAGAACCCTCTGACATTTTGACTCAGAGGCAAACTAAGCCATCGGGCAATCTGAAGATACCCGGACAAGTAAGGAGTCTGAAACTCTAGTAGGGTGGTGGATGAGTCGAACACCTATCACCCCTTTAGGTCTTTTTCAGGATCTCTGGCCTGATGGTCAGCCAGTCTTTGAACTTCACACTCAGGTAGATGTGTAGTGAGGACAGGACACAGTGTTGGCCATCCCAGTGTCAACAAGATACAGGGCAATAGGGAACAGGGAAAGGGCATGCCTGCCACCGTACCTGACCCTGTCCTCCATTTTCTGTCTGATTAGCCACTTGTTATTCTTCTCACATGCATGAACATACATTTCTAGGCTCTAGCTAATAATAATGACATGCATTGATCCCGTCTACTGTCTACAGCAGGGGTCTCCAACCTTTACTGTAACAAGAGCTACTTATGTTCAATGAAATTCATCCCGAGCTACTAATACTATTGATGTGAAACAACCCATGCAAGATTGTCAGCAGTGATCACCCCATGAAAGATGGACGTCAGCAGTGATCACATTGGGGAATTAGGCAGGGTTTCCAACAGTAATGTAAAAAATGTTTTGACAATTTGAATTAAAGTATTGCATTGGTAGTACATACAAACCATAGCTGTAATCCACCTGGCACCAAGGTATACATATGAGTAATAAATCTTTACAAGTGAAATAGTAGCTTTAAACACATTTTAGAAATGTCATTATTTTTCTCCAAACATCAGTTTGTGTTCTGAAAATACACATATTTTTGTCTTGAATTACCTATTTTTAAATTTTGGCATACATATAATAATTAAATCAAGCAAAGGCTTCCATAGTAGTAAGCTGGGCTGCACAGAGGAGAGCTACTCACAGGTAGCTAGAGAACTACTGGTAGCTCACAATGTACTCATTGGAGACACCTGGTCTACAGGCTTTTCAAAATCACTGCTCTGGTTTTTCACTGCTGTATCCATCACAAAAGTCAAAAGATAAGTCAATCGGACATCCCCTACTTGGCGTTTCGAACGACATCAAAGATCTCCAACTTTGACCTTGCTGTCTACCGTGTCACTTAGAACCTCTCAATGAAAAATATCCTAGATGGCTACAGATATATTTTTCATCTGATCTCCCAGAAAGATTAGGATTGCCTTGGCTCATTCCCACACATCTCACCAGTAACAACAGAGAATTGGGATCTGGAGAAGGTTCAATGTCTTTCTTTATATTTCAGGCCAGTAAGGCAGAGGAAGAAGGTGGTGCATCTTTGGGAATCTTTGCTTTCAACTTAAAGGGATGACCATTTTCTTGTTCATCATAACACGGACATGGCTTGGCTATAGTGTTGACGAAAGAGCGTAATGCTAGTTAGAGGTGGAGGCGGTACCGGTAAGAGGAATGGCTTATTCAAAGCAAGAGTAAGGTTAGAATAAACCATTAGTGGAGGAGGAGCATAGTGCAAGTCCAAAAGTGAAGCAACAGAGATTCTCCTTTCCTTGGCACAACATTCCATATGTGACATAATGCAAAGCTGTTTACACACACCAGCAAGAGAATTCACGTTGGAAGAGTAACACATATGTATACATATTACATAGCTTTAAATATTGCTTTGCATCCAATCTTATGTCTCACATATTATATATATATATATATATATATATATATATATATATATATCCCTTTCGATCAATTCTTGGACGGGCAAATTCCTACGCATAACTGAACGGAACACAGACCACCATTGATGCTTTCAAACTTTTATTGCTGTTGCAAAGTCGTCCTTACGCGTTTCGGCCGCAGCTGCTACCTTGATCACACTAACGCGGCGGCGCCATTGTTGGAGAATATAAGGCATCAGGTAAGCACTAACAAACAAAATACTAATTTCTTCATGCAGTTCTCAAACTGAACATATCCACAAATATAAAATTGGACAAATGTAATATATATATATATATATATACTAACACACGTCTGACTTCACGTAATAAGAATGTTACAAGAGTTTGGTGACCGTATGAAGCAAAGCACAGAGAGTTTCTCGATATGGTCATGGAACCCTGCATTGACTTATAATGCACAATAGTGGGATTTATTCCATACACTTTATGGTCACAGCGTCACATTTTCCCCAAAGCACGCACATCATTGGTTTAGTGCTCCTTCTTCTGAAAGAGGGACTGGAGTTGCAGACATGTCAAATAACTCTGAAATCTGTGCCGCAAGAATAGACGAGTATCGAGAATGACATGAAATACGCAGTTTGTTATAAGTCACTTTCAAAGCCACCCTTAGTTCCGAATGTGCAGGCACCGTCCTATAGATGCCCGTTTTCAATTCATTAACTCATGCAGTGCAATAAATAAATGTACTTCAACAATTATAATGGACTGTAAATTTTCAGGGGAACAAAGTTCAGTAGAAGAGCTGACAAGCTAGCTATCCCTTCTGGGTTGTAGGTTGTCATTTTGACTCAGTGTCCAGACTTTCACGCAGTCTGCTCTCTATGGCAGCAGGTAGTGTAACATCACATCTTGCGCGTGATAAATTATCACAGTAGAGCATCTACGTCATTTTCTTATTACAGGTGACTTGTGTTGTCACAACTAGACTGCAAAAAGAAAATTAGAAACCGGGTTTTATACAGTTGTTGCAGGTTTCAATGTATTACAAAACGCAATCTACCGCTGCACATCTCCAGCCAACTTGTGTTGACACAAAACTGCCTTACCAATATTAGGGAACTTCCTGAAAGTGAATCTTTTAGCACAAAAGATGGCAGGAGACCTTGCTGTTAGAACGGATTCCCAAACATCCCATGCCTCAGTCTCAGCAGCAGAGCAAGTGAGCTTGTGAAGAACCATTTCTCTTTGCGAATAAGTCTACAAATCTCAACACTTTCTTGAAATGTAAGACCTACAATCCTACCTGAACAAAAGGTCTACCCCGAGCACACGCCAGTATAATACACTAGTCAATATGGATAGATCTCCTTGAAAATGTTTAGAAGTCCTTCTAACTTGCTGGGGTCATCCTTGCAAGTGAGATCTATCCAGATTGACTAGTGTATTATACTGGCGTATTTATCAGCCCTGAAGAAGTCTCTTGTGTGCTACAGCACATGACGAAACACGTGTTGGCTGTCTTTTGTGACTATACCATTGCATCAAGCTGTGTCTTGGAATAACGATCTTATTGAACTGTGAATAATGGAGACCAGAATAAAGAATCTGAACTTGGAACAACATATGAAGACTGTCTGAAATATTTTGGACTATAAAACATTAATTTTGAGTGTGCTCGTGGTAGACCTTTTGTTCTTGTTGTATTCCTTCGTTTGAGGGAACTTACGAGGTTGAATTGGTAGCCAACCCCTCTCCCCCTTAGAGCACCAACTTTTACTTATTCGAGTATTGTTACATTGCCCAAATACTTTAGTTGAGCGCCCGCCCTTCGGTTTCCTGCCTGGTTACCAAATAGTAGTTTTTTTACAATCCTACCTGATTTGGCATTCGGAGGGAGGGTCGGGGACCACCAGGGTAGCGTGGAGACATGAAGGGCTGGAGGAAAGAAAGCAAAACTAACATTAATGTCTGCAAGAGACAGGCACATTAAATGCATATATTTATTTATACATTGGTAGATCTACTAGGCGCACTCTGGGCCAATGCAGGCGTAAGAGGGATGTGTGAGAAATGTGGTTTAGGTCAACAATTGAGATCATCACTGCAAACACAGGACATCTTGCATACAATGTACATGGTCTCCAGCAGGGTATGAATCTGTCAGGTCTTGGGTGTTAGCATCTCTTAACTCTTAAGCAAGTAAAAGCTATATTGATCTAAAACACGGGTACTCATAGTACGGCCCGCGGGCCGCCAGCGGCCCGGCAAGCCTTCCTTGGCGGCCCGCGGACCTTGCAGACATTGTACCTGTGGTTTTTTTTTGTGGTTTTTTTTTTAAGAGTGTCAGCAAACACCGCCGCAGCAGCGCGGACTCCGAGAGACTCTGCTCTATGGGGGTCGGGCGATTCTAGCGATAGTCACAGTGGAGATGCAGGGGCGCTAAGAAAGGGTGAAATACAACAAAGCCTCGTTAACAAATAAATGGTCTTTTAAAGACCTGTGAAGTACTGGGGTGCAGCTGTGTGTGTGCCCAGGAAGCTGTCTCAGCCCAGGCTGCCACACACGCAGGGTGAGGTGACAGAGGGTGACAGAAAGAGGGTGACAGAGGGAGGGAGACAGAGGGAGGGAGACAGAGGGAGGGAGACAGAGGGAGGGAGTCAGAGGGAGGGAGACAGAGAGACAGAGAGAGCGGGAGACAGAGGGTGGGAGAAAGAGGGAGGGAGACAGAGAGACAGGGAGGGAGACAGAGACAGGGAGACAGAGAGAGCGGGAGACAGAGGGTGGGAGAAAGAGGGAGGGAGTCAGAGGGAGACAGACAGAGGGAGAGAGAGAGGGAGGGAGAGAGAGGGAGGGAGAGAGAGGGAGGGAGACAGAGGGAGGGAGACAGAGGGAGGGAGACAGAGGGAGGGAGACAGAGGGCGACAGACAGAGGGAGGGAGACAGAGGGAGGGAGACAGAGGGAGGGAGACAGAGGGAGGGAGACAGAGGGAGGGAGACAGAGGGAGGGAGACAGACGGAGACAGACAGAGGGAGACAGAAAGAGGGAGACAGAGGGAGGGAGACAGAGGGAGGGAGACAGAGGGAGGGAGACAGAGAGACAGGGAGACAGAGAGAGCGGGAGACAGAGGGTGGGAGAAAGAGGGAGGGAGTCAGAGGGAGACAGACAGAGGGAGAGAGAGAGGGAAGGAGACAGAGGGAGGGAGACAGAGGGACGGAGACAGAGGGAGACAGAGGGCGAAAGACAGAGGGAGGGAGACAGAGGGAGGCAGACGGAGACAGACAGAGGGAGACAGAGGGAGGGAGACAGAGGGAGGGAGACAGAGGGAGGGAGATGGAGAGAGAGGGAGCCAGAGAGAGAGGGAGCCAGAGAGAGGGAGACAGAGAGAGGGAGACAGAGAGAGGGAGACAGAGAGAGGGAGACAGAGAGAGGGAGACAGAGAGAGGGAGACAGAGGGAGACAGAGAGAGGGAGACAGAGGGAGACAGAGAGAGAGGGAGACAGAGGGAGGGAGACAGAGGGAGGGAGTCAGGGGGAGACAGAGGGAGGGAGAGGGAGACAGACAGAGGAAGATAGAGGGAGGGAGACAGAGGGAGGGAGACAGACAGAGAGAGAGGGAGACAGAGAGAGAGGGAGACAGAAGGAGGGAGACAGAGGGACGGAGACAGAGGGAGACAGAGAGGGAGACAGACAGAGGGAGACAGATAGAGGGAGACAGATAGAGGGAGACAGATAGAGGGAGACAGATAGAGGGAGACAGAGGGAGGGAGAGGGAGGGAGACAGAGGGAGGGAGACAGAGGGAGGGAGACAGACGGAGGGAGACAGACGGAGGGAGACAGAGGGAGGCAGAGGGAGGGAGAGGGAGGGAGACAGAGGGAGGGAGTCAGGGGGAGACAGAGGGAGGGAGAGGGAGACAGAGAGAGGGAGACGGAGGGAGACAGAGGGAGGGAGACAGAGAGACAGAGGGAGACAGAGAGAGAGAGGGAGACAGAGAGAGAGAGAGAGAGGGAGACAGAGAGAGAGAGGGAGACAGAGAGAGGGAGACAGAGAGAGGGAGATAGAGAGAGGGAGACAGAGAGAGAGGGAGACAGAGAGAGAGGGAAACAGAGGGATGGAGGGAGACAGACAGACAGAGAGAGGGAGACAGACAGAGAGAGGGAGACAGACAGAGGGAGACCGACAGAAGGAGACAGATGGAGGGAGACAGACAGAGGGAGGGAGACAGAGGGAGGGAGACAGAGGGAGGGAGGGAGACAGAGGGAGGGAGACAGAGGGCGACAGACAGAGGGAGGGAGACAGACAGAGGGAGACAGAGGGAGACAGACAGAGGGAGGAGGGCGACAGAGGGAGGGAGACAGAGGAAGCGAGACAGAGAGAGGGAGACAGAGGGAGGTAGAGAGACAGAGGGAGACAGAGGGAGGGAGACAGAGGGAGAGAGAGGGAGGGAGATAGAGGGAGAGAGAGGGAGGGAGACAGAGGGAGGGAGACAGAGAGAGGGAGACAGAGAGAGTGAGTGAGAGAGAGGGAGAGAGGGAGGGAGAGAGAGGGAGGGAGACAGAGGGAGGGAGACAGAGAGAGGGAGACAGACAGAGTGAGTGAGAGAGAGGGAGAGAGGGAGGGAGAGAGAGGGAGAGAGAGATAGAGAGAGGGAAGGAGAGAGAGAGAGAGAAAGATGTGTGTATGCCGGGTCTGGTGGCTCAGTGGACGATGGCGTCCACTGCAGGGGCCTGTGTTCAACCTCATGGTCACAGTTTTTTTTTGCTCTAGCCCCGCCCCCCCTCCTCCACTGACCCCGCCCCCACCGGTGCGGCCCTCGGCCACAAACCACACTGTAAATTTGGCCCCCGAGAGAAAGTTTGTGAGTACCCATGATCTAAAACATACAAGTGATCTGCTTCACAGGAATTTGCTCCGTAGCAACTTACAACACCCAGCTCTGGTGCAAACCTTTGGGTATATGATCTTAGATGGATTGAGTAAATCAGAGATGCTTCCGGCATCTACCAGTTTGCTCTGAAGGAAATGTTGATTCCTCAGGCCCTATTGAATATTCACAGGTTCCCATTATTATTGCCTCGGCCCACCCCCGGTGCGTCTGCACCCACTGAGCTAATGCTGCCACAGTCCTATTGACGCTATGGCAAAAAATGGTTTGATGGGGGCTGTTCATCCGCCCACCAGAATTTAATTCATACACTTAAGAAAATGCCTCGGGTGGCAGAGGAAGTAAAGTTACGTAGAGTTGGATACAAGCAGGCGATTAAGGAGAGAAAGAAGTGATTAGGCAGGCTGGGCTCAATTATGTGAGGCCAGTGGCAGGAATGATGCGTCTCTATTCTGGAAAACTGTAAATGCACCTTTTTCTGGAGATGGTCATAACACTATTGTGGACACCGTTATACCATCCCATCAGTGGGTGGGACATTCTTCTAAGCTTTATGAAAATCCCAAAACAGATCTGGGGGAAATAGTGCTTTGTGTGGTGTAGGTTCAGACTGCATTGATTTTCCAGTCACTACTCTGAAACAGGTAGTCACTGCTATGGACTAAAGCCCAAGGGATAAAGCTGCAGGCCCGGATGGGGTCCCCACTGACCTGTTCAAAGATAACATTGAGCTCTGGGTACCCCTTTTAGTAAATGTACTTAGGGCAGCCATGATGATAGGGCCACTGAGGTCATGGTCGTATTTATCTATTGTCCCCATTTGTAAGAAGGGGACAGAGCTGATCCCAGGTGTTACTGTCCAATTTCCCTGATTAACTCCATGAGTAAGATAGTTGGCAGAGTTTTGTTAGGCCCGCTGCAGACATATATTATACGATGTCCAGCATGGGCTCATTTGCCTTTCATGGACCTCAGCTCTGCGTTTGATTGTGTAAATCGGGCAAAGCTGTGGGACAGAATGATAGAAATGGGGGTGGAGCGTTTGCAGATGTATTTTTAAATTCAACTACACACCGATCTGTCTAGGAGTATTACGTATGGGCCAAATGGAGAGTGTAGACCCACTTTGGACTTGGGTGGGGCGTTGGGCAAGGGTGTGTGCTTGCTCCCTTTCTTTTCTGCCTCTATATCAAAGAGCTCCAATCTTTTATGCTGTGTGTCAAGGCCGACACACCTAAGGTGGGGACTGGACACCTCCCTGTCCTGATGTAGGCAGATGACTGCATTTTAATGGCTAGAATGGCGGTAGGTCTACAGAGGTTATTAGAAAACTCTGCCCAGGTCATGGTTGACTTAGACCTGTCCATCAGCACCTCTAAATCATACACCATGGTATGCGGTCGGCAGAGAGGTAAAGTGAAATCACTTTATGCTAAAAATACTAGACTATTATGTGTGCCCACGTTTACGTACTTAGGGGTTCCTTTTGATGAAAAAGATACTTGGGCACACTTAGTGAAAGTCAGGAAATCACAGCTGGAGCAGTCTATAGCTGCAATTTTCAGGTTTTCTGCCCAATTGGGCTCTAGTCCTCCAGGCGTGATGATTAATATTTACAGAGTTAAGTGTGTCTCTGTGGCCACTTTTGGTGCTGGGATTTGGGGAACTCGGGCGTTATCACACCTCCAGGTGAGTGAAAATTAATGTGTGAAAAGATTGCTATCTGTCCCTTCTGGTACGCCCACATATATCTGTCACTCTGAATAAGGGCTATTGCACTCAGAGGATTACGGGAAACTGTTCCCTTTGATGTTGTGGCTTTCTGTATGGTCCAAACCAGAAATTCAACTTAATCAATCTGTGATATTAGATTGCCTGGGCCATGAAAAAGCTCGCAATACTCCAGGGCTGATGTATATTAAAGAGAAATTTGCTCTGATGGGGCGGCCCGAGTTTGAGACCTCAGAACGCATTAACCCTGCTATTAAAGTGTCTGTCAAATGCAACTATCTTGCAATATGTTAAAAAGGGATAGGAAGGTGGAAGAGTGCACTAAGCAGAGGGAGGCTGCCTATCACCCTTTATCAACCACAATTCACATGGAACCTTACCTTTATTTTGCCCCTAATCATTGTCACAGATTTTATGTGGTGAGGTTTTGTTTTAACATCGCTCACTTCTTAGTACCTATCCTAAAGCGGAGTACAGAAACTTGGACCTGGGACCTTGCCTATGCCACTCTGTGTCCCCACAATCTATGCAGCATTTCCTCTTTTTTGTAACCTTTATACAGTTCCAAGGAAAATCTTTTTAGCGCCCGTACTGAAGTCTCTTAACATAAGGAAATGTAGGCCTGTGCTGTTGCACCTACACCTTTTGCAAATTGAATTTGTCTGTTTAATGGTACACAAATATATTTCGGCTGTGGTCAGGCTAAGAAACATGGTGGGCAAATAACTTAAGGGCATGACTTTTTGAAAAGTAATCGGAGTTTGTGACACTTTAAACTTGGCACTTTAGGATCAGCTTCAGACGTAAATGAGCTTTTTATTACAATCAATTTTAAACATTTTAGAATTTTACCAAAGTTTTATTGCCTAATGATATTTATTTATAGATTAATTTTTAATGTGAGTACTGGCTTCAGGACTTGTGCTTATGTCTAACTAGCTGTTCTTAGCTGTGTCTGGAGTTTGTTGTTCGCATATTGTACTGTACTATGAAATATTTGTTGACATTTAATGAATTTCTTATGTATTTTAATTTGCTGATGTACTTTTATGGCTTAATTTAGCCAAATGATATTTGATTGATTGACTCTGAGTGTGTAGTTAGCAAGTATTCTGAGTGGAACTTGAGATTCCTCTGAGAAATTGGGAATCACCAGGTGAATTGGTCATTTCAGGTTTGATTATATAATAATTCCTCATTCCTCGTAAAAGTTTTTACCAGTTTTCGATTCTTTTGCAGATATGAAAGCTCCAATGGGAAGAAGAGAGGTGCACATTGTTTACGCGATTCATAATTCAGATGAGCCCAGAAACTACTGTTATTAGGCAACTCAGGTCAGAACAGACATCAGGTCATAGCAGACATCAGGTCAGAACAGACATCAGGTCAGAGCAGGCATAAGAGCAGACATAAAATCAGAGCAGCCACGAGTTCAGAGAAGACATAGGATCAGAGCAGATCACAGAAGGTATTGGATTAGAACAGATCAGACATCACACAAGACCAGATATCAGCTAAGAGCAGACATAAAATCGGAGCAGAACAGACATCTGACTTGGCCAGATATCAGATCAGGATAGACATCAAATCACATCAGGGCAGACATCAGATCAGAGCTGATTGGATATTGGACCAGACAACAGACGAGAACACAGATGAGACATCAGAGCAGACAAGACATCAGATCAGACCAAATATCACATCAGGTCAGGGCAGATATCAGACCAGACATCAGACCAGTCACCCTACCCCACCCTCATATAAATTGTACACCTGCAATTCACCTTAGGCAGTGACATCTTAATGATTTTTGGGGCCCTGGGCCAGACACATTTTGGGTCCACTTGTTCAGAAAAACTGTAAATTATATTGCCTATTTTCAACTAATTCAAGCGTGCAAAATGCCAAATAATATTGTATTACATATATAATGGGGCAGTGCTTAATTTGAGCTGGTAGCTGCCGACGGGGCCTACCCGCCCCCTTTTGTCGGGACCAGCACTTATTTTTTCCTCATTGGACACTTCCTGAGAGCAAGAGAGAAAAAACGCACAAAGGGGAAAGAACGAGAAAGAAAAAAGTCAGAAAAAAAATCACAAAGAGAGAAAACAGGAAACCGCAAGACGAACATAAAGGAGCAGGGAGTGCCTGGTAGTGGATTAAAGAAACAAGCGGTGGGTTCCAGACTCGCAGCACTGGTATTC
This sequence comes from Calotriton arnoldi, assembly GCA_963921515.1. Classification (NCBI taxonomy): domain Eukaryota; kingdom Metazoa; phylum Chordata; class Amphibia; order Caudata; family Salamandridae; genus Calotriton; species Calotriton arnoldi. The sequence goes on along the minus strand of CAWUFW010003896.1, from coordinate 1,275,894 downwards.
GGCACGCCGCTGCCGGCCGCGGGATTATAAGCAGAGCTTTGGGCAGCGGCACCTTTTTCTTCTACAAATTAAGCTCTGTATTGGAGGTCCAAAAATCCTTAAAATGACTCTGCATAGAGAGATACAGAGTCAGAGATAGAAGTAGGCAGAGACAGGGAAAAGTTGCTGAAAGGAACCTCAACAAAGATAAAGTGAAAGAGAGGGCATTTTTCCAGGGGGGCTCCGGGAAGGTGGGGGTCCTGAGCAATTGCCCACTTTGCCCATGCCTTAAAAATCCTCTGACTAGGCAGGAATGTACTTTGGGATGAGCAAATGAACAGTCTGCCGTGCAGTAAGTGGAGGTGAATGGGTTGACCACTGGCTTTTGTCCAGTTGGCTACGTGGTCATCCCGTCTAACACACAGGGCCCCGGTCTCCACTGCCCCACGGTCACCCGCGTCCCTAGCTCTCAGTACAGGTCATTTGGTCCCTGGGAGACTGTGAAGTTGGCGCACTCAGGTACCAAATACATTTCAGCCTTTAAATTGAATGTATCTTTATGAGCTGCTCATTACTGCAAATTTGTTCTTCTAAAGACTGAAATACCATCCGGTCCCTCCTAAGCTATTACTCCGTTATTTGATTATCAGTGGGATGAACATCGGGATCTTGCAGTCGGAAGTGGTGGCGCGGTGGAGTTTCGCATTAAGGGAGTAAACAAAGGCGCTGCAGGTTAATGAATTCGAGATAGAATTGAATTACGTGCAATCCTGGCTTGGGGGGTGGGAGGTTCTCAGAGGGATGTCATTGAGACACTAGGATTTCATGTCTGCTCATATTCTGACAACGTACTACCGCTCTACTCCACCCTTCCCATGTAGAGCAGTGGCGTAGCATTAGCCCCTGCAGCCCGCGGTGCGAGCGGGGAGCCGAGCTCCAGGGGGCCCCCTCCAGCACTGTGCACGGGCCCCTGGCGTGAGAGCTACTGACTGGGTCCGAAGCGTTGTGAACCCCCTCCATGTACTTTGCAGGGGCGCCACCGACGCAGAGGGTTTCTCACCATGTTCCAAATGGGAGTCTACGCCTCTCTGGAGGTCCAGGATGATTTAAGGATTACAAATTTGTTTTACAAAGACCATTCTCTTTCCATGTTCTCTGCCCTCAAACTTTTTTAACAAGTGTGTGAGTACCCATGGAAGACATGCTCTATGATGCTAAAGAAGATTGATTGCGCTCTCTTGCACCTGGAGGTCTCTGGGAGCTATGAAGTGAATGTGGTGAACTAACTGAGATACAGAACCAGGCAAAGATCTAAAACGGAAAGATTTTACCTTTTTTAAAGAAAGATTAATGAGAGCTAATGTTTTTAAAACATTAAGGAGTGCAATGAAGGAACTTTCCAGAGTGGGAGAGGTACAGAAGGAAAGGAGCGAGTAGGAGGATGTGGGGAACCCTCAGACGATACCGTTAGGAATAGATCATCCCGGGCTGGAAGTCTGGATCCAGCATACACTAAAAACAGAAGCAGCAGCATTAATGGCCCGTATACAATATAAAGGTGGCCGTATTTACAGTTCGGCCGAGTAGACGCACCGCTGTGCATCGGTCATGCTCCCGCCACAACAAACATGCGGTTCTTCTGCTCTACTGAGAGGCGGGGAAGGGTCAGGTATACATAGGCAGGGGCTCTATTGGAGTAAATCTCTGATCTGGCGTCACATCAGGGCACATCGATTACTCTCCGGCTCTACTGAGAGTAGGCTGACGAAGGCTGAGTATCCATGCCAATGCCTGCCGTGCAATGTATGGAGGATGCACTCAAGATACATACTCATCCGCTCCACGGCTTCTCTGCAGAGCACCAGAAGCGATGGTCACATATGTGCCAATGGTAAGCACAATTCCATTGGAGAGGGTCTGAAGGTACAGAACTGTCGCAATATTGAGAGCACCCTAAAAATGCAGCATCTGTATGAGTGTGAAGGGGGATGGTGAAACAGAGGAGACGAAAGGAAGAACATGCAGAAGGGAAGAGTGAAAAAATGGGGGCTGAGAAGGAGATTAAGTGTGACGCGCTGATGGAGGGACTTTAGAAAGATCTTTGGAAAAAAGGGCGTATGCGACTAACTCAGAGGGAGGGATTACAGAGGAAAGCGATGTGAAGGGAAGAATGGGAATTGTTACTCATTAATCTGAAACTGACTAAAAATCAGTGCTAACAAGTACTGGTTAAGGGAATAGCTCTGGCTTGTTTTAGGTGTATGTTTGTAGTTCTGTGATGTATTTGGATGCATTAACAGAAACCACAAATAGAGGCAACAGAATACTGGCCAGGTTGCATGCCGTTTCAAGCACAGGATTCTAGTTCATATGTGCTAGGCCACGCCCAAAGTATATAAGACACGCCCGCTTTAGACTCCCACCTTTATTTTGTTCTTACACCGAAAGCACTGACCCATAATAGGGCTGGAAGAAAGACAAAACAAGGAACCAGTACAAGATCTTTGCTGCCCTTGGGAAGTGACATTTTGCAAGCCTCTTGCTTGTCATGAGAAGAGGGGACAATGTTTATCATGGAAGTCCTGATGCCCTCTTCTTGTGATGTCTTAAGTAGCTGCCTACTACAGTCTCGCTCTAGCGTGAGCTATGAATATGGGCCTTATACATGAGTAACGCATGTCACAAATATTGAAAATCAATCTAATGAGTTATAAGTGAATTTAATTACTAATTTGATCCATAATTCCTTCAATTTTCATATATTTGTAGTGCCAATATGCCGCCTTACTGCACTTCAGAGCACTTAGCATAACCCACTACCGCCTGGTAATCACACTCCATTTTTAAATTATGTTTTTTACATGTGTAGATCCCCAAAATATTCCGTTAATGTACTTCTCGTGTATGCAACCAAATCAAGCAAATACATAGAAACAAGGCACACAATCAACTCCGCTAAATGATCCATTGAGTTACAAAAAGCCCTCTGAATGGCCAATTAGCACCAATAATGATGTGTGCACAGTGTGTTTGTGCTGCTGGTTGTGATTTCAGAAGTCCCTGCCAACTGGAGCAGGGCCAGGTACTCCTGCAGTGATTATGGGATATCATTCCACCCTCCGCCACCGCCGAAAAGGTATTGAGTGATAAAGCCATGTAATCGAGCAGTCCACTGACAGCGTACTCACCGTACGGCTGTCATTCAAGGGCACGCCATTCTTTGTACTGTTTCAATTGTAACCATAAGACAATGAACGAACAGACATGAGGTTGAGCTAATGCAACGTAAAAGCCGCACAGACATGGCAGCCAAAAAGCTGTACGACGGAAACGACTATACTGTCTAATGGAGCATCAGCGTAGAGAGCTGCTATAATTAAAGCAACCAATGGTGTTTGGGCACTGGGATCAAAAAGAATGACACCAACAAATGAACTGTTGGGAAAGGAAACAACACTGCTTGAGCACCCAATAGGAAGGACTGTGATCTGTTACTACCACACCAACCAATGCAGTATCAGCTTTTGGATCTTAGAAGTACAATACCCAATAAACTATCAGCACCAGGAACCTTATGACAACCATTGTACAATGAGTGCTGAGATCTGAGAACAGCAGCAACCAATGAGCTGTCAGCAAGGAAAACAATACTACAGCAACCAATGAACTCTCAGCACTGGGATGCAATAGAACTGCATTAAACAATCTGTAGGACTAATATCTCATTAAGCCACTACAAACAGAACAGTATCAGCTCATAAGTATAAGTTCTACAGCAAACAATGAACTGTTATCACCAGAATCAAGAACACTATGGCCCCCAATGAACAATCAGCACCAGAATCAGGAAGACCACAGTAACCAATGAGCTCTGTGGAGCTGATAAAACAACAGCAAACAATCAACTATTAGTACTAAGATGAAAAAATGACATCAACTGGCTGTCATCAATGGGATCTAGGACCGACAGAGATCAACAGGCAGTAACTGGAACAACGAGATCTGGCACATCAGTGTAAGCACTGGTACAAAGTAGAATAAGAGGAAATAACCAACCGTTAGCACACCAACCTGATAAAATACTGCAACCAATACTCAACAGCAGAAAATCAGAATACAAGATAAACCACTTAACTGGCAGAACTACAATCAAGAAGAGAGATGAAAGCCAATGGGCACTGAATCAAACAGAACTACATGGACTAATAAACTATCAGCAGCTTGATCACAGAGCTGTAACAACCCATAAACTTTCAGCACTGAAATTAGAGGAAATAGGAAACTACCACGGCTAATGAACTGTGAGCATTGGGATGAAAAAGGACTATTGGAGCAACTGAACTGTGAACACTGGGATCAGAGTGCACCAGACAAACCAATGAACTGTCTCTCCTCAAGGTGTGGGATCTGCAAGAACTAATGACTGTCACCACTCGTTTAAGGCAGAGCTAAGGCAGCGACTGAACTGCATCCCTGCGAATGACAATGGCCAATGAATCCGGGAGAACTACAACAACCAATACACCTAAAAACATCACCGTCCGCGAGTACTAAAGAGGGGTCCAAAAATTCCATCCTGTGCTGAATAAGTGCTGTCAGGAGCCCAGGAAGGGCTGTCTTATGTCCATAAAGTGCTGTTCTTCTATTCTTCAAAAGGGGCATAAAGTGCTCTAAAACTTAAATGTACTCCCCAAATTTACAAGAAAAGAGAAAAGGTGCACTCATCTGCCACAGTAGTGATGTCACCGATTACATCATAGTTGAAGTTCTAGTTTGCGCCATTGGTGTCATTATTTCTGTCATCCGTAAAGCCCTCTGAGATGCCACGAGTGGGATCATGATCAGTCAATATTGGGAGACTTGATGTTGAGAAGCCACCTTCACTGGCATTTATACTGCAATGTAGGAGTACTTTTGCTTCCAACCAACATTAACGCACATACGGACGCTACCTGCGACATTTACAAAACACTCAAACTTTGGCCAGGTGGTCTGTATCACCAGAACCCCAAGACGTCAATATATGACCATAATGCATAAGCGAGATGCATTCCATTCTGTATTAGTTATTTTTGCGTACCTTGACCTACTGTGCAACATCCACACAAAGTGAACTGACTCTCGACAGTTAAACTATTAGTCATGTTTATTACCATCTTACAGGAAGTCGTTTTAACAACCTTAGTAGGGTGAATGCCCAATCTGGCCTAGCGAAGATATGGACTTAATAAGCTACACAAAGTTCTTTGTGGGCAACGCTTTATCGACTAAATCTATCTTAACCTCTTCTGCAGCTCTGACAAACTTGGACTATGTGACGAGGTGAAGAAGCAGCCTGTCAGTGCTCCACACTGGTATGCCTAACCCGATTAAGCTCCTGTACATCAAAAGTCCATCAGTACATGGTTCCCAGATGGAAGATGTGGTTCAGGGTGGGACCGTTTGCCTGTTTCCCGAAACTCTGCCAGAAAGTAAAGCAACTAGGACTTTTGGAAACCCCCCACATAACATGCAGACCAGCACCTGTTGTGCCAATGGGCGACGTTGTAAAGTGACAGCATAAAAAGCTAGTCCATGCTAAAAACAAAAAACGTTTGCATCCAAATCGTCCAACATCTGCCATAGGAGAAGAGTGTTAGACAAATGAGAAAATACAACATAGAAATATCAGGTGGTTTGAACTGGCAGTTCAGTTGTCTGGTTGTTCTTTTGAAGATCACAACCAAATATATATATTATATAAATATATATTATATATATATATATATACACACATACATACACACACTGAGGAGCTTTATTTGGGGCAACAGTTTCAAATGATAGCTTCATTTTAGTTTTTTGATATCCGTAGAGAATTAGAATGTATTATATGTGTATGTTTGAAAACTGTAGCACACAATTATTATGGACCTATTCTCACTTCCTGACAACATAGGATGGCTAGCTGAGCCTAGCCTGGGCCACAATGACTTTACCGAGTTGTTTTCAAAATGATGGGGCAGGAATGTGGAGGCGTGGCTCTCCCACCCACACATATCCTCTCTACATTTTATAGCTATTCTAATTAGAAATTGTGCCACTTAGTTCCAGGACGTATATCGTGTAATCATCGTAAATTTGGTTGCAGATTGTACGATTTGCTAGCCGAATAGACATAGTACTAAGATTTCTAGTTTAGTACTAAAAGACGTTCTTTGCTACCAGGATATCCTCATTTGGTATCAAGGCGTATCTTTAATACTTGGGAGACTCATTGATGGTTGCGTCTCTCTTGCACCAGTATCAGTATATCTCATTCCACACCAGGTCGTCTCATTCCACGTCTCATGTAGTACCAGAAAGTCTTCCATGATGTCTCATCTTGTACCAGGATATAGGACGGTGCGATACCATATATATGTGTAGTCTTAATTCGCTCAATCACATGGAAATCATTGACAGCACGTCTTCTCTATTCAGCAGATAAATTGACGCTTCAATAATTATCCAAATGCTGGAAATTGTAACAAGATTTTTGCCGTAGTAGCAGGATGGTGGATCAGAGCAAATGATCAGTAAATTTGTACCAGGGCACTGGACCGAGTAACAAGTTGCTGAAGCTGGTACCAGATTGTCTAAAATGGAGTCAGGATTTTCAAATGGGTACCATGCCGTGTTAATCTGCAGTAGGCTCCTTGTCTGGCAGCAAGATGTCTCGATTGGTGCCAGATGGGTCTTACCGGGTACCAGTGCCAGGATCCCGGATGTCACAGTGACTCCTTATATTATATATATCACATTGATATCAAGGTGCGTGCCCTAGTAGCGGGCAGTGTGATTTTGTGATTGAAAGAACTATTCGGTGGTAGGGGATGTAATTTCATGCCGGGATGTCGTTGTTTGGTGTCCAGAATCTAGAATTTGGTAAGAAGGTGAGATGCTGGGAGGCCAAGAGGTGGCACGCAAACTTTCTTACATGGCCTTACTATTGATGCATAACACCCCGACCTGTCATGGAGATTTACAAATCCGATGACACTATCTGATGAATACACAATATCTGAACCTCAAGTTGCACCAGTGCTGAACTCTGGTCAAGACTATTTCACCAGTTTTTTGTAAATCGACACCACCATTTCTATGGGCCCTTCTATCAAGATAAATGCAAAAACAACAGTTGATGGACAGAATGCAGAACAATGTCATACATTCACCCCAGTACAGAGATCTGGGCCTAAATCCATCGTTTTTTTGCTCACCATGCCATTCCAGTTTGAACCCAGCCATATGCAAATCAGTCTTGACCCTGTGCCTCATGGGAACAGTCCAGCCCGAACTGCCAAGCCAGGTCCTCCCTGAACTGGAAACAAGCATCCTAGGACCGGTTTCGGGATTTCACCCCTCTTCAGCCAGGATAGCTTGATTCCAGTGGCATTGAGAGCACGGGACCCACGTCTGGGCATACCCTTCCCACTCGGGGTGACAAATGCAAAAACAACAGTTGATGGACAGAATGCAGAACAATGTCATACATTCACCCCAGTACAGAGATCTGGGCCTAAATCCATCGTTTTTTGCTCACCATGCCATTCCAGTTTGAACCCAGCCATATGCAAATCGGTCTTGACCCTGTGCCTCATGGGAACAGTCCAGCCCGAACTGCCAAGCCAGGTCCTCCCTGGACTGGAAACAAGCATCCTAGGACCGGTTTCGGGTTTCACCCTCTTCAGCCAGGATAGCTTGATTCCAGTGGCATGGAGAGCACGGGACCCACGTCTGGGCATACCCTTCCCACTCGGGGTGACAAATGCAAAAACAACAGTTGATGGACAGAATGCAGAACAATGTCATACATTCACCCCAGTACAGAGATCTGGGCCTAAATCCATCGTTTTTTTGCTCACCATGCCATTCCAGTTTGAACCCAGCCATATGCAAATCAGTCTTGACCCTGTACCTCATGGGAACAGTCCAGCCCGAACTGCCAAGCCAGGTCCTCCCTGGACTGGAAACAAGCATCCTAGGACCGGTTTCGGGGTTTCACCCCTCTTCAGCCAGGATAGCTTGATTCCAGTGGCATGGAGAGCACGGGACCCACGTCTGGGCATACCCTTCCCACTCGGGGTGACAAATGCACCAGACGTGGGTCCCTTGCTCACTTTGCCACTGGATTCAAGATAGCCTGGCTGATGAGGGTTTTGAACCTGAAACCGGTCCCAGGATGCTTGTTTCCGGTCCAGGGAAGACATGGCTTGGCAGTTCGGGCTGGACTGTTCCCATGAGGCACAGGGTCAGACTGATTTGCATATGGCCATGTCTGAACTGGGGTGGTGGAGTGAGCTAAAGAATGATGATGGATTAAACCCAGATCAGTTGACTGGGGGTGAGTGTTTGATTTGCTCTAACGCTCCGTCCATCATCCCCTTTGGTATTGCTTTGTTCGCCCTAAGTTGGCAGGGTATGCCCAGACGTGGGTCCCTTGCTCACTTTGCCACTGGATTCAAGATAGCCTGGCTGATGAGGGTTTTGAACCCGAAACCGGTCCCAGGATGCTTGTTTCCGGTCCAGGGAAGACATGGCTTGGCAGTTCGGGCTGGACTGTTCCCATGAGACACAGGGTCAGACTGATTTGCATATGGCCATGTCTGAACTGGGGTGGTGGAGTGAGCTAAAGAATGATGATGGATTAAACCCAGATCAGTTGACTGGGGGTGAGTGTTTGATTTGCTCTAACGCTCCGTCCATCATCCCCTTTGGTATCGCTTTGTTCGCCCTAAGTTGGCAGGGTATGCCCAGACGTGGGTCCCTTGCTCACTTTGCCACTGGATTCAAGATAGCCTGGCTGATGAGGGTTTTGAACCCGAAACCGGTCCCAGGATGCTTGTTTCCAGTCCAGGGAAGACATGGCTTGGCAGTTCGGGCTGGACTGTTCCCATGAGGCACAGGGTCAGACTGATTTGCATATGGCCATGTCTGAACTGGGGTGGTGGAGTGAGCTAAAGAATGATGATGGATTAAACCCAGATCAGTTGACTGGGGGTGAGTGTTTGATTTGCTCTAACGCTCCGTCCATCATCCCCTTTGGTATCGCTTTGTTCGCCCTAAGTTGGCAGGGTATGCCCAGACGTGGGTCCCTTGCTCACTTTGCCACTGGATTCAAGATAGCCTGGCTGATGAGGGTTTTGAACCCGAAACCGGTCCCAGGATGCTTGTTTCCGGTCCAGGGAAGACATGGCTTGGCAGTTCGGGCTGGACTGTTCCCATGAGGCACAGGGTCAGACTGATTTGCATATGGCCATGTCTGAACTGGGGTGGTGGAGTGAGCTAAAGAATGATGATGGATTAAACCCAGATCAGTTGACTGGGGGTGAGTGTTTGATTTGCTCTAACGCTCCGTCCATCATCCCCTTTGGTATCGCTTTCTTCTATCAAGATAGGCATATTCCCTTTCCTTCGCGTGGTCTGCTTCCTAGCAATCTAATACAATTCACAAATGTTAATATAAAAAGCTCTTGTTCTGTCATGAGTGCACCAACCAGGAGCGAGTTACATCTCAACAGTACTTTACCCATTAAGACTCAGAGTGACTCACTCAGCCACAGAACCGCCAGCTCTATGGCACCACAAGTCTGTGGTTAAAAACCCCAGGCGCTACCTAGATCTCACTAGTAGGGTACCGTTCCAGGCTCACAGCGACGCATTCTGCCCCAACCCGGCTCTTCGGCAGCACCCGCCTGCGGTTAAACCTCTTGATTCCGAAACATAGACCAACACACTTGTGGCTATCTGTAGCAAGGAGAATGACTGGCACAGAAAATGGGGACTTGGAAACAAGAGCCCATGGCCTAGAGCAGTACACTACCTTCTAAACTTTTGCAGCGCGCCGGCCTTGGCGAGCGCTGAATAATGGATGAGCGAAGCAGTCTGTTCTAAGAACCTGGGGTAGGTTTGAATGCCTGCACTTGCTACTGTATTCCCGTGATACAACAGGTAGTCGATACACGTTTAATATTGCATTATTTTCCTTTCACCGCCGAGTGATGCACCAGAAGCACAAACAGCTTTGGATAAATTATTTACGAGCACCTATTTTTCCAATACAGATTTGAATATAGTTTGTGTGTGTGGTGCTGTAAGACTGGTCCTACCTGGAGTTGGACGCTCCTTTTATCTTCCACTTTGACCGGCTGAGTCTAATCTGAGATGCCATGGTGGGCAAAAGAACGACGAGTTGGAATAGTCCCCCGAGCGATTGCCGACGACGGTTAGACCTGTTACAAGCATCCTCCCATCACCTTTTGTGTGTCTGATCTATTGACCAGATGACCTGTCCATGTACCTGAGTCACTTCTGTAGTCTAAATTTCAGTAGAAATGTAATTTCTTTCAAATCAAAACCATTCATTTCTATCGAGCATGTGACAATTACATTTCTTTATCCTAGAGAAAGAAGACCAGTGTCAGTCACTAATTTGGTGGCATCAGAAATGTTGTCTCTTTGCAGGGAACTGGATTAAAGATTAGAGTACCCACAAGATCAGACCAGGCCTGCAGCGTGTTCCAATCGGAAGTTTATAAATTCATTGAGTCTAGAGTATTTCAAGAGTTGTTTTTGAACAGCTTTTCCTCCAAGCTAATTGTACATTTGATAATATCATTATTAAAAACATCAATGCAGAAATAAACAATGGGTCAAAATAAAGGATGCCCTATATGATGGCGCGAAGAGGCTCAGAGTGCAAACACATTCTAAGACATTTAACATCAAACTTTAATAGACCTCGACAATGTGGGAATAACACCATTTAGTTAACAAATTGACAAATTCTAGAATGGTGCAAAGCTAAACAAACTGCATTGCAAACGTACTAAATCAATGAAAAAATGCAGAGATATGTAGACCTACATATTGTACGCAGTCAGTCAGGTCGTGTTTTTTTCAACAAAGTAAACCAAACGCACTTATCAATAAAACAACCTCTAATGGTAACATTCATCTTGCATTTAAATTCTTTAGCTTCCAAATCACTGACCACATTCAAAGTCCTTTTCACCGTTGGCTTTCCAATTACATACATTGTATTTTTTTTGCACAGTTTGTGTAAACCTCCTCTCCTCTAGGTCAGAAATCCAATTGTTACTTGGTTTGCTCTCAAATTCCTTATGCTCAAGTGTGGCATGTTCCAGAGTTTCCAAAGACATCACTCTTTTTTTTTTAGTTTAAAGAGCTTTATTTAAGCAAATAAAGAACAAGGTACAATAATATATCAACGGTCATAAAAGAAGTACAAAAGATATCATAAAATGTATATGATAGAGGAAAGGTGAAAACTTAATGCAGCGAACTTCAACAAAAAGTAGAGCCAAAATTACGGACAATTAAAGAATTATGTACCATAACAAAATAGCATTTTAGGTTTTATAGGAAAGAGAGAAAGATAAAGAGAGAGAGAGAGAAAGAAAGAAAAAGACATCACTCTTAACCTGCAGTGTCTTTTCCTTCTCTCTTCTCTTCCCGGGCCCCCTGACCACTGACCACACGAGTTGGCTCAGACAAATTTGCATAAAACCACAATGGTGCATTTCATGAATTAAATTGAAATTGCTCGGCAGTGCTGTCTGCGTACCATATTTTAAATACTAATGGACGCACGGTTCCGATAATTTCCATCATTTCTCTCACTGAATACCCCTTCAGTAAATACTTTATGAGTCCCACATTGTTCAATTGTACAATGGAATATGACCACCAACGTTTAGCATTAAGTCGATTACTGGCATTCCTTGGGGTGACCGACCACACAATATTTTGATCGGGGTATAGATTTTGCAGTGAAAACGCATATATGATGTTCATAATCAAAAACTGTTTCCTTCTATAAAATGATTAAAATCTCTTTTCAGCGATATATTATTTTTACTTTTTATAAGCATTTTCCTCAAGTAGGTTTTCCTTTACTTTGTGGACAACCTATAACATTTTAAACAGGAAATTGCATAGTGATTGAGAGGCAGTACAGTGTGCAGCAGTATTACAACACAAGGTACATAGTAACAGCGTATACTGTCTTTTACCTTACACCATGAAGTAGATGAAACATGTAATGTAACGTTTTGGCTACTGTAAAGGATGCACAGTTTGCACTTCCTTATGTCACTTCCTGTCTCGGTGTCTGGAGACAGTTTATGAAACCGTGAACTAAACCAGACACTACATTGTTGTCTATGAATAACATTGAAACAAAAAAATATAGGGGACAGCATTGGAGAGATAAATATACAAAATATAAAATATACTATAGAGTTTTTGATTGGGAAATTCAGGTAAAAATATCAGGTGTGTGGAACAATTTTTTCTGTAAAAAAGAGCTTGAACCCTTTTGGAAACAGTCACAAACCATTCAAAACAATTCTGATAAATGTACAAATTGTTCCACGCGTGCAGGCGGCCATGGGGCTGTACGCTACATCCCCATGGAAACCAGCCTCTTGTAAGGGCTTTCAAGCTGCCATGTTGGAAGTCCTTACCTGACTGTGAGGGCCCATCATGGGGTTGTTGGGGTTGTGTGGAGGAGGCTGTGCGTGAGGTGATGGCTGAGAGCCTGGAGGTCCCTTCAAGAGAAACAAGATAAAAGAGAGGCAGCGGTTACTACTCAGGAAAGGGGAATGGTTGCTCAGCAGCTGGCCTGTGGTGCATTGGGCTCTTCCGTTTCAGCCAAGTGCACGCGGTCTTAACGATGTTGTAAGGCAATGTGAATTTCTTTAGTGTGTGGTTGGATGGTTGTACTGGAAGATGATGTATCTACGGTATGGCAGCCACAGGGTCCAGCTCTTTATGCTCAAGTGCCCCTGCGCTTCAACCCATTCCCAAGCGGGCCTGCCAATGGGGTCCAGATACATCAACCGCCATGAGCAGTCAACCACTGGGACGTTCCTACAGGGCCAGCTAGCACAACTGTTTCTTTTGGATATAAGCAACGGGTGAGTGGAAAAGATACAATTCATGAGATGTTTTGCAGGACAACCCAAGACAAAGGAAGCTTGATGTGGTTTGGTTCGCACTGATATGTGTTAGCCTCAATCTCTGAAATAGACATTATTGACAGACGTCCTAATTAGACATCCTAGACTTGCATGATGCACATGACACAGAAAAGGTCATCCGTGATCTCAAATTAGTCCAGGTCAGGTGTGAGTGACACCCGCTTGTCTCCCTCTTTGCATGCTAGCACTTGTAGTTCTGCATTTGTAAGGAGAAATTCATACCTACATGTACCAACATGGAATCAGAATTCTAGGCTTGGGAGAACTGCCCACACTTGATCCGAGGCAATTAGAAATCTCTGGAGTTTGTGCCTACTCACAAATGTGTAAGATTTAAATTCAATCTGCCATCTTCTACAGACTGTTTCACGGCTTTGCCAGGCCTGAAGCCTCGGGTAGTCAATATGTTCACAGCCTTTTACCACATGCATTGGCTTGTTTTCATGTATAAATGCAAACTGTATTACAATTGTTTGACTAGAAATCCTGAGCCCTCTATTTAATACACTACTACATACCACTTCAGTCACCCTCTTCCCTACATGTATATTGCTCCAGACACAAGTGACAAAATAAAGGCAAATATCTGCTGCCGATTCCTGAATGCAACTTAAATACAATGATAGCAGTCATTTAAAACACAGCCCCTCGTGGATAAAAGCCCTTCACCGAAAATGTCTTGCAATGATAGCAAGAAATTCAGAAAAATGCATGGAGTCTGGGTGAAAAAGAGAAAGCGTGTTTAGCAGAGAGGTTAAAATGGCATATAAATAGATCATTAAAGCTGTAAAATGCTACGCTGAAGTTTACGGATTCATATTTTTACAGGGCTAGAAAGCCCTTTTCATGCATGTGCCATTGTATAAGGTGAGGAAATAAGGCCCAAGGAGACAAACCACCACCGCAATAATTCTGTAAAGTAGGAACACTGGAATTACAATTTAAGTCTCCCACTTATTCCACATCAGACTGCTTATCCACCAGATGACCTCACTGACCTACGAGCCTGGAAGACAGAACATTAAATCTGAGGCCGCTCTGCAGGAACCTACAGACTTTGATTAGTTAGCTGTGTATCTCTCTTTGCTACTGAAGCAGTCTCCGCTTATGAGACCAGTGGTAGTCATATTGAAAGCCATAAGGAAGATGGTTTGAACAGACACTAATCGACATGTTTCGGTCCATGTACTGTAACGCACAGGGATGCAGGCACATGCATTAATTGTAAAGCACCATATTTAGAAAAGTCCTTTACTCCTTTCATTTCATGATGAAGCATCTTCTAAAGACATGGTTAATATGTTAAAAACATGAAGCCAACGTTCTGCAAAGGAAACTCATGTCAGGCGAATTACTAAAAACACTCTATTGACGCCCTGCCTCAAACAATTTCAACTTTGCTCATTTTTAATTTCACAAATGGTAATCTACTGATGTCTGTTAAACAGGTTATGTGTTTTAAAATCGTAAATGACTGTCTGTAAAGTAGTCATTAAAAACACAGCTCCTGAGGATAAAAACCCTTCACTGAACACTTCTTTCAAATTAACTATGAACCAATATTCCAAAGAACTCAGAAACAGTAGATACTCAAAATGTCCCAAAAGATTCTCAGCAAGATATGGTCTTGCAACAACCCACAACTGAGAGTCAGAGTCACCTTGTTGTGCCCTGATGAAGGCCACTATATAGTGCTGTTTCGACCCAGTGCTTCAGAGATCCCAGCCGTGTGGCAGAGTTCTATACAGACAGGTAAATGATAAAAGGTGCAAACAATAATTTACTATTGAAGAACAGAAATATACTTTGAAAATTCGTTTCAGGTAAAAACTTGCAATAGATAATAGTATGAATAGTTAGCGTGCGTACAAGAAATACACAATGAGAAGTGCTTATAGGGAAGAGAACACAAACCAAATGCAAGTAAGAGGTGTTGTCTGTCATACAAGATCTTTCAACCACCTTCAATCAGTCGTTCCCTCTGACCAGATTTAGAGAGGAAACCCTGGTTTAAGAGCATGCAGCACAGTGAGAGGAAATAAACAGTATACCTCAGAGTAGGTATGAGAAACACTACATAGCTATTAAGAGACATGAAGATTGGTAATTCCAGGTCCCAGGTGTTATTCCGCAATCCAGACACCCAAAATAGGAATTTTATGATCGTAGAAAGGAATACTGGTAAGAAATGGTCCACGGTATTCCTTTATCCAACCAACCAGACAAGGACCAGCACACATCCACCACCGCCTGAGATTCCACCAATCCTCCATAACCCTGTGATCCGCCTCCCTCACCCTCACTCACATCCCCGCATCCATCGATGCAACAGTGGAGGGCGCTCCTTCTCCTACCTCACCGCGAAATCCTGGAACAGCCTCCCCCTCCTCCTCCTCCTCTCAGGACCTCACCCTCTCTTCGGGAGTTCAGAGGGGGGACTCAAGACCTGACTTTTCAACTGATGACCCCCCCCACCTCCGAGCAGCCTGGATCTCAGCACCTGGATACCCTCACGGGTGATTAGGGCACTCTACAAATCCCGATTGACTGATTATCTCTATGCAACCCAGAATCTGCGCCCATATTGTAAGGTGCAAAATGAATGCGCTTCATTGTAACTTTTAGAACTGCGGCTGATGCACAGTTAATAAATGATTTAGGAAGAAGCCGAGGCATTAGCTTGATGAGGATCCCTGCAGGTGCAACTTCTCCCCTCCCCTCCCTCCCCTCCCCTCCCCTCCACTCCCCTCCCCTCCCAAGCTAACAGAAGGACCAAGGTGGCACACCGGATAGTATTTATTTGATAATCACGTGCATGCAGCTTTGCAGTCGCTGTCTGGGCGTAATGGGCAACATATGGCAGACCAAGGTTTGCAATATTGAGCCAGCTCCCGCTTGGGAGGCTCGCAACCAATCAGATCACGGGCAAGGAATGCTGGTAAATGATGCAATTAATAAAATCATTTTATATCCAGCTAAGGGGATAACTATTTGGCTCAGCGGAGCTTCCCATCCGACAACCTGCATGCATCTCGCCATTTGATACTTTACAGGAGAAAGCACTTATGAAAGGAAACACTAGGGGGCACTGTCTACACGAAAATCAATTACGGCAAGGCTGTCTGGTTTATTTTGATTCGTAAACTGTAGACTGCAACAAGTGAACTTTTATTTTTTTCCTCTTCGCTCTTTTTTTTTTTCCTCTTCGCTCTTTTTTCCCCCCTCTTAGCTCTTTTTTTTTTTTTTTTTACCTGCAGAAGCACATTGTGGAATCGGTTAGAAGACATGACCAGATTTTAAAGAGTGGAAACGGGGTGAAAGTTGGAGATTCTGTTCCACTTTGCAGCTAAGGAAAAACATCTCGGATTTTCTGCAAGGTATAAAATCTTAACTCGAGTTCAACAACAAAGAAGAAGCGCCGCATCTGAAGAAGAAAAAACATACAGCCGCACTGGACTCGAAAGCAAACCACCGCTTGGAAGGAATGCCAGTTGGTGGGGAAACAAAGGGTTTGCAGTTATTTGATGGGGTGGCTGGGAGATGGGGTTTCGAACACAATCTCATGTTCTTTTTAAATTCAAATTAATTTCAAGTATTGGAATATATATATATATATATATATATATATATATATATATATATATATATATATATATATATATATATATATATGTGCTTAGGTTTTGGACATTATGTTAGGAATGTCAGAAAAAGGAGAACATTTCAATTAATATATATATATATATATATATAAATTAAAATGTTCTCATTTTTCTGACATTCCTAACATAATGTCCAAAAACCTAAGCACTACACTTGGGTGCTGTAAACAACCACCTGTAACTGATTTGTACCTGGATATTTAAGCAGTTTAAGACATAAGTAGGGTAGAGTAGTGTTAAACAGTGATTGGGGAGTAAGCTAGACAGCACAAATGAACTCGTTTTTTCCCCTGTGTTTTCTAGAGTGCCAAGCCAAGGATGGCATAAGAGTAATATAGGTGGGGTTTTGAGTACAGACACAACACTTCACATGATACAGGAAAACAGAACAAAATTCTATATTGTTGGCTTCAGCAGCAGACCACTCAGGAACGGCCTGTGTAGGTAAGAGCGGTGGGGTGGGGTCGACAGATGACGATTAGGGAAAACAAAAGAAAAAGAAAACCACTTATCTTGCGCTCGCCGCATCACCAAGTTGGTGATGCGGCGAGCGCAAGGTAAGTGGTTTTTAAAAAATTTTTTTTTATTTTACCTCGTCGTCTGTCGACTCCCCCCACCCTGCCCCACCGCTCTTACCTGCACGGGCCGCGCCCTGAGACCACTGCCAATATTAGCACCTGCCTTACAGCACCACTGCAACCAGCCACAAGAGGGAGCCAGGCTGCAACAAATGGTTTCAACAATGGACAAGTTACAAGGGAAAAGGTGACATGCAAATGGAGGGCTAGGAAACACCAGAACTAGTTAGATGAGTGGGGAAGTAGAACAGTCCAGGAAAAAATACGACCACTTACAAAGACTGCTCAGTTTGACTACCATTTGCACCCAGAGATGCCATTAAAGCATATAAGGTGACTCTCAACCAGGGCCAATGGAATTATGCCATTCTATGGGTCTGGCGTTTTTCACATAATTAAGGATTTGCCGCATTTGTCACGTAAACCACCATCTGCTGAATAATATGCAGATTTTAACAGAAAAAAATGTTTCTAGCTCAAACAGTTCAAAAGTTACTAAAAATGTGGCGACTTGTGTTCTTGCACACTGGAAGGCCCGTCACAAAGGTTGACTGGTCATCTTTCAGTTACTTATTGTTGTATCTGGGAACTAAATTGGCACTAATAAAGTGAAATCTTTTCCTAGACAGTGTCCCCAGGTGGAAAAATTCCAAAATAATGAAGTAATAAAATCATAAAATGTGCTGCATCACACTACATAATTTGCCCTTTCTTGCCACATAACTTAGTGAACCCTGCTGCAAACGTTGGTCCTCCTCTACCGTATAATTCCAGTGGCCCTGCTCTCAACTCACAAACTGATTTTTTATTTTATTTATTGAGTTTTATATAGCGCTGGCTAGACCCGGAGGTATCAGAGCGCTTTACATGAGGAAGAAAACAGTTTCAGAACATGGTTACAAAGTTACATCAGTTACTGGAGCGTAGTTACAGGAATTACATGAGTACAAAGCATAGCATAAACATGAGGAAAAAAAATAGGCAAGGGGAGAGAGGGAAGGAATAGGGGAGGTAGAAGAGAATAATGGAGGGAGGAGGAGGGGGAGGGTATAGGAGGCACAACGGGGAGACGAGGAGAAACAGTGTCCGACGTCCGGCTGGGTAGGTGACGGCCGAGGGGTGAACCAGAGCCAAACTCCTCTATAGCTGCATGGGACAGCTCCACCGGTCATCGGCCAGAGGTTGCTCGGGCACCGCTGTACATACAGAAAGGTTATAGTTTCCACCTAGGGGGGCAAAGTCCAAAAAGTTCCATCGAGCGCGCCGGTCACGGTGTACGGTGCTGTGCTCCCAGCGGTAATGGGGTAAAAACCCAGGCCTCCGCTGTGTGAGACTCCCTTGTCTCTGTGGACTCTCTCAGAGGGGTCTCTGAAACTCCAGGACATAAATGCTGGATCCCTCCCCAACAAGGGCAGAAGGAGTGCTTTGGAAAGGGGCCCACTCATGGTGGCCATTATTAGAAAATTGGTGTGTCATATTAATGCTTACAAGGCGGAGGAGCATCGTCCATCGCATCGCGGTAATCGCAGGCGTCCAAGAAGTGGGTCGATAGAGACATTATTGGAGCAGTCGAGGGCCGCCATTTTGAGGAGGACAGAGCGGAGGACAAGATGCCGGCGGTAGCAACAGGGCACGGCAATCAAAGCAATCGGGGCCTCGCCAATTTAAAGCTTACAAGGCAGAGGAAAGTGCTTTACATAAGGAAACAGTGTGTTACAAATTACAGAGATTTCACATTAAATGACAGAATGAATACATATTCAATACAGGAGTTATTAGCGAAAACGAGAGTCAGGATCCAAACAGATCAGGGAGAGTTGGGAGTCCAAAGGAAGGAGACAGCAACGGAGGAGGAGACGAGACAAATGTCCGAAGACCGGCTGGGTAGGTGACGGCCAAAGCGGTGTGCCAGAGCCAGTCTCCCCTATAGCTGTCAGAGCAGCTCCACCGGGGATCGGCCATGCGGTTCGGACTCCGCCGGCTTAGGGTGAGGATCAGGAGGCGAACGAAAGACTCAAGTCCAGGTGTGGGTGAGTGGAGATGGCGAGGGTGGAGGGGTAGGAGAGGATATGTAGCTTGGCTGCCCTCTTTAAGTTAGGTATGTCGAGGTTGTTGATCACTGTGACTCGGAGACTCTGTGACTTTCAACCGCACCTCGTCACTAATGAGGTCATCACATCAGTTTGAGATCGAGGAGCCGCCATCTTAGGGTCAGGCACCCACGATTGTCTTCTATTCTTTTGTGGCTTTTTGTTACGCTAGTGGTCGGATCCTTTTACTTCTATACTGCAGGATAGGCATGAGAAGGTGCAATTGGGGGCCGGCGCGTACGCTGCAAAGTTGTGTACGCACCTCGTAGTTGTTGAAGTAATCCCTTAGTGTTGATTGTGGGGGGGGGGGCCGCCATCTTAGTGTCAGGCACCCGAGTATTCTGCTAAACAGGCGGTAGGATCCTTATTCTTCCCCGCAGTCGGATAGGCAAGAGAATGTGCAGTTTAGGGCAGGCGCTTACGCTGCAAGGTTGTGTATTCACCTCTTGGTTAAAGAGGTCAATTCTCTAGGGTTAGTTGTGCCCGGGGGCCGCCATCTTAGTGTCAGGCACCCGAGTGTTCTGTTAAACAGGTTACTACACAAACCCCACCAGGATAAAGGTCACTTCATTCCACCGTCTTATGTCAACAAAAATATACTGATAGTATTTTAGTATCAAATGTTCACTACCAATTTTCAGACATAAATTAACATAAGTACTACATTTTCCTTTACGGAAAAGTCTGGGAACAACTTCTGCAATCAGTCTCCTAACAGTGCTAACACACATCATTTTTTTTTCACTTAGTTCAGCTTTTTTTAGGAGAAAATCTTATGTTCAACTTTAGTTCAGGTCTACTAAATATCAAAGTTTATTTTCCCTCAGAGCTAGCAATTTTACAGTACGGTATTTAACTCAATGCCATGTACAAGAAAGTTTGACTTTCAACTAGTGTTTTCTGTTAAGCAAATTTATTAAGAGTACTACAAAAAGAAATAAAAAAAAGAAAAATTGAAAAACATCTTCTGGAAACCTTTCCCAGTCCCCTGTGCACGTGTTCATCCCATACTTATGGAAGTGCTGCTGACTAACGGCTTAGTTATGTTACGTTAATTTAATTTGTAACGCGCTCAAATCACCCCGAGGGGTATCTCGGCGCAGCCAAGAGACAAGGCAACAAGAGCAGCTAGATGTTCATGATGATATGTTGACCAGCTAAAGTCAACTCCAGACCTTCATCTTCATTTACACACCAGGTTTTCAGAATAACTGTAGAGTATGCAAGTCAATTCAAAATATGATTCAGTGCATGTAAATTTATTTGAAGTGGATAGCTTGAGGATCTGGCACGGAAAAGGCTGTCGCGGACACTACTGACTATACTTTCAATATATGTAATAAACAGAGAGAGACCCCTTGTGCAACCAAGGGAATAAGGTACTCTTCACAAGTAAAACAGAGATATTTCCCCTTGGACCAAAATACAAACACACCTAGATAGTTACTAGGTTAAAAGGAACTACTTCTTGTCTACTTCAAACGTGTACTACTTATCCACTCCAATCCACATAATCTAACATCAAATACTGACTCATATAATTAAATTATTAAAAAACATGTTTTTATTAAAATCCTGTTATCACAAAAAATATAAAATCTTATTTTTCAATCACAATTAAAACATCAATATATTTCATATACTTGGTAAAATCAATTCAAACAGATACACAACGTTACACAAAACACAAATGACACTATACCCCCACGTAAAAGAGAAAAGATTTTAGACACTCAATTTTGTCATTTTTCAATACATATCCTTAAAAACCAAATATAGGGACACGGTCTGGATGTCCTCCTAATTTAGCAATTACAGAACCACGTTCCTCTAAGGATTATGTAACTAAATTTGCGTCGACGCGTTTCGATGGTTAAAAAGTTTAGTCCATCTTTTTCAAGACACTCGTATACATTTTCTCTGTAATGCTCCTTGTTTTCTTATTAATAACGTCCTTATATATGGAAAAGCTATATTCAAATGAAAAGCTCTTTAGATCTTGAATACCACCGTTCTCTGGATAAATTACTCGGTCCGATTCAATGCCAGGACTGCAACCTTGCTGTATGAAGGGTGTCTATATCACCCAGGTCGATAATATCCCATTGATTCAAGTCAATAATAAAATTCTAACTCTCGTGGTACCAGTCCTCGCACCTTATTATTTGTTAGCTAATTGTTGGCACTACCTCATGGGTCATAACTTGCTGCCAAATCGAGGGGCAATCACGTCCTCCTCTTTCCCGATGCGCTAATGGGCTGCAGCCGAGGTCTCGCACATCCGTCCTGCTCGTTCGTATCAGATTTTATATTTTTTGTGATAACAGGATTTTAATAAAAACATGTTTTTTAATAATTTAATTATATGAGTCAGTATTTGATGTTAGATTATGTGGATTGGAGGGGATAAGTAGTACAAGTTTGAAGTAGACAAGAAGTAGTTCCTTTTAACCTAGTAACTATCTAGGTGTGTTTGTATTTTGGTCCAAGGGGAAATATCTCTGCTATACTTTCAATATGCCAATTTCACTGTTCTTTTGTTTGGACCGCGGTGATAAACCAAAAATGGCACGAGAGAGCAAAATGCTGCGCAGTGAGTCGATGAATACATAAATGAGTGCAGCCAACTGGAATGTATAGTTCAGTGAGTCACCATTTCATCTCATACTTTTTTTAAAACTTCGTTGTTGCTTGTTTTCGCAAGTCAGGTGGGACTCACCGACATAACCTACGTGGGCAGTAGGGACCATGAATCATTATAACACAACTTGGACATCTTTCGGTCATGATGCAAAAGGCTGCAGGATTGGCTTTTCCTTCTCCCAGACCATCTAAAATGTCCAGGACTCTCCGCTTGGTTCAGCTCATCGAGCGGGTATACAATGACTGGTACAGAATGCAGTATTAGGATGTATGGTACAAACTACCTCTTGCAACCATTGAGGTACACTTAACAACCTTATCCTCAGCCACAACTGGCACCACAAACGTGTCGGGCTGACGACTTATTGACGGGAACTTGACACTGGAACGTTAATTGAACAGACCGTGGAAGATCATTTCTTTTTAGATATTAGCCCCCGATATTCTAATAATGCTTGGGTATAAATGATGCATCTGTTTTTTTTAAATATAGAGAAATACAGATTTCTGACAACTAATGTAAATGATCCAAACACCCTAAATTCATGCACTTCTCAGTGGAAAATGGCCCACAGTTCGAGGTATAAAAATGGCAGTGCAGGGGTACCAATGGGCGAGCCAAGGAAAACAATACTCCTCGGGGGGGGGGGGGAAGTATCAAACACTCAAAGGTACACACGAGTGTCTGTTGAGATAGGAGCTAGTTGCAGAAGATGCACTCAAACGTAGACTATGACTTCAAAACTTAATTTTTATTTTTATTTCCCAAATCCCAGGTATGTATAGATTTTCTATACCTAACTCCACTTAGATGTACCTTTGGAGATATATATATATATATATATATATATGGCACATAGATGTGGAGTTAAGTTTAGTAGATCTATACTTCCTCTATATGCGTTAACATTTCAATATTTTGTCCCTCGATTATCAAATCATGACATTCCTATGCTCGATATCCCGCAGTACTATTGTGTGTGAGGCAGCAGTGCTAAGGATTACCCTTTGCGAGACTGGGCGTCCATGGCCGCGTGGTTGGTTCAAGCAGCCCTTGTCCACTTGAATGCATGAACGGAGAGGCGGTTATCGCCTCTCATCGGAGGGGTCTGTGCTAGATAAATGATACCTCAATCATATCACAGCAAAATGAACCAAGTGCCACATATCAGGATTTTGGCGGTAGGATCGGGTTGACTGATGGATAACATTTCTATCAGATGTCAATGGATCCAAATTCAGAAAGTGCTCTCACACATACAATGACATCACTGTTCCCTGTTGAGGGATTCTTTGTGTCAAAATGATGATTGTAGGCTATTCTATTGAGCATGCTCCAGACACTGTATGCACATTTGTGTACACTGCTTATGGCACCTGATGTGCAAACTTAGATGTAAAGGACAAACAGAGGGGTGTTACTGATAACCCTCTTCAAACAGGACAGCCTGTTGCTTCCAATGAAAGATTTTTTTCTCCAAAATCTATTTGGCAGGGAGTTTTACAAGCAGACTACTGAAGTAGACAGGCATTTACCTATTACGCCTCAATCGTACAGCTTTATAATAAAATATGTTGAAGAGAGAGCTGAGTAAAAGCCAATCAGAAGAAGCGGGGCTTCTTTAAATTAAAGAACCAACAATATACACTGGTAGATTGGGGCTGTGTAATGAATGATTTGTTTGAAGACGCGAAACCCTGAAGTGGCCCTTGTACAGGCGTAGTCCTTTCTCAGTTTCATTGTCTGTGGAATGTCACACCCATCCATCAATATACCACAAAAACAAGCAAGAATAGTTGGTGAAGAATCAATAGTAAACTGGCCAGTGCAAACTTGTCGGCTTGGCTGAAACACATGGGTGTGCAGCCTCCCAACTTCATGGGCAAACAGCTGTGGTTTTTTAAGAGTATAAACCCTTTTTTATTTTTTAAAATCCGCACCAACAGGCGAGTTTCTGGCCCAGAAGCACCACCATTTTGGCAGGCATAGGTACCGAAACATGTTGATTAAAAAAAAGTTTTGGATCAGATAATTCTTGTTAAGTGAACAACCCAGTATTCGGATTTAAGCTTTGCAGCTGATACGTTACACACCAGATCACCCTCTTTCCAACAGACCCAACAATACTGTCTAATTAAAAGGGGAGGGACAATTACCTTTAAAAAATAAAACATTGGCCCTGTGCAATGGGTGCAAGAAGTGCAATAAGGCCAGTGTATTGATCAAGCTGTGCTCAGATAAACTCTCATTTCACACAGAGTCAAAGAAAATGGAGTCAGAAAGAGTCCAGTGGCCACATCTAGCCAGTCTACATGTGTACCTCTTCCCTCACAGGGCAGTTGTAGTGTGCTTGTTTGAAATGAACAAAAAACTATTCAAATAATTTTACTCTAATCTCATTCGTTTGAAATGTTCTTAAGCACTTAGACTCAAATAAAAACAGGCATTTGTTACAAAATTAAATGTTCTAAAAATGTAGCTGATGTATTGACAACTAAAACATACTTACTACATAAAAATAAAAGAATGTTTAATTAGCTATAATCCTATGTTTCAATTACTTTACTTGTTGTTTGGTTGTAGAATGTATATTGTAAAGTAAGCCATCATTGCTTATTTAGTATTTAATACAAATATTTTAAAATAGACATTAACAATCAGAATTTATTTTTATAATAAAACCCTATGTTACACTCACACAGAGGAAACTTGCTGCATGGCCAGCCTCATCTCTGTGAAGACACAATTTCCCCCCCCCGTTGGTCGTTTCGAACAACATACCAGCAATACCAACATTAAAATAACTGTGTTTAAAACACATACTGTTCACATAACACCGGGGGAAATCAATTTCTATTACAAAAAGGAACTTATCTGCTTAAAGTGAATTGATTTAATTTATTCAACTATTTTTTATGGGAAGATATCACTTTCCAACAAATAATTTAAAATACAAACAACTGTAACATTTATGTACAATCAAAAAAGGTAATGCAATCTGGTCACCACTACTTAATTTACGGCTGTGCCCCTGCAGACCACCGACTTACACAACCATATGTGCAGGACTTAAACATCTCAGTTATGTCTGTGGCACCATGCCCAGCCGATGCCTCTTCTAGGAGGTTTCTCAAATGTTTCCAATTTTATCCCTTCCAAGTGCATACAAATAGGTACCAGTTAATCGGACAACTCCTCAAATAGTACTTCCTTCGTCAACAGATGGATTCATCCATGCTCAAAGAGAGTACTTTAGCAATCTATTGCCAACAGACAGCCACCTGGAGCTTTTGGCCCATACAAACCTCGCCAGCATCAGCATAAACCAAAGAGTGCATTAGGGCTTTGAGGTCAGTGTCAGTTCCACTCTCCCATGTGCTTCCCCTCATAAAAGATACACAAGGACATTGTGTAACTCTTGCCATTCCTTGCAAGATGTTATAGTCCAAGCTCTTGAGCAAGATTTAGGAGCATGATGCTTGCCCAAGATGGCTGTGTTTTCGATTAACAAATACCTCGGATTTGGTCACAGGATCATGATTTTAAGCTAGAGGTACATACGGGTTTTATCTTACACTTTACCAGTTACAACCAGTTTAGACTTTTAGAGACAAGAGCTTCCTCCCAACAGAATCACCAACTTAATGTTCAGACCATTCTCTCTACTGACACCCAGAACAAACCGTAGAACATGCTTTCCTTTCCCAGAGATCTTCCAACCTTCAAAATGCCCCAAAACACACAAAACTCCTCAAACCAATCAAAGCTTCATCCCCGCATCCCTGACTGCCTACTTATGTTGCTTTGGGAAAGCGGCAAAGACACAAAAACCTGAAAATCTATTTTAAAAAATTGAGATACTGTTAAATGCTTTCTTAAGAGGAATTACAGTTTTAGAACAAAAGCATCTTAAATTGATCAGATAATCCACCGTGTGATCTACCTTTCAGTCTCACCCAGAAACATGTCATATTTCCCCAGTCTCTCGTCTGCACTCTGCTGCAGGCAGTCTGCATCTTTCTCCCACCCCTCTCTTGCATGGTTCCTCTGCACAGCTCTCACACTGCCTCGCCTTTATCAGTCTAATACGTATTTCGACTTGCAGTGAAACATCTATTTTCTCTCACCGCTTCCGTTTATGAACATCCCTCTTGGGTCTGCTGTGGAAAATAAACTGCTCTACTGGGGAATACTACTGGCAACTGGACCAATATTTTCTTTATCAATTTATAGAGTTTTGTTAAGAGCAAAACAGACGCAAGCAGGCATTGGAGTGATGTGCAGTAACCCAAGACATCCATCAGGGGAGGACATCCTTCACTGTGTAGAGACGAGGCAGAAGGTAGTGTACCGCTCTTCGTGTAATTTGACAGTTCAATGTGCCTTGAACCCATTCACTGGGGGACTTCTGATGGAACTATAGAAATTTCCATAAGGACTGAGGAAGGAGGGTTACCTAATCTCCTACCATCGGTGCCCCCTACAAAGACACAGACGTTAAAGTGAGAAGTAAAGAAGGCCATGACTAGTGTGGAGACCACAATGAGACATTGTGGACTGCAGTCTTAAGAAATTACTCCCACCTGATACTGGACACTCGCTGCACAGATTATGCCATCTGAATATTTTCCAGGTCTTGTGAGATTTTATGGTTCCCCCATTCGAGCCACACGTTGGAGAGCAGTAAGGGTTGTCTAGTGGTGTCAGAAGGGCGCCACGGGCCCTACTGCAAGAAAGGAAAATGGACCTTCTGCACAGCTTTTGGCTAGTGAACTCCAACAATAATCAGTCCCTCGTGCACCAGTCATAGTTAAGACCCCGGATTTGTCTGCAAGAGACGCGAGGAATGCTGGCCTGCAGTTAGGTCAGCCTAGTTTCCACGTGTTGACATTAAATCACACTAGGTCTAAAATAAACTCCCTTTGGGTTATTTGTTCAGCATTCCAATCAAACTCTCACACCACAAACAACATTTAATTGTCACCGGATAACTTTAACAGTTGCCAGAAAGTGAAGTTTTAAAAAAGGATTTATTAGATTGGTTCAAAAAAGATATATTCATATATTTCATTCATTAGAATTTTCAATACAAATTAAAATACATAAAAAATGCACATAAATGCAAAAAGGTTAAAATCACATATAACACAAATAACTGAATATTCATTGCAAAACAATCACATTACAGTCAGTTAATATCTCATCTAATAGTCCTTTACAGATATTGCACATTAACCTATGAGCGTTCTAGGAACTTTTTTTCAACAAGTATGCCAAAAAGCGACGCGTTTCGGAGGCATACACAGGTCCAACCTCCTTCTTCAGGCTTGCTACTAATCTGTTCCAACACTGTTATCAAGGTATACACAGGTCAGTGTTCCTTGCAGGAAATCTCCTTTTCTGATACACAAAAAGATGTAAACAACACCCGCAATTGCAGTGATGTTGGGAGGGGACACGTCTCCACTCTTTTAGACACTCATGATTGTAATGGCAAACGGGCCTGTAATTGATTATTACTGAGTTTTATTTTCTTTCCGCTTGGTACTGTTCAAATATCCTACAACAATAAAGAACAAGAAAATCCACACTGTCTTAATGAATGTAAACAAAACTTGAAATTTTCTTTTATTTCTTATCGTTGTCAGTAATTCTATTTCCGCGCTACTTGAATGTCCGGGATTCAAAAATCTCCTGAACATACTCCAGAGCGCAGGAGAACATAAGAAAATTAAAGTTATAATAACACATGACACAACGTAACAAAACATAAGATAACATCATAAAAATAGCAAATAAAAAAAACACTAACTTATTTCATGAGAGGAAAACTGAATTGTGCAATACATTCATGCAAAAATCCCTACAACGAAAATTAATTCCAGGGAAGTATGTTTACAAAGAAACCACCACAGAGCAAAGTAGTTACAAAGACAAAAACATAATGGTTGCTCCAGCAAAACATAAACGCTGTTAAAAAAGTATTTACTTTGACATTAGTTTACAGTAAGTTTGGAATAGGGGATAGGTTTAGTCCTGGAATAAGGATTCAGGTCAGTGTTGGTGGTCTCAGTAAAACTGGGTTTAGCACTAGCTACTGAGTTAGTGTTATTGTTGGAGTGAGATGTGTGGTAAGTTGAGGACAGAGGGAAAGAAATACATTTTCTTTGCAACTGTAAAGTAATTGACTCCACCCCAGTATAGGCTCAAGAGCGCTTGTAGGGTAGAAGCGCAACTTCAAAATATGCATGGACATTATGTTAAGCCAGTGAGGGAAGTGCCAGGTGGTAACCTATTACATCTACCCCCCGAAGCAACACCTTATACTATAGTGTTGGCCAATGTCCCCACATTACCATCTGGAACCTTGGAACATTGGACCAATCTTAGAAACAAATCATTGCACCTTCTAACTGCCAAGACAGGGTTATCAAATGCACTTTTTACAGAGTTCAAAATGGTAAGGCGGGTTGGTTGGTTGGGGAATTCAAGGAAATCCTTTAAAGGTGACTGTGTAGTGTTATCATTTAGGTCACCAGAATTGGTTCAAGCTATCCTTGAGAGGGCGAGTAATTGGTTTGTGGAGGAAACGGGGATTAGCATCCTACCACTTGGCTATTTCTATAAACCATCTGGTTCTACACTACATAATCGAGGGGCAAATCATGGGAGGGGGTGGGATGTGCACAGATTTGCTATCCCAGTGAATAATAGTTTTGATGTTTTTAACCCCATTGATGACAACGATTGACTGTCCACATTGGGTGGCGGATCAGCCTCGATTGGAAATGCTATAAGGGGTAATGTGATAGCAATAACATCGGAGAACTGTTTGGAATCATTGCATATCTGTGTTCCCTCACCTTCCAATGTGTTGACATCTAAAGATTTTCCTGAGAATTGTAATACTGGTAGCCTTTATCTGGGGCATAGGCCCAATAGTAGTTCTGTTATCAACGCTCCACTGTTAGATAATATGGTCAATGATAATGACTTGCTCATTGGAGTTCAGGGTATTGACTATGTTGCTGAACCGTTTATAAGTAGTATAGAGCGGGCTGTAAATGTTGATATATTATCCAACAATATCACTAGCGTATTTGAGACTATGTCTCAGTCACAAGTCCTCCATAGTCCTTGCATAACAAATCCAACTGGTGGTGATAGCTTCTCTAACTATATGCACACCCATGAGCGTGTTCCCGCTACTATAATGATGGACAATAACAGCCTTACAATGATTTCGTGGAATTTAGCGGGCATCCACCTTAAACTTCAAGACCAAGACTGGCTGTCATATATTGGGAACAACGACATCTGTCTCTTTCAAGAGACTTGGGCAGTGGAAATGGTATATATTAACGGTTATACCACCTATTGCCTGGAAGCTATTCCGCCTAAATTGTCGGGCAGGGCGAGTGGTGGCCAGTTGATTTTAGTAAAAAATTCCTTAGCTTGCAAGTATAGGCACTTACCCATAAACTCACAGGACATAATGGGGATCCAACTAGTTTTTCCAACTGGTTTAGTTTTGACTGTGTTTAATGTCTATGCTAGGTCTGAATCTTCAGGCTGCGATTCGTTGGTACTTTCAATGTTGGATGATTTGGTTGAAGTATACCAAAATAATTCCAAAATAATAATCGCAGGGGATTTTAATGCTGCATTCGAACCATCTACTCTATTGAGTTCTTTGCTTGAGGAAGAGGATGAGCTCTGGGGCATTCCTAATCTGGTAATCGGTAACCCGGGCAAACGTCCATCGAATGTTTCTTTGCAGATTGCTTCTCTAGTCTCAGGTAGGAGTATGAGGGCCTGCAACGGAAGAACTGCATCCGACCTAGGGAGGAAGGCTACTTTTAAAAGGGGTACTTATACTAGCACCATTGATTATATATTTGTAGATGTAAGAATTTGGTTTCTGGTAGAGGATATGAATGTTGAACAGCGAGAAGATAGTGACCATAATCCCTTACTATTAAAAATGAGGGGTGCGGATTTGAATAGGAATCCCTTTAGTCTTACCTCCAGAAACGAAGAACCGTGCGTTACTAACAATCGCCGACGAGTTACATGGCCCAAAGTCCAAGCCGATCCAGACCTGTATACTCGGATTTACAAGCTCTTCGTTACATTTATATCTGGTTTGTGTAATGATGCGGGGAATATAGAATTACCAGAACAAACGCTTGTTGCTTCAGTACACCAAAAATTCTTCGATACTCTGCAAACCATCTTCAGCCGAAGTAGCTCTGGTAGGAGACCCCCTAGGGCAGGGACAAACAAGTGGTTCACCAGTGAATGTAAGAGAGCAAAGAAGGCCTTGCAGTTAGCAGTTAGAGAGTGCTCCAGAACTGTAATAATTTTGGGTCACCAAAGTTATAAAGTAGCTCTGAATCAAGCTAAAAGAGATGTGGCTGACAAAAATTGGCAAGATCTGGTCCAAGCTACCCAATGTAGGGATAGTCGCCTTTTTTGGCACATTGTCTCCATAGGAGCAAGGTGAATGTTCCCACCCTTAGTTATCATATCGAGCCGGGGACATGGGTGGACCACTTTTCTAAATTAAATTCTAGTAATATGGACCAGGGCGGGTTTGATACTCCTTGGGTTGACCATACCCAAGTTGTCACTGCCCCTGTGGAGAACACAAATAGCCAAGCTCTGGTTTTTAGTATAGAGGCCACCCTGGCAGCGATTAGTAGACTAAAAGCTGGCAAAGCCCCTGGTCCTGATCTCATTCCGGGAGATTTATACAAATCAGAACCAACTATTTGGACCCCGTATATAAATCTCCTGTCGAATAACATCGTGGCTGGTGGGGCCATTCCAGAAACATGGAGGGGAACAGAGATAATTACCATCTACAAAAAGGCTGATGCCGCTATCCCCTCCAATTATAGACCCATCAGCCTGATAGACAACTTACAGAAGATTTTTGCAAGGCAGGTTCTGGATAAATTAGAAACCTGGATGGATGATCACAAGGTTTTGTCAACTTATCAGGCGGGTTTTCGTTCCAAGGTAAGCACGTGTGACCAAGCTTTCAGGTTCACTCTACTAATTTGGAAATATGTTTCGCTTAGGAAACAAAAGCTCTATGTAGCTTTTGTGGATCTGCGAGCTGCGTTCGATCTGGTTCCACGTGACTTGCTTTGGAAGGTTTTACTTGACCTAGGTGCTCCCGCGGATTTGGTAGCAGTAATGGCCCGATTACATTTAGATAATTATGCCCAGGTCAGATGGGGACGAATGGTGAACTAACGGACAAGATACCGATACAGCGAGGGGTGTCCTTGCCCCTACATTGTTCTCATTGTTCATAAATGACGTGGTGAGTCGATTAATGAACTGTAGGAATGACGCACCCTCCTTGAATGGCGAAAAAGTCCCCATTTTGCTCTTCGCAGATGACTCCCTATTAATATCAAAATCACCAATGGGTTTACAAATTTTATTAGACGGTTTCCTAGAGTTCTGTAGGGATAGGAGTCTAGAACTTAACACCTCTAAGACTAAGTATATGGTGTTTGGGAAAGTACAGGGTGGCCTGCAGGAGATTAAGGTTCTACAGGAACCCCTGGAACGAATACATTTTTTTGACTATCTGGGCATAGGTTTAAGTGAGTGTCTCAAATGGGATTATCAGATAAATAAAAGCTACTTAACCCTATGCCAAAGATCCAAATCCATAATAAGATTTCACAAACAATCATATACCCAACCCCTTTCCCCAGCGCTGGAAATCTATCGTGCAAAAGCCCAAAGCAGAGCTTTGTACGGAGCGGAGATTTGGGGCTATACTTCCGTCAATAAGTTAGTGATATGTGAAAATATCTTTGCTAGGTCTCTTGTCTCGGTCCCAATTACGACTCCTCTAATTCCCCTTTTCTGTGATCTTGGGCTGAAGAGAATTGGTGATTTGGCTGCCTTGAAACCTTTAACTTACTTGCTGCGCCTATGGACCACGCCCCAACTTGTTGATTATAGAGATTCTCTTCGGGAGGTCATAAGGATCAATGGCGCAGTAAAATTACCATGGTTTAGGCATGTTGCAGACTGGTGCAGGTTAATGAACATGATGGATCTATGGAAACATCCTGAGAGGGCTACTGGAGACGACTTACTGAGATTAAAAAGCAGGTATTGGGAGGTGGTGGGTGATCGCTATGTGAATAATTCGACTTGCGGACAGCTTACATCCAAGTTTTTAGCCATAAAATTCTGTCCACAATTTGAACCTTTCTTGGATCAGATTTTTCCCCCCCTTGCTAAAAGCTTGTACATCAGATTTAGATATGGTAATTTGCTTTTAAAATACCCGGGCAAGGAGGTGGTGGGTTTACAATTAGGTTCATGTTCTGCCTGTTCTTCAGCTATTGAATCTGAAGAACATGTTTTATTCTTTTGCCCTGGATACCACGAGTTGCGCAGAAGGTGGATAAGACCTATCTGCCTTAATGCAGGTGCTAGGCAGTATCAGATTGCTTATAGAATTTTAAAGGCAGACGTTTCTGAACCAATAGTTTTTGCTGTAAGTCGTTTTTTATTTGCCTTCTGGATAATGCGGCAGAAATTTATATTACAGACTGTACAATAATATTAATTGTTTATGATATTTGTATATTACCTGTGCTGTGCATTTTAAAAATTGTCCCTTTTGTCCCATTGATGCTTTGTATGTTGTAAGGTTTTAGGGAAAGGCTTATTTCGTAGTTATCAAATGCACTTTTCTTCTTGTTCTGGTGGTCTTTTTTAAAATTTTCCTTTTTTAAATACCCAAATGAATTGTTTTAAATATTTTAATTGTAAATAGGAAAAGTTTTTTTATTGTATACTTTGATGGTTTGTACAAAAACCGAATAAAGTAAAGTATTGACTGTAGTAGTTTCACTTTAGAAATCATTTTAATGTTAATTAAAATAAAAATGTTTCATTAACTTTCCCTGTAGTACTTTCTTCGTAAACGTATTTTTCTGTACCAACTTTTCTCTAGTCAAGGTATTTTTTGTATGAAGTTTTTTTTTCTCACTGTAGTGGTTTCTCCGAAAAGATTTCTCTGTAAATGTATTCTTGTTATGACAGAGATTCAAAAACTCACAATATTAATTGGTATAACATAGCCTTGGCCAGGTGACGCGAAGGGAGGAGGGGTCCACACAATATCTCCTGCTCAAGACCAATAACATCTACACCTCATCGTCTGAAAACTGACATTCTTTCAGTGTAATCGTTATACATGTTCATTTTGCTGTATATTTATTTGTTGAAGGACAATTGTTGCAAAAGATAATGATTTGTGCTGCCATACTTTTCTTTTTTTCTGCATCAGAATTGTGACACTAATGATTTAGTACTTTATCAACCACTAGAGGCATTTTGTAAGAAAGGTCAAAAACACATTCACTCATCAGAAAACAGGGCCAGTCACTGCATTTGACAAATTCATTTAAACATCTGTGACCCTAAATGGAACCCCAAAACTTATTGGAAAATTTAAAATTACATTAATTAACCTGCCTCAAAATGTGGAGTCTGCAGTTTGAAATATGTTCATCAGTAAAGTGGTCTTTAATACCTGGACTCTGCCCGACTCTCACTCGACAGACATGAAAGGCAGCCATATTGTAGTCTAAAGCGGGGAGTGCAGCGCGGAATCCATTTTCGTCACGCCCTCTGTTTAAAGTGTATCAGGAGAGAGGCGGGTGTGAATCAGCCTGTCTCAGCTTCACACAGTTTGCCTTTCACCCTACTGGAAGTGCGCCGGCCTAGTTCAGCGAGGCGGCCCTTGAAAGTCGAACTTCCAGCTTCAGAGACGCTTTGATGCCAGCTCTGGCTGGCACTAACCAGAGAAGTGGTGCCGAGAACCTGAGCTGGCAACTTCAGGTTTAACCCACCTTCCTAATTTCAGGTGTTTGAGGGCAAAATATGCAGGCACAGGAGTAAAGACCAAAACTCCTTCCATACATACAAAATATTGATGAAAAAATATTGAGGTAAAAAAGATTTAAAAAAAGGTACAACACAAAGATTTTGGAAATATATGGGTCAGATGAAATGAAAAGAAGAGAGTCAAGCATTTGCAATGCAATCGGTCTCGCCTTTGGGACCTTATATGTATTTAGCTATGCAGCACATTAGCCTGGGTGCTGAAACATCTACTGTTCTTTAACATGGAGGGAAAGTAAGCACCAAACTACGTGACATGCCAGGTATGGGAACACATGGAGAGAAATATTGCCTTTCAGCTGGAAATGGTATGGTCCAAAGCTCTGTTTTTAAGATAAAATCAGGGCCTGCGGTGGTCATATCACTGAAAATACAAGATTTGAAAAAAATACTATTGTCTACGGGTGCTCGTGGAAGACAATTTCTATGGACTGGAATCTAGAGAATACTAAAGTGATTCTGGTATTTTACTGACCTCTGCTGGTCGTTTTCTATCAAGAAAGTTAAATAGAGCCAGCTGCCAGAAAAATTAAAAAGAAAGTCCCTCAGCAGAAAGCAATTCTGGTATTTTACTGACCTCTACTGGTCGTTTTCTATCAAGACAGTTAAATAGAGGCAGTTGAACAGAAAAAAAAGTCCCTAAGCGGAAGCAGACAAGTCCTAGGGGTGATCGCCAGAGCCCACAAAGTACATACACATATAAGTATATAATAATAAGTATATACTAAAGTATATACAAGAGGTCTCGAATGCTCGACCTAAAAAAGGACTTTTGGTAAAAAGAATCGAAAAAGAAGAACTGATTATCAGGGTGCGGGGTGTAGGGGTAGTGAGAACTTCCTTATATTGTTGCTCTGTCTCTCTACCCGAGAATAGTAGGCTAATTCTCAGCATCCTTTTATGGGCCATTGTGGTCTGAACTCTAAATCCTTTAATATTTTAATTTCAGCCCAGCTCGGTTTCATTTGCAATGCCTAAAGTGTTACTCAAATGATATCTACATGTTAAAAGTTTCAGGACTCAAAAGAACATGGGACTAAACAATGACAGGCTTTTAGATTTTTTAAAAATTGTGTACCATTGACATTCTTTTTTATCTATACCTTTGGAGTAGATTGCAAAGAAATCTGGGCTGAGCCATTTCTGTGGCACCAGCACCATAATGAAACGGTTTTTCTGGCTTCATTAGTTTGCCAAAAATTAACAAGTGTCTATATTTGAGGACTCATTTGAGATGGAGGCATGGCCACATGGGCCCATCTGTGCGCACCCTCCCGCTCCACACCAAGATTTTAACAGCAGACAGAACTCTTCCCCAATAAACCGTATCCACCCATTCCAAAAGGACGCAAACCGCTCTCTGCAATCTTATTGTCTGGCTCACGCACAATGAGCCTGTCTGGAACATTCTGTCTTACAGGACTGTCTACAACTCTGCCAATCAGGTTGAGTGAAATGCCCTTTGTTAATTTGGAAATGAAGAGGCCTGGAGCGCCCACAGAAGACCGCTCCATAGATGACCAACAAACCATACAATGGCCTGCATTCCGCTCTCTTTGGGCAGCGCAATCCTGAACAGCACATCATTTCCTCTTTCCCCCGAACAATACATCCACCCCTACACCGTGCATTAAGGAGTTTTAAAAAATGTTTCTTTGCTGTCAACTCTAACCAATAAAAAATGTTCTGATAGGGGAAGCTGGCATCTCGCGACAACTTTGTATCCAGTTGGAAACTCCAATGAAAACTATCACTATTGGCTTACACAGTGACAAATTATCTTTTGTGCGGGAAGGAATAATAGTTGAAAACTGGGCATTTGATGATATGAGGATGGAATATCACACAACCCAAGCAAGATGAAAAGTAAAGAGAAGTGAAAATACCTATGCCCATGTAAAGGGCGGGAGGCAAGATACAAATTCGGTCACAGCTAGGACACAGCAAATCTTCCCTGAAGCCCTTTCACAGGCCAACATTTCGCAGTGCCCCCATTAGTAATTCAGAAACTTAAGCTTGTGGTATCACACACTGTTGGATTTCTTAGGCGAGAATTTACATAACCTGTGTTTAAGATCAGACAGATGGTTCAACCACTCAGGCTTCCAAAACTCTCCTCCCTCAGGTTGAGACATACACAAGATTATTTTCAAATACATCTAGGGTCTCTATAGAACCAAAAACGTGAGGTATCTAAACACCTAAGCACGGCTCTCAAGCGCCCCATTGACTTACATTTCATTTCAATAGGTGTCTCAACCTCAGATGACCATCTTCCGCTCTAAACCTTACAGCAAGAGCATCTCAGATCCTGGTTCCTTAGGCTTTGAACATTCTTCCTAGTGAATCAAGCCATGCAGGACACCACCAGGAAAACAAACATGCAAATGCAACTGTACTATGGACTGATGACTAAAACAACAACCACGTCGGGAATTATGGACTTCCAGCTCAGACATACAGAAGTACAAAAAACTGTAGGAAATATGGACTTCAAGTCTGACATATTTCAATAGCCAGCAGTTGCCCTGGACATCCAAGGATTGATCTCCATGAATTGGAGTCTTGGAACACCTGCCCATGCAGCCCAAGGTAACAGATACCTGACAGGATGACCCTGGGGATGTAACAGGTGTTAATGTAGCATGTTCCCAAAACTGGAAAAGAGGACACTATTTATATTTTGTGTACTATACGCAAAAATTCAATACAATTATTTTATAAGTTAGTGCCCTGACAGATGAACATCCCTAGTCCTGATGAAGACCTTCATGATTAATTCTTACAATTGAGGAGGTCGAAACGCATTGGTGGTCTGTATGGGGAGCTTCGAAAAATATGGGGATATTTCAACATCCAAAACAGCCATCACCAGTCTAAACCAGTGAACTCTTTATGTCTGCAACACAAATAGGTGGCTGATTGGGATCTCATTCAAAGATAGGCTGATTCATTACATTAACTATATACATTTTTTGACTAATGAGCACTAATCAAATAAAAGACTTGTCAGGTGTTCCTAACTACTTCTAGTGAATTTTTTATGATTAATCAGAAGAACTGTTCACATTAACAAATGGTCGGGAAACACAATTGTTTTAAAATCCCCAATTGTTTTTATGAACTTCTTTTAAGTATGATAACACTCATAGTGTTGGTGGAATGAATTACGGTAATACTCTGTAGAGTAAATCAGTTTAGTTGCACCATGAAGGATGTGTTGGTATATGATGTGAATATCAAGTGGAATTAAAGAAATTAATCCCAGGACTGGATTAAGAGCCCAAGAGCAGGCACCTCCGGGTTTCAGGGATTCTAGTTGGCCGCCGGAGTTCCCCCCTCCTTTTTCCACGGGGTCTCCGGTGAAGAATCTAGGTGTTTGGTTTGAGGACAACTTATCCTTTTTCACTCAGGTGAAGAGACTTTCGGGAAACTGTTTCGGTCTTTTGAAAATCTTGAGGCGGTTTCTTCCTCTGCTCCCAAGACCTGCAAAAGAAACAGTGGTCCGCGCTCTTATCCTCTCTCGCCTAGACTATGCTAATGCCTTATACGTGGGCATCCCAACCTACTCTCTGAATAAATTGCAGATGGTGCAAAACGCGGCCGCCCGGCTCCTGTTGGAGATCCCCCTAAGAAGCAGTGTGCGTGTTTATTTACGCTCTCTTCATTGGCTTCCTATGGCGGGCCGGGTTAAGTTTAAATCTCTAGTGATTGCCCACCGGGCCCTTCATGGTCTGGGTCCAGCCTACCTTTGGAAGCGCTTCTCCTTTTATGTCCCGACAAGAGCGCTTCGCTCCTCTGCGCTCCTCTTGGCTAAGGTGCCTCGCGTTTGTCGGCACCGGCTGGGCGGTGGCTCTATTGCTGTCAAGGCCGCCCTGGCCTGGAATGCCCTGCCGTTTGCGCTTCGTGACACTAAAGATCCCTTGACCTTTAAAAGATTGTTAAAAACGTATCTTTTTTAGGTAGCTGTTGCAGATGATCCCCCCCTTTGCTCGCGCAGGGACACTCCTTGGAGTAGCCGTGCGCGTTATAAATTTATATAACATAACATAACCTCCCTTTCACTAACCTTAAAAACTTGGGTTCTTATAATTATTTAACTATGGCTCACTGAGAAATCAATTCCTGTTTTGTACCCATAGTTTGGATCCCACCCTCTAAAGCCTTACTAGACCCCTTCCCGCGCCACGTTCCCCCCAAACTTGGTGGCAAGGGGCAGCACAGTTTCATAAGAACACAAGATGTAAGAGCAAGAAATGTTTCTCCATGCCTAGAAGTGCTTTGTACAGAATCAGGCTTGGATGAAGACCTCCGAAACTTATTGACAGATAACCTGGACCGTCGTGAAGGGGAAAGAACCCACTTTCACACTCACAAGGCACTAACAGCCTCAAAGAGTTGCACCAGCCATGATGAAGCAGCACACTAGCTGCACCCGTCTGCCAACCCATCGCGTCCACTTGCTGAGAGGGTATGGGACTTTTGTCATAATATTGGCTAGGATTTACATCTTTATCCTATGGCATCTATATATCTCAATCGGCAACTTGAATATACAATAATGATCTTTGGAGTATGACTGCCTATATCAGTTCCTTCTCCCTGTAACACATCACCATGACATCTCCAGTATGATTTTATTTCAGCATGGGCACGGTCTAAGTAGACCTGGTGAGCCAGTTAGCCGACCAACTTAAGATTACAGCACGCTTAAGCGTGCAGGTGAGTAAGATCACACTGATGACATGGACATGAGCAACATGGATATCAGGGGTGGTTAGAATTTCCAGGTTGTGGACTACTAAGGAGGGACAGACAGTCAGCACCCTACGGACGCCGCCGACTCATCTATAGAGGCTATTGGGTTCAAGAGAGAAGGGCGAAGAGGAACACTGAGGAGGACACACCCAAAATAATATGTAACTTAGTAAATTTGTTCCTTGTCCTTCATTGGTGCCATTGTCTCAAATCCCTCCTGTACTCAATCTTCCTCTCATGCTAGACTCCCCTTTCACTCCCACAATTGGGGATACTCGGTTTCCAGTCCCCTTTCTATTTTCCAAATCCTTACTACTGCCCGCTCACATTGTGAAAAGGCCAGCCTTGCTCAGTATATTCACCTCGGGGTTTCCTATGCTGTTCCATACACTGATCTCCTGCCCTTCGGGCGAGGTTTGTGCTTTATAAATAGCCCAATTAATAAATAAACAACAATTCGGTATTCTCCATGCCTAGTGACCTTCAAATGTCCTCCCGATGCTGGAGCTATGTTTTAGTAACCAGATTTCGCAATCAGATGCTGCCAGGATTCAGATTTACCTCTTGCCATGAGGGCTTGCCGTCTCGTTATTATCTCAACCCACCAGATTCTGTTCGAGGGTGTAAGCATGCTCTTGGTGGTAAATCCTGGTGCAGGACTAGGTGAAACATGTCTCCATCACCCGACAACCATGATGCACTTGTTCACAGGTGTTTTGAGGGGTCTGTCTTCCCCAGATGTCCCATGGAGACGAAGAATGACGGAGGGATGTGTCATGGCCAGTCTCCTGCCACCAACAGGACCACGCTGGCACCCCTCTAAATCTTGCCACCAGATTCTGTACCTGGCGTAGAAGCAGAGCTGCGAGCAGCTGGCAGGCACCTCCCTTTCTCTAACCTTAACATCTTGGAGCCCCCAAAACCTTGGCCCGAGACGGAGAAATGTTTATTCTCTCCAAGATTTAAATTGGGCTTTAATGGTCGATAAACTAGTAAATCTTTCTCTTTGAGATCTCTGTGGGCACCAGTCTCACTCGAGCACCCCAAGGTTGTGCCACCCACATCAGAGTAGGATCTCCTGAGGGCAGAGTCCTATTGCATCACAACAGAGGGTTTTTTATAACAAAAACATTTCTAGGATGAAAAGAAGGAGCACGCTGTAGAAACGAAGGATGAGTGCGGATCACAGTTCTATGACCTGAGATTTTTTTTTCTTTATTTGTGCTTACTGCTGCATTTTATCAAACGTTGCTGGGGCTCGCAAGCGGAAAAGCGCAAGTCAGCACGGAGAGGAGTTTTCAAGAGCAGAGCAATCCCCTGGGGAACGGTGTCGCTTTACTTATATTGCACCGTCAAAGAGGCCAAGAGGTCCCTGATGAGGGATGCTGCAAAAAATGTCCTCTCTAATGCAGGCCACCTGCCTGACCGAATGGCAGTCCAAGCCTCAGTGCAAGGTGGGGAGATGCCACACCTGGCGAGGGTCCAGCCAGACTGTCTGCAGAGAAGGTACAAATGGGAGAGAAGTCTTCAATGTACCAGTGCCTTCTTCAGCTACTCCGAAGACCATGGCCAATGAGTGACGCTTCCTTGTCCCGCGCCACCCGGCTTTATGCTTGTAGACTCCAGGACGTCTGTTCATGAACCAGTAACGCCCCACTTGCCCATCGACCACCCTGGTTTGTGCCTGTAGACTCCAAGAAGTCTGTTCATGAACCAGTAACGCCCCACTCGCCCCCTCGACCACCTGGCTTTAGGCTTATACACTCCCTAACACCTCTACTCTCCGTCAAACATTCAAAGTGAGAGAAACATAGGGACAGATTGACAGAAAGTGTGAGGAACGACAGGGCAGTTAGACCATGTGAAGATCATGGGAGGTCAGGACAGGTTATGTGAGGACCTTGGGGCACCTAGGCAAAGTAAGCGGCCATGGACAGACACTGTAAGAAGCTGGATCTGTCACGTAAACTGAGATCTGCCACCATTACTTATTAATTGTAAGGGGTCTTCGAGATTCATTACCCATCACTACATTTTCCTCAGGGCAGGTTAGGATTTGCTTCTCACTAGGTAATCCATCAGAGCGTGAAAGAGTCTCTAGTGAGTAAGAACCACATATCACAAGAATTCATGGAACACTCACATGCATACACGCACACCCCCACACATGCACACTCCTTGGTGGACACACTACCTACCAGTGGCTTTTTTTCCCCCAGTTCGCCCTACTTTTTAAGAATCATTTTGACCATGTCATGGGCATGGAGATATCCTGGCTGCAGCGCGTGTCTCCAAGGAATGACTTTATGAAAGTGTTAATGAGCTTCCTGTACTGGCCAGCTGTGCACGAGGCACGGAAATTAACTACAAGTGGATTGTGACTTCTCCACTAATTCAATTTATTGTGAGACAGAGTGCAGCCCTACACGCACCCTCTATACATGCATTTGATTCTTAGGACGTTTCTTTTTTAAGTCACAAGATCAGAGCAGGATCTAAAGGGTTACATAACATTTAAGCAGATTTCACAAATTATTCCACAATATAGCTACAGAAACAGTTGAGATACCTGGGCCATGGGCCCAAATGCAGTCAAGGAAAATGGGGCTTCCCCCAGTTCAGGAGTAAAAGACACCATAATTCTGGTACAGTAAGTCTCTCACACCCACAGAACACTTAACATGCTGCTTCCAGTGCTTAATTTGTAAATAAACATAAGTGCAGGGGTCTTAAGTGCTTCTTGGGAGCCCGCTGCTGGTGATGCCAAATGCAAGGTTGCAATACACAAATGCTGGCAAGTTTTGCTTCCAACTCATGCACCTTTCTTCCTCTACCCTCCACTTCCTGTCTCTTTATCTCATGAATACCGAGCCTGCTTTG
Source organism: Calotriton arnoldi (assembly GCA_963921515.1). Lineage (NCBI taxonomy): Eukaryota > Metazoa > Chordata > Amphibia > Caudata > Salamandridae > Calotriton > Calotriton arnoldi. Next base: position 1,234,329 of record CAWUFW010003896.1, on the reverse strand, counting down.
CCTTGATCCCACCTCGTGCCTCTATCGTCCATCACCCTACACTTCTTGTCTCTTTATCTGATGAATACCGAGGCTGCCCTGTCTTGATTCCACCTCATGCCTCTTTCTTCCCCCTACACTTCCTGTCTCTTGATCTCATGAATACCGAGGCTGTCTGGTCTTGATTCCACCTCACGCCTCTTTCTTCCACCACCCTACACTTCCTGTCTCTTAATTTCATGAAGACCGAGGCTGCCTGGTCTCGATTCCACCTCATGCCTCTTTCTTCCACCACCTACACTTCTTGTCTCTATCTCATGAATAGAAAGGTCACCTCACGCTTTCTTCCAGCATCGTACACTTCCTGCCTCTTCATCTCATGAACACCGAGGATGCCTGGTCTTGATCCCATCTCATGCCTCTTTCTTCCACTGCCCTACACTTCCCGGCTCTCCCTCACTCTTTCAGGATCTTCTTCCTTTCTCACGGTTTTCCTTTCTTTCTCTTCCTCAATTTCTCCATTTTCCCCATTTATGTCTCTCTCTCTTGACTGGAGTGAAAGCCCGATTATGAGAAATAAGACTCCATAAACAAGTTCTTCAGTCACCTGAAGAAGAAATGATGCATTATTGCAATTCATATTGAAAAACTAAAGAAAGAGACTTGATGTGGGCTCAAGAATATACATCACTGGAATTTGGCAATCTGGCATTCAGCATCAAGTTCTTAACACAAATTTAGAGCCCATACACATTTCTTATTACTCACTTTGCCAATGGATTCAAGCTAGCCTGGCTGATGGAGGGGTGTTACCCCGAAACCGGTCCCAGGATGCTTGTTTCCGATCCAGGGAAGACCTGGCTTGGCAGTTCGGGCTGGACTGTTCCCATGAGGCACAGGGTCAAGACTGATTTGCATATAGCTGGGTCTGAACTGGGGTGGCGAAGTGAGCTAAAGAACGATGATGGATTCAACCCAGATCAGTTGACTGGGGGTGAGTGAAAAGTTTCAGCGTTCCGTCCATCATCTCCTTGTGTTTGCTTCATTCTAGGTCTGACCTACCATGCAGTTTGTAGCCGTTTGTTTGCGAAACACCTCCTTTTGACCATACCTAAAACTTACAGTGATCCTAGAGAGTGTTTACTGCTTGCCACTGGTTGACTTTGTCACTCTCATTTGCTTGTTTCCTTTTCCAAGGCTTGCATAGCTGTTTTAGCATATTTTTGATTGGAAGTCTTGTATTCTGCCACTGCTAAGATCCAGGCAACTTTTTTTCTTTCTTTCAGTGCTCCATGAGAGGGCAGACGTGTTTTCTACCTCTCCCGTCATCAGCTGCTCCCCCCAAACAACAGTCCCCCACATTCTCCATGCTGCCTCCTCTGGCCTCCCCCACAGGCTTGCCCATTACTCTCCCCAAACCCTGTCTTTTCTTCATTATTTTTTCCCACCTCCTCCCCTGGGCTCCGCCATAAGCATGTTTGCTGCACCCTCTTCCCGCATACTCACCAAAGCTCTTCTTCACCGGCTCTCCGACCCACTCCATTGTTCACCAAATCCCTAGTGTTTTTTAAAAACATTTTTAGGTCTAGAACCTGTAGCTGCTTTGTAGTGCGAAAAGCACTTTTGCACAACTAAAATTACATTTTTTTTTTTTAATTTACTGATGCAAATGGCGTCCTCCATTTCGGATCAATATATAAACAGAAAAAATAAATCAAATGGTGCCTGCATCATTCTGTAGGCGCAGACATGCGATGTGATGTATGCACGTGCATACGTCATCAGGCATTCATCCACCTACACAATCACAGCCCCACCAGCAGTGGATGCGTCATTGAACCTTTTTAACTTTTTTTGATGATGCTACACAACATCGGCAAAGAGCCTTTAGCTTTTGACGATTCTGCACAGTATTGGCAAAAAGCATTAGCAAAACCAATTGTTCAAAAAGGCAGGACTTAATGGCTTTGCTAATGCTTCTTATGAATTATGATATTAGTCTTCGGACCAAATATAGTTTCTTGTAGGCATATTCCTGACTGTTCTCTATAAGATTAGAAACCTCCACCAATTCAGAAGCTCCAGGGCCTGGGTGGTCACTAACTGGGTCCACTAGAGATCATATTTTCAGTTTGCCATTAAAAGCTTGCTCACAATCCTTTCAAGGACTAGAAGATTCCAGTACAAAACAGGATTTTCTTCGGAACAGGTTGAATGGGCTAATTCACCATAAATGCTGCGTGATCAGAGTCGCCAGTCCTGTCTGTCTGCTTCATCTGCCAAGGCCATGACTTCACCATGCTGTCACCTAGGGCACCAGGACCTCTTGAGAAAGTGCATGAAAAATGGTAAAGCCCGATTTACAGGTCAAGATTGAAAAATCTTCCAGCAGCTTCACGGCTGTGCCTGAGACGAGCATCTCTATTTACAGAGAAGCAAATTTAGCATCCCTTGTGTGGAATGGCACCACTGGAGGCCTACACTAATTCAAGATTGTTGTTTTGAGGCCAAAGATGGACCTTCACTGGGCATGTGGTCGCTCATTCAGCGTTTAGAGTTGAGATCTGTTAATCTAGTCTTAGTTTCTTCATAGGTTGAGGCCCAAGAATTTGAAAAAAATTGGCTATTGGTCTGATTTTGTGATTGACATACAGCCTGACATCTACCAGGCCATTGGAGGTAATGCCTTCGGCAGTAGACTCCGCCCACTGTATTTAGAGATCCCCGCCAATCTAACACATCTCTTTGCCTTCAAAGAAGACAAAGCCACAGCTCTATGGCTGAGTACCCTCGCTGCCAAACTATAATTCGGGCTCATAGTGTTGATTGCGCTACACAACTGGTCCACATTTACGAACAATTATAACAAAAATGTCAACAAAACAACATCACAAGCTTGCGATTTAAGACGACAGCAGGAGAAACCCAATCCTGCTTGTAGGTTTGACCGTAGCAGCAGACCGCAAAGCATGGTAACCTTGGATAGATTGCTTCCAACTAAGGATAATATTGCTCTATTTTGTCAAGAAAAGTGTCTTGTAATAAATTCTTGTTATCATTGGACCTTCTTTGGTCTTTGAATGATATTTTTTATCTCTTAAATTGTTTTAAATCGAGTTAATCTGCAGCTTGAAGCTCTCGTTGCTTCCATGAAGCATTTAGGTCTGGAGCTCGGCCAAAGTACCAAACTACAAGCCAGGAGAAGCAGGGAGCACCTCTAAGACACTAGGCCCACCTCGGTCCATGGGTACCGTCCAAACGCAGGTGTGAGCAGAATGGGAAATCTATCCCCTCGCGCCCTAAATACCATGCACGTGACTTCCACATATGCATGCTGGCCCACACTCCTTCATGCACACACATTTGCAAATACACACGAAGGACTAGCTCTCTAAAACATTCATGAGCTGAAGCCACCCACACACCTGAAATCCCCCACACACAGTCGCCAACTCACCCACACACCATCATTCACAAACACAGCCCCCCCACACTTGCATGAAATCGTTATGTTGTCAGCAGCAGAAGCTGCCACCGATGGGAGCGACTTGAGCGCCAGGGCTGAGAGGGATCTCCAGCTAAAACGTCTGGGGGGGGAAGGGAGCCTCGCACGCAGCTCCCCCCTCCCCCCTCCCCACAGCTCGAGATTTATGGGCGGCTGCACCGCTGAGCGTGGCTGTGAGGAAAAGGGCCCCCAACTGGTTTTCAGAAGGTAAAAAAAAATCTGGAAAACAATTGCAAGCCAGAAAAAAATCAACAATAGCTTGTTTAGGCAGGGGCCACACGCCCCCGCGGTTCCAGAGCCCCGCATGTGCGCGCGTGTAGGCAAGGGACAGACGCTCCGTGGCCCTTGCGGTTCCAGGGCCCCGCGTGGGCGCGCGTGTAGTCAAGGGACAGATGCCCCCGCGGTTCCCGTGCCCCGTGTAGGCAAGGGACAGACGCCCCCTCGGTTCCAGGGCTCCGTGTAGGCAAGGAACAGACGCCCCGCGGTTCCAGGGCCCCGTGTAGGCAAGGGACAGACGCGGCCGTGGTTCCAGGGCCCCATGTGCGCACGCGTCGGGAGGGCGCCCCCGTGGTTCCAGGGCCCCGTGTAGGCAAGGGATGGACGCCGCCGCGGTTCCAGGGACCCGTGTAGGCAAGGGACAGACGCCTGCGTGGTTCCAGGGCCCCGTGTGTGCACGCGTGTAGGCAAGGGCCAAACGCCACCGTGGTTCCAGGGCCCCGTGTAGGCAAGGGCCAGACGCCGCCGCGGTTCCAGGGCCCCGTGTAGGCAAGGGACAGACGTCCTCGCGGGTCCAGGGCCCCGTGTAGGCAAGTGCCAGATGCCCCTGTGGTTCCAGGGCCCTGTGTAGGCAAGGGACAGACACAGCCGTGGTTCCAGGGCCCCGCGCGGGCCGGGAGGGCGCCCCCGTGGTTCCAGGGCCCCGTGTAGGCAAGGGATGGATGCGGCAGTGGTTCCAGGGACCCGTGTAGGCAAGGGACGGAGGCGGCGTGTTTCCTGTGCCCCGTGTTTGCGAGCGTGTAGGCAAGGGCCAGACGCCGCCGCGGTTCCAGGGCCCCACGTGCGCGCGTGCCGGGAGGGTGCCCCCGTGGTTCCAGGGCCCCGTGTAGGCAAGGGATGGACGCCACCGTGGTTCCAGGGACACGTGTAGGTAAGGGACAGACGCCCCAGTGGTTCCAGGGCCCTGTGTGTGCACACGTGTAGGCAAGGGCCAGACGCCGCCGTGGTTCCAGGGCCCCGTGTAGGCAAAGGCCAGACGCCGCTGTGGTTCCAGGGCCCCGTGTAGGCAAGGGACAGACGTCCTCGGGGTTTCAGGGCCCCGTGTAGGCAAGGGCCAGACGCCCCCGTGGTTCCAGTGCCCTGTGTAGGCAAGTGCCAGACACCCCTGTGGTTCCAGGGCCCTGTGTAGGCAAGGAATGGATGCAGCCGTGGTTCCAGGGCCCTGAGTAGGCAAGGGACAGACGCCCCGTGTTTCCTGGGCCCCGTGTTTGCGAGCGTGTAGGCAAGGGCCAGACGCCGCCGTGGTTCCAGGGCCCCGTGTAGGCAAAGGCCAGACGCCGCCGCGGTTCCAGGGCCCTGTGTAGGCAAGGGCCAGACGCCCCCGTGGTTCCAGGGCCCTGAGTAGGCAAGTGCCAAATGCCCCTGTGGTTCCAGGGCCCCGTGTAGGCAAGGGACAGACGCAGCCGTGGTTCCAGGGCCCCACGTACGCGCGCGCCGGGTGGGCGCTCCCGTGGTTCCAGGGCCCCGTGTAGGCAAGGGATGGACGCCACCGTGGTTCCAGGGACACGTGTAGGTAAGGGACAGACGCCCCCGTGGTTCCAGGGCCCCGTGTGTGCGCGCGTGTAGGCAAGGGCCAGACGCCGCTGTGGTTCCAGGGCCCCGTGTAGGCAAGGCCCGACGCCGCCACGGTTCCAGGGCCTCGTGTAGGCAAGAGCCAGACGCCCCCGTGGTTCCAGGGCCACGTGTAGGCAAGGGCCAGACGCCCCGTGGTTCCAGGGCCCCGTGTAGGCAAGGGACAGACGCCCTCGCGGTTCCAGGGCCCCGTGTAGGCAAGGGCCAAACGCCCCCCTGGTTCCAGGGCCCTGTGTAGGCAAGTGCCAGAAGCCCCCGTGGTTACAGGGCCCAGTGTAGGCAAGGGATGGACGCCGTCGTGGTTCCAGGGACCCGTGTTGCAAGGGATGGATGCCGCCGTGGCTCCAGGGACCCGTGTAGGCAAGGGACAGACGCAGCCGTGGTTCCAGGGCCCCATGTAGGCAAAGGACAGACGCCCCCGTGGCTCCAGGGCCCCGTGTGTGCGCGCGTGTAGGCAAGGGCCAGATGCCGCCGTGGTTCCAGGGCCCCGTGTAGGCAAGGGCCAGACGCCGCCGCGGTTCCAGGGCCCCGTGTAGGCAAGGGACAGACGCACCCCGGTTCCAGGGCCACGTGTAGGCAAGGGACAGACGCCCCCGTGGTTCCAGGGCCCCGTGTAGGCAAGGGACAGACGCCCCCGCGGTTCCAGGGCCCCGTGTAGGCAAGGGGCAGACGCCCCCGTGGTTCCAGGGCCCCGTGTAGGCAAGGGACAGACGCCCCCGCGATTCCAGGGCCCCGTGTAGGCAAGGGACAGATGCCGCCACGGTACCAGAGCCCCGTGTAGGCAAGGGACAGACGCCCCCGCGGTTCCAGGGCCCCGTGTAGGCAAGGGACAGACGCCCCCCGTGGTTCCAGGGCCCCGTGTAGGCAAGGGATGGACGCCACCGTGGTTCCAGGGACACGTGTAGGTAAGGGACAGACGCCCCAGTGGTTCCAGGGCCCTGTGTGTGCACACGTGTAGGCAAGGGCCAGACGCCGCCGTGGTTCCAGGGCCCCGTGTAGGCAAAGGCCAGACGCCGCTGCAGTTCCAGGGCCCCGTGTAGGCAAGGGGCAGACGTCCTCGGGGTTTCAGGGCCCCGTGTAGGCAAGGGCCAGGCGCCCCCGTGGTTCCAGGGCCCTGTGTAGGCAAGTGCCAGACGCCCCTGTGGTTCCAGGGCCCTGTGTAGGCAAGGGACAGATGCAGCCGTGGTTCCAGGGCCCCGCGCGCGCCGGGAGGGCGCCCTCGTGGTTCCAGGGCCCTGTGTAGGCAAGGTATGGACGCCGCCGTGGTTCCAGGGACCCGTGTAGGCAAGGAACAGACGCCCCGTGTTTCCTGGGCCCCGTGTTTGCGAGCGTGTAGGCAAGGGCCAGACGTCGCCGCGGTTCCAGGGCCCTGGAACCACGGGGGCATCTGGCCCTTACCTACACAGGTTCCAGGGCCCCGTGTAGGCAAGGGACATACGTCCTCGGGGTTTCAGGGCCCTGTGTAGGCAAGGGCCAGATGCCCCCGTGGTTCCAGGGCCCTGAGTAGGCAAGTGCCAAATGCCCCTGTGGTTCCAGGGCCCCGTGTAGGCAAGGGACAGACGCAGCCGTGGTTCCAGGGCCCCACGTACGCACGCGCCGGGAGGGCGCTCCCGTGGTTCCAGGGCCCCGTGTAGGTAAGGGATGGACGCCACCGTGGTTCCAGGGACACGTGTAGGTAAGGGACAGACGCCCCCGAGGTTCCAGGGCCCCGTGTGTGCGCGCGTGTAGACAAGGGCCAGACGCCGCTGTGGTTCCAAGACCCCGTGTAGGCAAGGGCCAGACGCCCCCGTGGTTCCAGGGCCCCATGTAGGCAAGAGCCAGACGCCCTCGCGGTTCCAGGGCCCCGTGTAGGCAAGGGCCAAACGGCCCCCGTGGTTCCAGGGCCCTGTGTAGGCAAGTGCCAGACGCCCCCGTGGTTACAGGGCCCCGTGTAGGCAAGGGATGGACGCCGTCGTGGTTCCAGGGACCCGTGTTGCAAGGGATGGATGCCGCCGTGGCTCCAGGGACCCGTGTAGGCAAGGGACAGACGCAGCTGTGGTTCCAGGGCCCCATGTAGGCAAGGGACCGACGCCCCCGTGGTTCCACGGCCCCGTGTGTGCGCGTGTGTAGGCAAGGGCCAGATGCCGCCGTGGTTCCAGGGCCCCGTGTAGGCAAGGGACAGACGCCGCCGCGGTTCCAGGGCCCCGTGTAGGCAAGGGACAGACGCACCCCGGTTCCAGGGCCCCGTGTAGGCAAGGGACAGACGCCCCCGCGGTTCCAGGTCCGCGTGTAGGCAAGGGACAGACGCCCCCGCGGTTCCAGGGCCCTGTTTAGACAAGGGACAGACGCCGCCGCAGTTCCAGGGCCCCATGTAGGCAAGGGACTGACGCCCCTGTGGTTCCAGGGCCCCGTGTAGGCAAGGGACAGACACCGCCATGGTTCAAGAGCCCGAGTGCGCGCGGGCTGGGAGGAGAGCAAACATGGCCTTCAGTGGTACCTGCACGACGAGAGGCTGTACCAGGGACATTCCGGCATCAGGATGCTGGCACCATAGGGCGCCCCTGCTTCCCATTAGCGTAACGTGGAGCAGTTGAAATTAAAATGGCAACTGCGGGTTACAGACCGCGGGCAATAAACATATCAGGCGCACACCCGTGCACAAGGCACAGACACGTTCACACAAACAAAGGCAAAGTCTCGAGTTACACACACACACAGGCAAATTCACATACATGTCCACGCTCTATACACGTGCAGACGCACACATTCACAATGAATTACATCTCTGCACACAGACATTCATGCAGGCAGACACAAACAAACAATAACAAACAAGTTACTTACCTTCGGTAACGATATATCGGTAAGGAACATCGGTTAGTTATACATTCCTTACCTTAGAATCTCCCCCAGGCGTCAGACTGGATCTGGGAAGTTTTTCGTCAGCAGTACCCCTGCGCGTATGAAGGTGGCGTCAGTCGACTCCGCGTCCGTCGTCGGCGCCGTGGTCGCCGGGATGACGTCGCAGTAGCTACATAGACGCCGCCCTCGCGCGCCGACGTCAGTTCTGTACACGACTTTCCACGTCAGAAGCACAGAGCCATGCAAGACACTGACCACTGGTGCACAAAACTAGGGCCCTGAAAGGATGTCCCTAACCCTAGAAGTCAGTTCGCAGAATGGGGAGGACGGGTGGGGCGGTAAGGAATCTATAACTAACCTATGCTTCTTACAGATATATCGTTACCGAAGGTAAGTAACTTGTTCATCTGAAAGAAACAGTTAGTTATATATTCCTTACCTTAAAATAGATACCCCAGCAATACCAACCCCGGAGGTGGGTCTGCGAACCAAGTTCACACCAGAAAGTCCTGGAGAACAGAGCGGCCAAAGAATCCGTCTCTCCGGACTTGATTGTCCAGGCAGTAGTGTCTCGTATACGATACCCACGTAGCTGCCTGACAGATGACTCCTCGTCCCAAAGCAGTAGTAGCTGCCGTCGCCCTGGTGGAATGGGCGCGCAGCCCCACTGGAGGCTACTTCTTAGCCAAAGAATAGCAGGCTTTGATGCACAGAACGACCCACCTGGAGATGGTCCGCTTGTGCACGGCCCGACCTTTCTTAGCGCCACGTACCCAACAAAGAGCTGGTCACCCACCCGGAATTGTTTTGTGCAATCCAAGTAGAAAGAAAGCGCACGTTTTGGATCCAGACGGTGGAGCCTCTCTTCCTCTTTCGAAGGATGCGGGGGCGGAAAGAAGGTGGGCAAAGTGATGGTTTGGCCAATGTGGAAAGAAGTAACCACCTTGGGAAGGAAGAAAGGTCTAGTTCTCAGGACGACCTTGTCCGGATGGATAGCCAGAAAAGGAGGCTTAGAAGAAAGAGCTTGTAGCTCACTCACCCTGCGAGCAGAGGTGATGGCCACCAGAAAGGCAGTTTTCAGAGTTAGAAGCCTGATAGGGCAATTATGAAGCAGCTCAAAGGGAGCGCAAATAAGAAATGTAAGAAACAAGTTCATGTCCCACTGGGGCATTACGAAGGGAACAGGAGGAAAAAGATGAGTAATGCCCATAAGAAACCTACTTACAACAGGGGACTTGAAAAGAGAATGCTGATCAGGAAGCCTAAGAAAGGCTGAAATGGCTGAGAGGTAGCCCTTAAGAGTGCCCAGAGCAGAGCGCTGCTCGGCCAAAGAGAGGAGGAACAAGAGAACCTCAGAAAGAGGGGCAGAAAGGGGATCCACAGCCTTTGCTGTGCACCATGCCACAAATGTATTCCATCTGCAGGCGTATACCGTCTTAGTGGAGGGACGCCTGTGATGGAGCAAGGTAAATGAAATAATTTTGAAACCCCCTTAAATAAGGATAATAAATTAATATTACTAATTGTTTGGATTAACCAACATATGCACCCTTTTGATAAACATTTACACAAATGGTAATTGCTATTTTTGTGCAAATTCTAATTTTTTATAATCGTGAAGTAAAATAACATTAATAGTGATTTGCGTACTAATTAGAGTAAAATCGCATGATTTATGCTATGTAGAAAAATTGTGTTGTGGCAAAGTATGCAGATGGTAAGTAAATTTGGCTTTAAATGTCGCTTTTGCTAGGTAACACGGGTTCTTAGAATGACGGGTGGTAAACATAAAGGCTTATTTTCTTTATATTAATTATGATTGTGTTTGTTTTTATGATAGTTCGCTCGGGCCTATTAGGCCAGGCTGCGAAAATGGCTGCCGACATAGATGAGGTCATTCCAAAATCAAAGATGGCCTCTAAGCGAAAGAAATGGAAGCTAAACCACGTGGGTGCGGCTTGTACACGGAGTGAGAAGAAGTCAAGGTTATCATGACCTATTATGAAAAGAGTGCCAAGGAAGACTCAGCTCGTATCCGTGAGAAAGAGGAGAGTTCAGTATTGAGAGACAAAGAACTGACCAAATTGTGACCATCATTGTTGCAACATTTTATATAATAAATCTGGACTGCTTTTACCCAAAGAATATGGGAAACCATGAACTCTTAACCATCGCCGAAACCAGTTTGAACAAGGAAGGCAATGAGACAATCTTTGCCACCCCTCAAATGGACCAATTAGCGTGATTCCTGCCCCCGAACATTGCAACTTTTTGTGTAGTAAGCCAGAAGTAGGGTATAAGAAGGACTGCTTTTATGGGAGGGGCTGGGTTGTCGCTGTCATCATCATCGTTGGCGTTGCTGCTGCCGCTGTTGCTGGTTATTAGTCGATATTGCTATTATTGCAAATGCCAATGCTGATGCCCCTTTAACTTCGAACCTGACTGGGGAAGGAACGAGACCGATGCGGGAAACCTGTATGGTAGGTCCCGTCGAGGAGGCCATCTAGAGGGACAGTCAGTCAGTTTGGGAGTCCATGCTGTGATTTATGGTTCATTGTTTTTTGGTGGACCGTTCCTGTCTGCATCTAAATAGGTAAATGCAATATTTCGTTTTCCTTTACAGGATTTTCAATATAAATGTAAGAGAATGTATTAAGGTGATTAATAAACTAAGAATCTCACTCATGCAGAATTTTTGAATTTAGATAAAATTTTACTTCTGATTAAAACTGAGTCTGTGATACTTTAGTTCATTTATAAAAATTTGATATTTACTGAAGGTTCGAAATGATTGAGCTGGTCTCAATCACCATCAACTTATTCTACTAGTTGGTCCATCGACCAAAGAGCGGAGTATCTTGATGTTTTAGAGTCGACAGGATTAAAAACTGAATATATAGAATGTTAAAGGTAATAATCTGTCAAATCTAAATAAGGTATTCCGTTCCTCCAGCAACTCGTTCTTCTCCTTTGCGAAGATAGGTGAGATCCAGGGAACGACTGAGTGTGTGATATGCGGTGTTATGGGCCCCACCGTCATATGATATAGTGAATGTGAGTGATTTCACCTGGATGTCATATCCGGAGGAGAAGAATTTATATTAGCCGCGCTGGACCAGATTTCTTGGTAGCAGAGTTATGGTTACTATAGATTAGTTTGGTGATTATTGATTATTGAATATTTATATCTAACACTTTATGTCGAATTGTATTATGTTATGTGTAAGTCGAAATTTTGAAGCTTCCGGGAAGTAGGAAGTGGACACGTGTGGCAAGAGAAGACACATGGAATTGTGCATTGTCTGATTTTTCAATTTGGTGATAACACAGGATTGTGTTATGATAGGGACATTTCATGTATAAAACGTGTGTGAGTGAAATAGCAACCGGTTTTCTTGTGAAACTCTGGCCTTAATTCTCAGGAGCAGCGTAGTCTCCACATGTGTTTTATCCCCAGAGAAACGGGTTTACCCATTGCTTGAAAGAAGGGTAAGGTAGAGGGAAGTGCTACACTTATCGAACGAAACAGTATTCTTGCAAGATAGAGTAAGCTATCTCTTTTGTTTAGCGAAAACAGACAATGGAAATGTGTTTTATGTTGTAACTAATAAGATTCAGTCCAGAAAAAGCTGCCGATAAATTTTGTAAAGGAGGGGTCAGGAGTAGAACGGACGTTGACTATAACCGCGCTGGTATTGGTCAGTGGCGGAAAACGTAGAAGCTCTTGGATTGGTGCATTAGTGTGAAGACGTGCTGGTATTGGCCAGTTGAGAGTGACGTAGAAGCTCTCGGATTGGTGCGTTGGTGTGAGACGCGCTGGGATAGGTCCGAATAGCACACAGTAAACAGAGTAGAGTTGTGAGTTTGTCGAAAAGAAAGAATCGTGAAATATGGCTTATTATGATTATTGCAGAGAAAAACCGTCATGGATGGCGAAAATTAAGAACTTTTTCAAGAAGGACAAAAAGGTAGTGACTACGGAAGGACAAGTAATTCCTCCGCCGAAAACGCCAGCTTCCCACATGATGTTGAAATATGGTTATTATACTTGCATTTGGTTGGAGAATTGGACAAAATATACTCAGAATGATGGAGTATTGGCATTTCCAGAAAATGGTTCATTTAGCACAGCTGTACTTCGGAATTTGAGAGAGAAAATGATGAAACTTGAGCCAAGACCTAGGCCGACGCAGTTTGAAGCGTTAGGTGAATGGGAAGATGAGATGTAGGAAAGAGAAAGACACAGAGGTGCAAAGAATTATAGTTTAGTTCACGGAAGAGTTTGGGGAGTGAATCATGAAGATAAGATGAGACGATGGAGATATGCTAATATGACGGATGGTTTGTTTCCAGCTCTAACAGTTGAGGAAGCTACAGGGAGAAAGTGTACAGAGAAAAGGAAGCATGTAGCAACAGAAAGGTATGGGTATGGAGGTAGTGAGACAGAAGATGAATTGCTGGAAGATATTTTAAACAGAAAACCACCTCCATATCAACAGAATTCTGCGGTGGTGACGCCAAATGCACCGCCAATGGAAACTGGGAGGAATCAAAGCCCTGAACAAAGTTATGAAATAAATAGGTTAAATGAAAAATCAGAGACTCCACAGAATGAAAAAACTGACAGTGGTAATACAGCTGAATTAGCAAGAACCACGAGAGAATTGACTGAGAAAATAAGAGAATTAACTATGAACATGGAAGCCGTGACTGTGCCAGTAACAATAGCGCCAGTAATACCTGTATTTGAAAACCAAAGAATAAATGAGCATTCCTTAACCATCCCAATGAACTCAAATATGCAAAGAATGAGAGAAGGGATAATTACAGAAACAAGAGAGACAAGAGATTTGGTTAACTCATATAGATCGAGTCCACCAACTAACTTGACAGTAAATGAGAGTGAGATAAGAAGGATTCCTATGGGAACTGAGTCAGCAACTGAAACCCCAGAGAGAAGCACAAATTGGGTAGAAATAAATAGTACCCCTGTAGGTCCGACTCCAGAAGAATTAAATGAATGGATGAGGAATTTGCAGATGAAAGATGCAGAACCGCAACCGTTGGATGTAATCAGATTAAAGATAGACATGGAGGAATTGATTTTAGGAACTATTGGTACAGAAAAATTGAAATCATATCAGGACGAAGAGATCATGTTTTTATGTAAAAGCATTACTTGGAGAGCTAGAAATTTGCATGAAAAGTTAGAAGAGACAGCGAGTGAACAAGGAGTAGAATTTGGAAAAGTCAGAAGTTTGCAGAAACCGTATAGAGTAGATTTTTGTGAAAAGGATATAGAAAATCTGAACACATCAGGACGATTAACACAGATAAAAGAACTGATTGTGTTATTGAGAAAATGGGGAGATGTGGACAGATGGAGGAGCAGGTGGATGAAGAGAAAAGAGGGAATGACAGACAAAGCAACTTTGGCTTTTGCGGTGAAAGAAAAGGAATCAATAGTAATGGAATGTCCAATGAGAGAAACACCAGGAGGAAGCTATGTGCATGTCCCATGGTCTAGACAAGATATATTGTCATTTACGAATGATTTTCCAAAATTGAGAGAGAAACCTGTTGAATGGTATAGACAAGTGGAAAGATTTGTAAAAGTTTCGAAGGTGTTGTGGGTAGATCTAGATGGATTGTTTGATATTGTAGTACCAGCAGATTTATGGACAGAATGTAAGATTACGATTGATTGGCCAACAGAAGAATATCCTAGAGATGCAAAAACAGGAGCACCAGGTCCAGAAGTGATGAGAAAGTATGACCAGGTTATCACGTTTTTGAAAAATAAAATCCCACCTAAAGAAACAGATTGGGTGAAGATTGATAGAACAACACAGGAGAGTAAAGAATCTGTACATGCCTACTATGAAAGGCTACTTTTGGTCTTCAAACAGTATAGTGGTTATGAGACTAAGTGAAAAGGACACGAGTCATTTTGTATACAGATTTGTCTATGGATTGAAACCAGAGATAAGTGAAATGATTAAGCAGCATATGTTGTGCTGGCAAAATAGCACTGTGGATGAAGTACTAAGGTATGCTAAATACTGTAGTGATGACATTGAGTGTAGACAACGTAAATTGAAAGAAAAGGCGATGTGGGCACAGGTAAAGGTTGCAGAAAAACAAGAAGCTCAAATGAATAATCAGACTGGTGAGGCAGGACAGACTAAATCCAAACCAAATATAGGTAAAGGTCAAATGAGTATAGAAGAGGCCAAAAAGAAATGGCCCTGTCACAATTGCGTAAAATGAGGGCATTGGAGAAACGAGTGTAAATTTCCTCCAAAAGCTAATATGGAAAATCAATCATTAAATCCACAGGTGCAGAATGAGGTGAGTTACCAACAGCTGCAGCAACCGCAGGTAGTTACTCAACAGAGTCAGGTGCCACAACCACCTCTTCCCAAGAGTGTAAACCCCCAGAGATACAGTGCAGAAACAGGATTCCACAGAGGAGAGCAGGTAACACAATTGCCCCGCGCAGCTGCAATATCGCAGTATTGGTTACGGCAGGATGGAAATGAATCGGATGAAAGTTTATGACGGTGCCTAAGAGAGGAGGAAGAGTGTGTGCTTGGCGCAACTCTAGAGGTAGATCAGTCAGGTCCATTTGTGGATGGAGAAGTGAATGGTATAAATGTTACATTCCTTGTGGACACTGTAGCTACCCGTTCTACTGTTAGATCAGTAGAAATTCCAAACCTTCCTCTCTCAGGAGAATATATCCAAGTTGTGGGTGTTTCAAACCAGCAGATTAAAGCGCCACTTACCAAACCAGTAGAGGTGAAAGTTGGACCATTTAGTGAAATGCATTGATTTGTGGTGTGTGATTGCAGTCCTATAAACTTGCTAGGACGCGATCTGCTTTGTAAAATGAACTGCACCATCTATTGTACCCCAGATGGTATTGCATTTCAGACACCAGATGAAGATGTTCTGTATAAAAGGACAATGGCAGAACTAGAACCAGGAGTAAATGACATGTTTCCTGTGTTTGACGTGGAGAAAATCCCAATTGAATTAAAAGAAACAGTCAGATCTGATGTATGGGATTTCACAGGCGAAGACATCGGGTTAATGAGAGGAGTAGACCCTGTAAAAATCACTGTAAGAGAAGGAACAAATTTCCCAAATACCCCACAATACAAATTAACGCCAGAAATTATTGAAGGTATAACACCCGTAGTTAACAAAATGATTGAACAGGGAATTTTGAAAGAAATAATGAGTAGCCCATGTAATTCACCTATAATGGGTTTGAAAAAGCCAAATGGAACATATAGGATAGTACAAGACTTGAGGAAAATAAATAAAATTGTTATCCCTTGTTGTACAATTGTGCCAAACCCTGCTGTGATCCTGTATCAGATTCCACATGATGCAGAATGGTACACAGTTATTGATTTGTGCCATGCATTTTTCTCTATTCCATTACATCCAGATAGCCAGCCATTATTTGCGTTCCAGTTCGGGGAGCGTATTTTGGCATGGTGCCGAATTCCTCAAGGGTATACTGAAAGCCCCTCAATCTTTAATCAGATTCTAAAGAAATCACTGGAAAATTTAAAAATGCATGAAAAATCTGTAATGGTCCAATATATTGATGACCTGTTAGTGGCATCAAGGACCAAAGAAGCATTTGTTACCGACACAATTGCTTTATTGAATCACTTGGCAGAAGGAGGGCACAAAGTGGCCCCGTCAAAATTGCAATTTTGTCAACAGGAAGTACAATACCTAGGTCATAAGATTGAAAAAGGGATGCGAAAGGTAACAACAGAAAGAATAAAAATTATTCGAGGAATGAGAGCTCCAATGACACAGAGAGAGGTGAGAATGTTCCTTGGAATGGTTGGGTATTGTCGACAGTGGATAAGTGGATTTTCATTGTTTGCAAAACCTTTACAGCGATTGACAAAAAGAGATGTAAAAGATCCGTTTGAGTTGAATGAGGAAGAAATGAAAGCTTTCAAAGAACTAAAAACGAAGTTGTGTGAAGCACCGGCATTGGGAATGCTTGATTATGAAAAAGAATTTGAGCTGTACTGTAGTGAGAGAGATGGATGTGCATTTTCAGTTCTAGTGCAAAGGCATGGAAAAATGAAAAGACCCATTGCTTATTTTTCAGCTGTTTTAGACCCAGTAGCAAAGGCGTTGCCTGGTTGTCTGAAAGCAGTAGCTGCTACTTGTGTGAGTCTGGAACAGATATCCACTAAGAGAATATGTTCCACATTCAGTTGAAATTCTTCTGACCAGAACCAAAACCCAGTTCATGACACACAGTTGGCTGACTAGTTATGAAAAGGTGATTTTGAGTGCAGACAATGTAACCATTGATAGATGCTCAAGTGTGAATCCCTCAACTTCACTGCCAGACGAAGAAAATGCAGGAGTTAAGGATGAAGTCGATCATAAATGTTTGGACGTGCTTGAATTCTGCACAAAGCCGCGACCGGACATTAAGGATGAGCCTTTGAAAGAATCAGATTATGTGATGTTTGTGGACGGATCATGTCTGAGAATGAGTGAAGGAGTATTAAGTGCTGCGTATGCTGTGTGTACAGTAGCAACCATAATGGAAGCATCTTGTTTGAGAGGGATACGTTCAGCCCAAGTAGCTGAGCTGATTGCTCTGATTCAAGTGTGCAAATTGGGAAAGAATGTCCGAATTACGGTGATCACGGATAGCCAGTATGGCTTTGGAGTGGTCCACGATTTTGGACAGATCTGGTCACAGAGAGGTTTCTTGACGTCTGCAGGAACTCCAATTAGGAATGGTGAGTTTGTGAAGAAATTGCTTGAGGCGATACAGCTGCCTAAACAGATTGCAGTGGTGAAGTGTGCTGCACATAAAAATAGGACAGACTATATTGCTATGGGAAACAAGTATGCGGATGAAATAGCCCAATACTGTGCCAGAAATATAGTCTCGTTAAACAGAAGAGAAAAAGAAAATGTTTCATGTCCATTGCTGTTTACTAACATTGTTGAGACATGGGATGAGGTAAGGCAATTACAGGAAGAAGCAAACGAAGAGGAGAAAGATGGTTGGATAAAAGCAGGTTGCAGGAAAAGAGAAGAAGATGACGTTTGGGTTTACAGAGATGAAAGACCAGTTATGCCTGATAGCATGATTTCTAACATGGCACGGATGTACCATGGACAAGCTCATATTGGTAGGCATGCCATGATTAGGCTTTTTAGACAGACTTGGTACAACCCAAAATTCAGAGCTATAGCTGAAAGTCTCTGTCAAAGATGTCTTACATGCCAACAGATAAATCCAGGAAGGAAAACAGTAGTGAGTCTAGGAACAATAGGACGTGAAGGAGGTCCTTTTACTAGAATGCAACTAGATTTTATTGAAATGCCTCCAAGCAATAGACTGAAGTATGTTCTTGTGGTCGTTTGTTTGTTTTCTCGTTGAGTGGAAGCCTATCCGACAAGAAGGAATGATGGAGTTACTGTAGCTAAACTCCTATTGAGAGAATTCATTCCGAGATATGGTTTTCCAGTAACGATTGAAACAGATAGAGGAACACATTTCCAAAATGAACTGATCCAACTGAAATGTGAAGCTCTTGACATACAACAGAAATTGCACTGTGCTTACAGACCAGAGGCTTCTGGAGTGGTAGAACAGGTAAACGGAACAATAAAGAATAGGTTAGGGAAAATGTGTCAAGCCACAGGACTCAAATGGCCTGATGCCCTACCATTGGCGCTAATGACTATCAGAAGCATGCCTGACAGAAAAACAGGTCTAAGTCCTCATGAAATAATCATGGGACGAGCAATGAGACAAGCACATGTACCTGTCAACAAACTGCTAACTATAACTGATGATCTCGTATTGGACTATTGCAAAGGATTGGCTGATGTGGTACATTCTGTGTTTCATCAGGTTGGACCGGATGCGACCACTCTTGAAAGAAAACCTGCTCATGATTTGAATCCAGGAGACTGGGTCCGCATAAAAGTCCACAGAAGAAGAAACTGTTTGGTCCCTCGCTGGGATAAACCACGTCAAGTGATCCTGGTGACAACAACTGCTGTCAAATGTGCAGGAGTAAAAAACTGGGTGCATGCCAGTCACACTATCAGAGTTCCAGATCCTGAAGCTCGACCTGAAAGTCGACATCTGGAAGAACAAGGTACAAGTTTTACAACTGAAGAAGAACCTGAACCAATTGAAGATCCAGATTTTGAAACTCGACCTGTAAGTCGACATCTGGAAATATCAGATACCAGTTCAGCATCTGAAACAGACCAACCTGAATTTGATGAAAGACAAAAGAAAGAGATAAGAACAGACGGAGGAGAGGCGGCGGCCGCGGTATTCAGGTTTGGGACGTCACCACATCAACAACTTCCATTCAACAAGGAACAAGGAAGAAAGGTTATATATACGACGCCTCATCAAAGAACTTGCACATCGCACTTTCAGTGGGCAGGAGAAGGAGCCCGACAGGGGGTCGTTACCCCGCTAGGCACAACACACTTTACCGCCGCAAGGGGGGACAGACTACAATCCCCAGCAGCCCTTGCGCCTGGAGGCGCCAGCACGCCCTTCGTGCGCCAGCTACCGCTTTTAAGCGGCCGCGGGCTCCCGCAGCGCGGGACGCGCAAGAAGCCCGGGCCAAGGGCGGGCCTGTCTGCGCCAGTCATAGACCGACAGAGGCCGGGCCGGGCCACAGCTCTGTCATCCACGTCCTAAGGTACTGTGATTCTGAGATCATCTTGATAAAGAAGTAATAACCTTTACGGAAAGGACCTCTGTAGACACTCGCTATTAACCTGGACCGAAGCTGGACTTCTGCCTTGTTGTTATTTATCCTTAAGGGTGCGTTTTGAAGGGCTTTTAGTCCTCCATGTAAATCTGCAAATAATTACCCTTATCCCCCCTTCTACCGCTTGTAAAAGTTTTGGTTTTCCTACCTCGGTATCTGTGGCTTGTGTGTGACATATCCAGTATGGGGAAGAGAAAAACAATGTCCACTCAGAATAAGAAGCCAGTTAAAACAGGGGAGCATTCCCGCCAGTCATTACTGAATTATCTCACTGGTGCTGTAGGTGCCATAGAACGCCAGATCAATACGGTCGAAGAGGCCTTAAAACCCGGGGCAGATGAGAGTACCTTAGTGAAAGTGAGTTCTGAGTTATTTGAGGCACAGATAAGTAAACCAGGTACAAATGGCTGTGTGGTGAATATCTCTGACCACCTGTTTGGCAGTGAGCAGGAACACGATGCGCAGCACCAACCACCAAATAAGCGTGCCAGAAATCCGAGTAAATGCTCTAGCACTTATGGGGAGGAGGCTCCAGACCCTATTATGACAGAGAGGCTCTCTCCTAAAACTCGGAAAAGGGTCCCTAAAAGGACAAAGTCCACACCAGCTAATAGACCTGAAAACTGGGAAAAATCACTAATTAGCACTAACATGCGCACGCAGAGTGAGGTAGGAAAGTTAAAAGCAAAGCTGGATGCCCTGGACATATTGATCAGAGACAGTCTAGGTAGCCTGACAACCAGAATAGGCACTATTGAGGCGTCTTTAGTTAAATGTTTAGAAATTCTTCAGCTACCAGTATCTGGCAGAATGTGTCCGTCCAAGCATACTATTAAAGATGACTATCAAGTTAATAATTGGGGGGCGCTAGAGGGCGTCAGGCGAAATGGCCGCACTGTAGTGCTGCTCCGCCCGGCTGATCCGCAATCCGCCTAATATCGACGAATAACAGAGGCACCCTACACTCCTTCCCCACCGGTTAGCATGCAGGAATATCCCTGGCACGGATTGAACCGGGAGGTGCGACTGGTGAGCGCTGGGGTGCCGGGAGAAGCGGCGAAATGTGCTCCGCTGGATGCGGGGGCAAGATGGCGGCCTGAGCGGACTGCGGGACGAGCCCGACAGGACACCGGCGCGTTGTGGAGGGCGACGGCGGTCCTGCGCTGTCTGCGCCTGGACCCTGGGACGAAGCCAGCTGGTTGCCCTGAGCGCTGACGGTGCAGGGTGAGGCTTGCGCACTACAGCGGGACAGCACCGCGACCCCCACTGGCTGCGGACTGCTTGCTGGCCTGGCGCGGCTGGCTTGTACTGCGGGCCGTGCCCGAGGGACGCACAGCGGCTTGTCGGAGACTCCCGGACCAGGAGGTGGACACGCATTGACGCCCGCCGTGGGCTGCGGTAGGTGGGGGTGGCCCAGGCCTTGGCCCGAGGTTGTAAAGGTGGGAGTGGGCCAAGGTTCTGGGTTGCGGCCTGCCGCTTGCGGCCTGCGTGCGGGGCTGGTGAGAGCCTGTATGCGGCCCCTGATCGGAGACCCCCCACCCTCGGGATTGCCTGCGCTCTGGGCGGATTGAGAAGTGGCAGAGGAGAGACTTGCTGGTTGTGCTCTGGCCGGTCCCTATTTCCCTGCTTTGCGGGCCTGGAGGTGCGGACTGAGAGTGATTGCCTGCCCGGCGCCTGGTGACTGTCCCGGTGTACTGGGAGGGGGCGCCACAACATCTGGGGCCTGGACCCCACAGCCACCACGTTGTGTGCCTGCGGCCTGTGGTGAAGTTGCATCATTGCCCACCGTTCGAATGGGAGCTTAGGTGCGGACACTGTGGGGGCCTGGCTGACTTCTGGTGGCCCTGGGACGGTGATAAGTTTGCTCACTGGTGTCCCTTGGGCCGGTTGACCTTCTGCCTGGCACCTGGAGGTGTAAGCATTTGGCTCTATGAGGAATCGCCGCTTTGGGGTGAGACTGCCACTAAACTTGCTGTGGGTATAGGATCCCCTCTACGCCACGGGGGAGTGGTACTGTGCACATAGCGCGAACGAGGTGGTTGGATGGACATTGGCCTATGGTGGTGCACTAACTGCGTGGCGCTACTGGACTATTCGCTCGGGGTCTGTGGCGAGGGAGCGCCTCGGGGTGGTCGCTGCTATCTTGAACACTCACCATGGGGAAGCCGGATAAATCGCAGCCCCGCCTCACGTTTGAGGCGCAAAAGTCGGGCAGGGCTCAACAGAAGGCGGCATCTGACTCTGAAGTTGATGGGAAGGAAGACGGCCCGTCTAATCTGGAGGCCACGCTGCTGGCCATGCAGAAAAGTCTTCAGGCCATAGAGGGGAGCATGTCCACCATCAATCACCGGCTGGACCATATGTCCTCCCAAATGGAAAAACAATCTGCGAGAAAGGGCGAGGTCGAGCAGAGGGTATCAACTACTGAGGATGGTCTCACTGAGGTGACGGGCAGGGCTCTTAATATGGAGAAGGTGCTGGCGCTCATACAGGCCAAGAATGAGGATTTGGAGGCCCGGTTGCGGAGGAACAACATTCGCGTCACGGGCCTGCCAGAATCGACGAACACCGGGAGAATGGAGTACTTCACTGAGACCCTATTCAAGGAAATCTTTGGTCCCGAGAACTTCTCTTCCATGTTTGTTGTGGAGCGTGCGCACCGCTCCTTGGCTGCGCGCCCTCCCCCGGGAGCACCACCACGTCCCATAATAGCTCGATTATTGAATTATCGGGACCGGGACACTATTCTGCGACTGGCCAGGGAGAAGGGGGCCATCAGCTATCAGGGGAACACTTTGTCCTTTTTTCCCGATTTCACTGTCGCCGTCCAGGCTGCAAGGCGTGAGTATGGTGCAGTCAAGAAATTTCTACAGACCGAACACGTCCCCTACGCCATGCTCTACCCTGCGCGGCTTCGTGTGGGATCTGACGGGAACTTTAAGGTTTTTTCCACTCCCAAGGCAGCGATGGACCACGCCAAGCAACTGAAGAGACAACGGCGTGAGACCGAAGTAGAACCCGGGGCGAACAATGATAAAGATTAATGAGGACTCCTAATATGCTGATTCTCGTACGCTTTCTGAGGGCCGCCTTGCCCAGTTATGGGGGTATATGTGCACTGACACAGCTATCGCTCAGTCCGGCAAATTACATTGTGTTCTATGTATGTTGAGGGAAGCCTCATGGTTTAGAATTTGCACATGTATTGTAACACAGGTACTAGACCTGATCAGCCACCTCCTATGCAATGGGAGGTTAGTAGCACTCTGACGCCCCCCGTAAGGGAGTTCCCCGCACCACGCTATTGTGCTGTAGTTCTAATGGGGTTCGTTTAGGCACTTTTGGGATGGCTTTGGCAAGTTGGGGTAGCCAAAGTGGGCGGGGGGTACACAGGGGGAGGGTGGGAATCTGCGGCATGCGTTGGGCGAACTAGATGTCAGAATATGCTTGGTCTATTACATATCTTCTTTAATCCAATTAGTATATACTGCGCTGTATGAGTAGTAAATTAAGATTCCTTACTTGGAATGTTCGTGGCCTTAATAGTCCCAAGAAAATTCGCACTGTGATTGCTGGTCTGGATCGGCTGAATGTTCAGGTCGCCTTGCTGCAAGAGACCCACCTTACTAAGGTCTCTGAGATGCATGTGGGTACAAGATGGGCGGGGGTGAGGGTGGCCTCCTCTTTCTCTTCTTATTCACGCGGAGTGATGATACTTGTGAAGAAGGGTATCCCATTCCGAGTACATGGCACAGACGTAGACGAACAGGGCTGATTGGCTATAGTACATGGGACGATTGGTGGTATGACTGTTCTATTGGTAAATGTGTATGGTCCAAATGTGGATGATCGCGCCTTTTTTGATGAAGTGTGGAGACGTATCCCAGTGTTTCCTACTGCTGACATTATTTGGGGGGGGGATTTTAATACTTGTCTGGATGTGGCTGTTGATAGAGAAGGTGCAGGGGTGGCCAGACACAGGCTATCCACTGATGCCCTTAGGGGCATAATGGACGCTGGCAGTTTATGTGACGTTTGGCGCATGCGTCACCCTGGCGCCAGGGAACATACATTCATCTCCACTGTGCACGGCACCTGGTCCCGCCTGGACTATTGGATCGTGTCGGAGGCCGTGTGTACCTATGTGGTGGAGGTTCAACACTTGGCCAAAACCCTATCAGACCACTCACCGGTACTTCTTGAGATGCAGGTGCCTGAGTGTGCCAGGCCTCCCTTTGCATGGCGACTACAGCCTTCTGCACTGACTGACCAGGTGTTCAAACACACTGTGGGTGAAGCCATAAATAATTATTTCAGGGAAAATGCCGGAACGGTCGAAAACGCGGGAGTACTGTGGGAAGCCTTCAAGGCAACGATTCGAGGAGTCTGCATTGGCGCGCAGGCAGGGGTCTTGAAGGATCTGAGGCGCAGAATCGGTAAGCTTGCAGGGGAGATAGTGGCGCTGGAGCGAGAGTATGTCCAGAATCCCGCCCCCGCGCTCCTCTCTAAGATCCGTGAACTGGTTACAGAGCATAATGAAACTGTAGACCAGGAAATGTTGCATAGATCTCGTCGCTGCACTGCCCGGTATTATGGAGAGGGTGGACGCCCTAGCCGCTCGCTAGCACAGAAATTAGCGGCGCCGCGCAGCCAGGCTCACATAACCGAACTGCTGGACGGGGAGGGAGTGCCACATTATGATACCTCGGGAATAAGTAGGGTGGTGATGGACTTCTATTCAAATCTGTACAGTAAACGCACCTCTCTGCCAGCCGCAGACGTAAATGAGTACCTAGGGGATGTGACTCTGGGCTGGTTGTCCTTGGCACAGCGTGAGTATATCACACAGCCTTTTGATGTAGAGGACGTGAAGGTAGCTATTATGTCCCTCCCCACCAGCAAATCGGCGGGATTAGACGGACTCCCTAGTGAGTTTTATAAGGCATATGTTAATGAGCTTGCGCCACGGTTGCTGGAGGTCTATGCGGAGGCATATGACTCGGGTGCTTTGCCCCCTTCTCTTACGGAGGCACTGTTGGTGCTTCTGCTAAAGCCCGACAAGGCGGCAAATGATTGTGGCTCCTATCGACCGCTGTCGCTCATAAATATTGACGCCAAAATACTGGCTAAGATGATAGCTACCAGACTCCAGCCATTGGTGCCTAATCTAGTGCTTCCGGACCAGTCGGGGTTCGTGCCCGCTCGATCTACGTCACATAATCTTCGCACTATCTTTTCCACGTTACATTATTTCGAACATGACTTTCAGGCAGTGGCGGTGCTACTTGATGCCGCCAAGGCATTCGATTCGCTCCAGTGGGACTATATGTTCACGACCTTGCTACGAATGGGCCTGCCGCCGTTTTTAAAAAAAATGGATCCATCTATTATATACTGCGCCGGTGGCCCGGATTCGTGTAAATGGCTGGGTAACTGAGGCATTCGCCATCCACGGCGGCACCCGACAGGGGTGCCCCCTGTCGCCCATGCTGTTTGCGTTGGCTCTAGAACCTTTAGCATGTAAGCTGCGGCAAAAGCACGGGGGGGCTGCTTTACGGTTTAGGCAGCGACCCCTAGTGGTGTCACTGTACACGGATGATATGCTGCTGTACGTCCGAGATCCTGCTATATATTTATCGGCAATGATACGTGAATACATCAAGTTTGAACGATACTCTGGTCTGGGCATCAATTGGGCCAAATCTACTGTCTTCCCACTCACAGCAGGCACTAGGGAGATGGAACTCGAATTTCCCCTGAGGTGGTCGACCGACCCTGTTAAGTATCTGGGTGTGTGGCTGCACAGGGACCTGGAGGTTGTGATTGCCGAAAATTATGGTCGTGTGGTCACCACGATTACGGAACGGGCTGAGCGCTGGGCTAAACTCCCTCTCTCTCTTGCGGACCGCATAGCGGTCATAAAAATGACCTTTCTGCCAAAGCTGCTCTATTTATTTAACAATATCCCCATTCGTCTGAATCTCGCGCTGTTCAATACTTTGCAGTCGTCCATGTCCACGTTTGTGTGGGGAGGCAAAAACCCCGCTGCAGCTGGAGTGTGCTGGTCCAGCCGTTTGAGCGTGGAGGGTTTGAGGCTCCCGACTTACGACTATATTACTTATGCGCGCAGGCGCAGTATGCGCACTTTTGGTACTATCCACAGAAATTTCAGCCACATACTGCTATTGAGGCGGATTCGGTCCTTCCAGGGCCACTCACTGCCGCGGCCTTAATGGGTGGAGCGGGAGGTCCCCGTGGAGAAATTAGCCCTGTGCATTGTACGGCCTGGGCATGGAAAACCTTGGCCAAGAGGGCGGGTCTGGAATATTTATATGCCCCAGCGCTCCCCCTCGCCGCGCATCCGGGTATATCGGTGGCGCAGGAGCCGGCAGCCCTGAAGGCGTTAAGTGGAGTTGGGATTACACTATTGGGAGACTTCTATAGTCAGGGTCGCTTTCGCTCACTGACGGATCTCCAGGGCGGACGAGATACTGGAATAATGCTGCGCTTCACGTATGCACGGGTGCGACAGGCAATTCGAGCGGCATACCCAGCATACCCGATGGAGCCGCGCACTCTGATGGCACTGCGGGCGGTGCTGTCGAGTGCAGATCGCAGGGGTCTTGTTACTAAATTATACAACGCATCCCTCAGAGAAACCGATCTCATTGATTCACCTTCATATAATAAATGGAAGACAATCTTGGGAGACACGTTCTCGATAGACTCCTGGAGGTTCTGTTGTACGTTGACTGGGCGCTTAATGGCGAACTGTAACCTGCGCATAATCCACTTCAAATATATACATCAGCTATACTATACACCGTTGCAGCTGCGAAGGTTTGGTTTGCAGGACAATGCATGCTGTACACGCTGTGGACAGGAGAACGCGGATTTTGTGCATTTGGCCTGGAGTTGCATGGGTGTATACAACTTCTGGGTGAAGGTTACCCGCATACTTACGGATGTGGTCCTGGAGGCTGTTGAGTGTGTACCAGAGGTGTGTCTGTTGGGATGGGTGCAGAGGCTTAGGCCCTGTAATAGACGGATAGTAGCTATATCTACTCTGTTTGCAAAACGAGCCGTGGCACAGTGTTGGGGTGCAAAAGCTGTTCCGACTGTGCAGAAGTGGATTCGCGATTTGTTATATTGCAGGGATCAGTTGGGCATATATGCTGAAGAGCTACCGGAGGCCTCACGTCCCAAGGACTTTTGGGCCCCACTGACGGGGTATCTTCTTGGGAATCCAGACTTGCAGTGAGGCAGAATACATACTGAGCTGTTAGGTGCGATAGGACTATTGGGCTTGCAGGGATGTATTGTCATACTCACAATGTCTTGCCAGAGGATGTAATAATACTATGCAACCATGCCGGGGTTCTGGGGGGGGTTGGGCGAAGGGTTGTTAGTTGGGGCTCCATGTTTGCATTAAGTTGTAATATAAAGACAAAATCGGCTTGCATTCAGTAACTGTATACAAGGCTTGATGCACCCAGTGTTTGGGGTGATGCATGATCTTAATGTGCAAGTTGTCTAATAAACAAATTTAAAAAAAAAAAGTTAATAATTCAAATAGAAATCAAACCGGTCCTGTTACAACTAGTCCTAACGCTCCTAGATATGTGCCCTCGGCCATAATTCATAAAACACCTCCTGTCAATACTGAGGTCCATCTATCTACCACTGCATCAGCCGTGATTAAGTCTGTACCAATTCCACCTTTAGTGAATCCAAGTTATGCGAGCAGAACTCGGGGGACAGACCATGCCACACGCTTAGATTTACCACCAGCTGCCACTCCGTATGTAGTGGTTTTAGTTAATGTCCCTATACTGGTGGATGAGATGGGAGAATCATGGGAGAATCTAAGGAATAAGTCCTTACAGTGGCTGGGTTCCAGGTCAGGCTTAACTGAAAAATTATTTGATGAGTTCAAAATGGTAAGGAGAGTGGGATGGCTAGGAAGAGGGCCAAAATATCACCAAGGGGACTGTGTTGAGCTGTCATTTAAAACGCCAAATTTTGTGAGATTGATCTTGAGTAGGGTTGGAGATAACTTTATGGGAAACTCACATATTAGTGTAGTTCCCTTGGGATATTTTTATCAGCCCCCACATTGGAATCCCCCAAGGTCAAACTGGGAAAATCCTACTCCGCTTTATATGAGACAGTTTAATATTCCTACCCAAAACCGCTTTGATAGACTTAACCATCTCGAAGAAGTGGATTGACTGAGGCCTGTGGACCTCATCCAAGCTGTTACAATTAGTCGCGCGGATGATGCCCGCTACAAGGGCCTTCTATCATTTAGCCCTAGTTGTACTATAGCAGAACAACCTCTCCAACAGGTATCAGTTAGTACTGATGTTAATTATGCAGAGAAGTTGGATGTCATTGCGCATACCCTCATGCCCCACAGTGAATTTATATCTGTGCCTGATGAGGGCATTGGAGGCATACATGGTAGTAATGTGAATAATACTAAATGTCAGATTATGTTCTGGAATGTGGCTGGATTGAAAACAAAAGTGTGGGTGGATTATGTGAACAAATATGAGATATTTAGTTTACAAGAAACCTGGGTTGAGGAGCCAATTCATATGTGTGGCTACACAACATTTCATATCCCAGCAACTAGATCGACTCATGGTAGAGCAAAAGGGGGTCTTTGTACATATATCTCCAATTACTCAAAAACCAGGAAAGTTGAGCTAGTTGTTAGTAATAGCCACTACCATATTGTTAGTATGCACGTGGACCAGACATCCTGTGTGATTATATTGAATTTTTATAATAACGTCGCTTCTGAAATGGTGGAGGAAATATTTGGAAATTTAAGCCGAGATATGATTAACTTGCAAAGTCGGTCTACTAAAGATGTTTTTGTTATTTGGTGAGGGGACTTTAATTGTTTCCTATGTTATAAGGGGGATAAGGGGGTGTGTGGGATTACTTATGGAAAAGACACTAGTTTTCCGCATTTTTCTCATACACCACAGGGAGACCTCCTGAATGATATAGCATTCTCTTGTGACATGGGGTTCGCAAATAGTCTATGTTCACCTGAGGTCCCATTTAGCCCAACTTTTAATGGCCGAGGTGTTTTTTCAACAATTGACTATATCCTGATATCCAGTAGACATTCCCCACGTGTTAAGAATTTTATTACTCATGATATCGCTTTAAGCGACCACTTCCCGTTAAGCATTGATATTATGGTGTTTAATCAAGATTTTAATAGGAGAGGCAGATCTACGCAGTTCCTGAATAATATCACTCTGAGCAGGCAAAACGGGTACGCGCTGAAGTGGATGAAGGTGAATCCAGAGGAATTTCTCTCTAAATTACTGAAGAAGTGTAAAAATAGTTTCTATGCCTGTCTCGATGAAAATTCCTCTCACCCAGTAATTACAGAGAATTTTATAGCTATTTTAGCTCAAATTAAAAAAATTCTTTGGGTAAATGCTAAAAAGCGCAATAATCATAGTGAAGGGTGGTTTGACTCCACTTGTACTAAGGCCTACACTAGACTTAAATATGCTTTAAAAGTTAGAGGTAAGGATCAGGATTCTGTCAGGGAAGCCAGAAGGAATTATAAGAGGGCATTAACAGTAAGGAAGGATGAGCTAAAAGAGGAAGCTTGGAACGCCCTGCACGAGGCATCGTCTAACCGCGACTCTGCTGCCTTCTGGAAGGCGGTTAATGCCCCTTTCTTCACTGATTCTAAAGCAACTATAGAGATTGCCATCACTGAGGAAGAGTGGGTATTACACTATTCTAAGCTCTACACTAATCATATATCAGACGATCAGGTATCCGTGCAGATTGAGGCCGATTTGGAGTCTCTACCCACTTTCCATAACTTTAGAATGGACTTCACTTTGAGCGAGGTTACCTTGGCTATAAAAGCTAGCACGGGTGGTAAGGCACCGGGCCCAGATGGTGTCCCGGTTGACCTGTTCAAAAGCAACGTGGCACTATGGGGACCTCTTCTAACGCAACTTTTTAATGCCTGCTGTTCTATGGGGCTTTTAACGTCATGGTATGAATCCATTATTGTTCCTATTTTTAAAAAGGGCGACAGGGCAAATCCAGCTTGCTATCGCCCAATTTCATTACTGGATTCTACAGTCAAGATAATAGGGCGGGTGGTTTTAGATAGACTTCAAACGTGGGCGGAGGAGCACTCAATTCTAAGTAATCTCCAATACGGCTTCCGTAAGGGCCTAGGCACTATAGACCAGGGCTTGAACCTCCACATTTTATTAGATAAATATACGAAGGCCAAAAGGGAGAGGCTGTTTTTAACCTTTGTCGATTTAACATCAGCATTCGATTGCGTTGTTCATGAAAAGCTTTGGGTGATCCTGGAAGGGCTGGGGGTGGACAACTCCATAGTTTCTATTTTAAGGCAGCTTTATTTGGGGGCAAGGGCCCGCTTTGGACAGGGTGGGGACTGCACTAGGAACTTTCGAATTTCGAGAGGAGTGCGGCAGGGCTTCGTCCTTGCCCCATTCCTATTTACGTTATATATTAATGATCTTGAAAGCACCTTAATCAAGGAGTGCAGGGACTTGCCATTGGCAGCTACTCGCCCCATCCCTGCACTCCTTTATGCAGGTGATGCGGTCCTGATGGCCCGCACGCCTATTGGTCTGCAAAGGGTTGTAACCTCCTTTACACAATTTATGACAAATTTGGGCCTTACTATCAACTGCTCTAAAACGTTTTCGATGAAATGTGGGCCTGGGGCAAATAAAAAGAAAAATTCTATTTTTATTAACTCCAAGGCATTAGAGAACACTAACACATTTTCTTATTTAGGGATCTTATTTGATCAGTCAGGTTCCTGGTTCAGTGCAATTACAGCTAGAAGACTCCTATTCTGTAAATCACTGATGGCACTAACGAATTTTAGCAGGAAAATGGGTAGACGTTCCCCAGGGGAATTGTTGCGCATTTATAGGGCAACATGTGTAGCGATAGCCACTTATGGAGCAGGTATCTGGGGGTATGCTAATGTTAACTCACTCCAAGTGACTGAAAACATCTTCCTCAGGTATCTCTTGGCAGTACCGGACAGTACGTCTACACTTATCTGCCACACAGAAATGGGTCTGCCTTATCTTGAGGATGTGATCAAGATACAACCTGTCCTTTTGTGGCACAGGATTTGGACCACTGAAGAGTCTGCATTTAATCGTCATATTTTAAAGGACGCATTGGGAATTGATGGGGCCAAAAAGATAAGATGGCTAGACTATGTCAAGACGTTTTTAACTCAATTAGGCCATAAAGAATATTTTAACGACCCCTCTTCTATGTGTCGGGAATCTAGAAAGGACCTTAAAAATATATGTATGTCATACCTGAGCGAACTTAGAATTACTAGTGAAATTACCAAACCCACAGTGGTGGCACACCATCTCACCTTGATTACTGTTAAAATACAGCCTTATATTTTGCTAACCACTAAGGATTTTGACAGGTTTTTGTTAACACGCCTCAGACTTAACATCTTGCATAGAACTTTAAGTTTCCCTGAGGTAAACGATTGGTCAAGATCACTTTGCAATTGCCCATGTGATGACATATCAGCTCAGCCGTCCATACACATCTTGTTTTTTTGCACATTTTATTCCATACCCAGAAAAAGATGGATTGTCCCAGTGTTAAAGAGATTGGAACTGAGACGATGTCGCCCCGCATTCCTGGCGCTGCAGAACCTAGATAATGTATTTACTATTGCCTCTGTTGCTGCTTTTCTAAAAACCATTTTTAAATTTCGTAAATCAATTGTGATATGAACTTTTACATATATGTTTTTTAGTTTTATTTATTATCTTATTTTTAATCATGGAATTTTATTGTGATTTATAAACTGTGCTTTTATGGTTATTTCTTGTATAATAACCGAATAAAGTTCTTTTGAATTGAATTGATAAGAACAGACATCATAAGCGAAGAAACTGAACGAAGAGACAGTGATAACGAACAACCAAGTACAAGTTATGGAAGAATTCCTCCAGAAATAGTTGAACTAACTGAGGGAGACTTAGATACAGATAGAGAGATAGAGGAAGCGGAAGAAACCCGAGGAGTAATAGGGACAGATCAACAATTAAAAGAAACACAGGGAAATTTAGATTCAGACAGAAAGATTATTATAAATCCGGAAGACAATCGAGGAGGGGTAGAATCATACGTCCCAACAGAGGAGATACAAGAAGGTTCAGATTCAGAGAAAGAAACAGAAATCATAAAGTTCAAAGTTAGAGGAAGTGAAGTAAGGTCTGAAACAGAATCAGAAGAAAGTGAAGAAGAAAGAAAGCAAAGATTAGGACCAAGGAAAAGAACTTGGAGAGCTGAACGAGAGGAAAAGAAAAGTGAATCAAAAAGGCCAAGAAAAGGAGACAATTGGCCCCACGAAGTCAAAAGACAGATATAAGATAATACATTTGAACAGAAATGAGGCGGAACAAGTAAATGAAATTACAAGTCAAAAAGGACAAGGAAAACAAAGTGGAAAACAATCACAGAAAACACAAAGAGTGAAGAGACCAAATTTGAACTATAAGTCACCTGAGTGGCTATACCTCGCTTTGACTGACATTAAAGAAGAGGATAACACTCACGAGAGCCCAGACGAAGGCTGTAAACAAATGGGTGAAAGTGAAGTGCAACAAACCTGAAAAGATAAGGAAAGGAACCGGACTGGACACAAAACCTGAATGAGACAAGAAAGAGTTCTGAAAAGAGCTGAAGAAAGACCAAAACGTGACACAGGAAAAAGGGTAGAGTGGCTGAGAAGTCATTCTGAGGTGTGGTGACACATTTTCTGTATAAATAGCTAGGTAATAGTACAAAATGGCAGATACTGAGAATAGAAAATCTAGATGTGATTTCTTACGTAGATGGTGTAGAATGTGTTTTTGTTGTACAGGATTAATAATGTTTATTTGGCTTATCTTAGCAATAACAATTCCATTGAGGTTAGTTGTAGAAGAAACATCCGTAATGGAGAATAACACGAAAAAGGATAAAGAAGCTAAAACACAAAACACTGCAGCATTAATAGATAGTACTGATTTACATAAGGACAAGTCTATAACTGATTTTTCTAAGAATGTCTTCACGAAACTATTGTATGAGTATGTAGAGACAATGGATGTAAGGGATTGTTATGTCTGTATGCAATTACCTGCGTCCGTCACAGAAGGTGTGACCTATCATCACCTTCCTTTGACATATGGGATAACATGTAGTGCTTTAGCTAGTTTATTTTATAAAACAGGTAGATTGGAATATTATTACACTGACAAACACTGTGTTTGCGAAAGTTCCTATAATTCCTGAACTAAATAAGGTGAAAGAAGCAAAAGTGTTTGGTGAATTTTTCTTAGAAAATAAAAATTTAACATTAGAGTATGTAATTAGACACATTCTTACCTGTGAATTAAAGAAAGAAGAAAAGGTTTTCTTGGAAATGGTAGAGAACAGAAGAGTTAAGTTTCAAAGAAAGATAGTAGAAGAAAAGATAAAAACACCACTTTGGGCGTTTGAAGAGAAAAATCATGATAAAGGAGAGACAAATGGAGACTTTGGATTGGCCACAACAGGGAAAATTGTGTATTAGTAGAAATAAGACTATGTATGATAATTATTTCGTAGGGTTCAGTGAATGCCGAGATACATATAAAATTTTAGGAAGATGGGGATTTAAAGGAGGAAAAGATCCAATATTTCCAGGGATCTATTACATATGTGGAAACAGAGCTTATTATAGGTTGCCGGACCACTGGTATGGGTCATGTTATTTAGGTCTGGTCTTTCCAAAGATTTTTCATGTAGAGAGAGGAGAAAAAGGAATACATGAGATAGGTAAAACATTAACACGTAGAAGGAGGGAAAGTTTTTCAGAAATAGTAGGTGACATTTTTGGAGCATTGATACCAGCAGTGGGTATATCTTTGAATGCATTTAAGATTCGGAAACTGTCCACAGTAGTAGATCGTTTATCAACGAATACTGCTGGAGGGTTCTTGATGGTAAATACCTAAATGGTTGCCATGAGAGCTATGGTGATGCAAAATCGACTTGCCCTTGACATTCTTTTGGCAAAAGAGGGTGGAGTCTGTGGAATGTTGAAAGTCCAACATTGTTGCACTTACATTCCAGATAAAAGTGAAAATATACAGAAGTATATAAAGAATATTACTGATTTGCACAAAGAAATTCCTCCACTGGAGGTTGAAGGTGCCTGGGAGAAACTTGGTAAGAGTTTTTCCTCAATACAGAAATGGTTCACAGAAATAGGTGGTTCCCTTATTGGGAAAATACTAATATCAGTAACAGTAGTAATAATGGTAATGTTGTCAGCAAAATTAGCATATGTGTGCATTAAGAGGAGAAAAACACAAAATAGAATAAAAAGAAAATGAGAAAAAGAAAGAAAGAGAACGAGAAATGGGAGAAATAGAATTAGAAGAACTAAAAGACAACATATATAAAAGATCAAAAAGTCGAGATGAGGAGGACACGGTTGTGTGAACTAACGAAAAAGCAAATGGACAAGAAACATTTATCTAATAAATTGTGTTACATGGGTTTTTGTGGTGATATTAAAAATCACCAAAGGGGGAGTTGATGGAGCAAGGTAAATGAAATAATTTTGAAACCCCCTTAAATAAGAATAATAAATTAATATTACTAATTGTTTGGATTAACCAACAAATGCACCCTTTTGATAAACATTTACACAAATGGTAATTGCTATTTTTGTGCAAATTCTAATTTTTTATAATCGTGAAGTAAAATAACATTAATAGTGATTTGCGTACTAATTAGAGTAAAATCGCATGATTTATGCTATGTAGAAAAATTGTGTTGTGGCAAAGTATGCATATGGTAAGTAAATTTGGCTTTAAATGTCGCTTTTGCTAGGTAACACCTAACACGGGTTCTTAGAATGACGGGTGGTAAACAGAAAGGCTTATTTTCTTTATATTAATTATGATTGTGTTTGTTTTTATGATAGTTCGCTCGGGCCTATTAGGCCAGGCTGCGAAAATGGCTGCCGACATAGATGAGGTCATTCCAAAATCAAAGATGGCCTCTAAGTGAAAGAAATGGAAGCGAATCCACGTGGGTGCGGCTTGTACATGGAGTGAGAAGAAGTCAAGGTTATCATGACCTATTATGAAAAGAGTGCCAAGGAAGACTCAGCTCGTATCCGTGAGAAAGAGTAGAGTTCAGTATTGAGAGACAAAGAACTGACCAAATTGTGACCATCATTGTTGCAACATTTTATATAATAAATCTGGACTGCTTTTACCCAAAGAATATGGG